>JAPKLX010000212.1:3147-42484 GCA_026898415.1 Leonotis leonurus
CCAATTTCTGTCCCTCCTTCGTGGCTCAAGCCAGCGGTCGCTAGGGGCTAGCGACCGCTAGGCGTGCGTTCTGCCTTTTTCATCCTTTTCTTCATCTTTTCACCTCTTTTCACCCTCGTTTCTCTTCTCAAACAATGTTCCACTTCGTGTGTCGATCTTTACCTAAAATGTAACATATAGAGCACAAAAACATCAAATCGAACGACAACAAGCTATACGATAGAATAGATTACGAGAGAAATGAGACCGAAAATAGATAAAACAACCTCCCCACACACAATACCTTGCTTATCCTCAAGCAAGTCTAAGCTCGACATAATACGGAGATTTCAAAGTCAGATCACCTCGGTCGGGATCTCGATCAAGAGACTGACAAAGAATGGGTTCTATCTCAAACCTTCCGCGTCTCGGTCGAGAGGCTGACCGAGGCCACTCTTTAACTTTGTTGATTTCTCTATCGGTTGGCCTCTCGGCCGAGAGGTTGGCCGAGATGTTATGGTTTGTATACCTTAAGAATGCTTATTGCTTAAGATGTTGTATCAGACTTGTTTTCAATTTCAATTTTAATGAGAATAAATGTTTCAATCATTGGTTTGTTATTTATTTTCTTTGTATATTAAATTGCAAACAAGTTCATCTTCTACAATTGTAGACTGTGTGGTGGATCGATGATCACGGAAGGTAACTCAGTCGGCTCCTTTTGTAATATAAAGTCACAGTCTAGATAGACTTGGGCAGTTTAGTCGGTAAAGGATGCAGTATTATTTGATGCGAAAGCTGACCTTAGCCCGCATAATTCTATCGATATGTATTTATTGACAGACATGCTTGCAAATATATATTGTTAGGTTTCATATTGACATATGTTATATGTGTTGTTGCTTAGAACGAGGTCTCAGAAATTATATATTTCTTAATTTGTGATGATGACATTAGTATATGCGACTAAGTAAACGCTGTTTTGATTCATTTGTACTTGCAAGTTTTTCTTAACCCTATAAAGTAATGTCTTGGGTGGTGGTGATTGGTTTAGCGAGAAGTGCTCGATTGTCTATCACATAGAATCGCTCGGTGACACGAGATGATTAAATCTGCGTGAGGCGTTCAAAAAGGTATATTGTATGAGTAACCCGCCCTATTGGAAGTTATTTCATATACAATGATTAAAAGTCCGAACCGGATCACTCACGTTATTTCAAAAATTCCATATACAATGATCGGAAGTTATTTCATATACTTTTGGCCTCAAATTCCAAATATCAACGTGAATAAAATGAAAACGAGGAAACGATGGTTTTCTATGCCTTCTATGGTCATTTTGCCAATACCCAAATTTTCAAATCAACTTGACCCAGAAGACAAAAATACTCAGAACATTAATTCAAATAGGCATATGTAAAAATATTTTTAAAACATGCAACTTTACTTCAAAGCTTACTTGAGAAGATTCGTAATCTCTTTTCAAATCTATGAAAATTTGATGTGTGAAAATTAATGAAATTTATTTCAGAAAATCCTATATTTTTTTTCTTTATGTACACTATAAATTTTATCAAAACATGATGGTCAATGAATATTTTTCCTTTAAAAAAATATGACAATAATGCAATAAATCATTACACGTTGATGCTAATCGAGATTCAAATCTAAAATGCGATCCGGCATTGTAACAAATCTTATGGTCAAGAACTCCAAACCTTAAGGGACGTTTGTCGTCCGATTGATCAAAAGTCATGAACGAGTCAATACGATATAGGTGTAAGGATAATGTGTAGAGGCTAGTTTTATCATTTTCTTCTCGTCATCTCAATAAGTTCCTTAAGACTTTTATATTCTATGCAATGAAAGCTACCCATAAAAGAAACATGTTTTGGAAAATGACAAAAAATGAAGAAGAAAACGAGAGGAGAAAGTATGAAGAAAATGACAGCATCAAAACGATGACATCGATGACTCAATGGCGACTGAGACACCTTTGTTGAGTTTCATGATTACATTCGACCTTTCCCAACATACATTAACTTGTATTGATCATCGACACTAGAACTGATAGAACATCGATACTTGATAACGACAGAAGGAAGAAAATGAAGAGAAGAAGAAGCAGAGCAGAGGCTTCTGCTTTAATGAGCGAGGAAAACCTCTCGCCTCCTCCCCTATTTATAACTAAAAATTTGATTATTTTAATATTATAATATATTTATTTTATTATATTATTATTATATGTTTAAATTTCGAAACATCGTAAGTTTTTCATACAATATCTTTTTCGAGCAATCTAAAAGTTAATATCTTCCTTTCTTGATAATCTACATGATAATTATAATATTGATATATTTTCGTTTATGTATGAAAAAATTAATTCTTTAACGACGACGTGCTTCCACTTTAAAAATTCGTATTGATCATATACTAATTCCTCTTTTGAGAAAACTTAGTGCCAATATTTCTTTTGGAAAACCCTACAAAATGAGTATAACATAACATGCTTTTGACTTAATCATAAAAAGACCATCTTTAAAGAAACATTTAAAATATTTCGTCGGGTGCCAAATTTATATGGTAGGTCCTAATAAAATATAGTCTATTTCTAAAATAATTAATTAGTCATAGGAAAATATTTAAATTGTATCAGGATGAATTGAGATATTAAAAAGTGACTCAAATTTTACAAGATATAGCCATTATAATTAAAATATATCAATAAAATTTGTACTAGATCAAGTTGATTCATATATTAAGTACTCCCTCCGTTTAAATAAAAGTGATCACGTTTGACCAAAAATCACTCGTAGATTTGGTCAGACGTGAACACTTTTAATAGGAGAGAGTGAGGTCAACGCCAAATATGAAATAGTAGTAAAAGAAGTTTCACTTTCTGAAACCATGTGAAACATGAAAGAAGGCACATTTTGTGGAGCCTAACATAATACGAATCTTATCACTTATAAACATGAAAGAAGGCACATTTGGTGGAGCCCTAACATATTATGAATCTCTCACTTATAAAATTATTGTGTGACAGCATGAAAGAAATTTTAAAATCCACCAAAGGAAAAAATGGATCAACTGAAGCCAACTGAGCCCAACTCCAGCCCCTTGACGCCGCTGAGCTTCATCGAGAGAGCTGCCACCGTCTACGCCGACTGCACCTCCATCATCTACGGCCCCACCACCTACACCTGGTCTGAGACCTACCTCCGCTGCCTCAGAATCGCCTCCTCCATTTCCTCCTCTCTCGGCATTAACCGCCATGACGTCGTCTCCATCGTTTCCCCCAATGTCCCCGCTATGTATGAGCTCCACTTTGCTATCCCCATGGCCGGCGCCGTCCTCCATACCGTCAACCTCCGCCTCAACGCACCCACCATCACCGTCCTCCTCCACCACTCCGAGTCCAAGCTCGTCTTCGTCGATTACGAGTCTGAATCGGTCGTCCTCGAGGCGATTTCTCTGTTCCCGCCGAATTCACCGCGGCCTCGCCTCATCCTCATCGGCGACGGGGGTGAACCGAGGGTTTTGAAGCCGGGATTCGTCGCCGACTACGACACCGTTTTGGCGAGCGGCGATCCGAGTTTCAATTGGGTCCGACCTGTTACCGAGTTTGACCCGCTGACTCTGAATTACACCTCCGGCACAACGTCCTCACCTAAGGGCGTCGTCCACAGCCACCGTGGCACCTTCATCGTCGCCATTGACTCCTTGATCGAGTGGTCGGTGCCAAAGGAGGCCGTCTACCTCTGGACTCTGCCGATGTTCCACGCCAACGGCTGGAGCTACACCTGGGGAATGGCTGCGTCGGGTGGCACCAACGTCTGCCTACGAAAATTCGACGCAGCCGCCATCTACGCGGCCATCCACAACTACCGCGTCACGCATATGTGCGGCGCTCCTGTGGTGCTCAACATGCTCACTAATGTCCCCGATGAGAAGCTTTGCCCCCTGCGGAATCCGGTCCATATCCTCACTGCCGGAGCGCCACCGCCTGCGGCGGTGCTCCTTCGCACGGAATCGATGGGGTTCGTGGTGAGCCATGGGTACGGATTGACGGAGACCGGGGGTTGTGTGATCAACTGCGCGTGGAAGAAGAAATGGAATAATTTGCCGGCAGTGGAGAGGGCGAGGCTGAAGGCAAGGCAGGGGGTGAGGACCGCCGGAATGACGAAGATGGACGTCATCGACGAGGAAACCGGGAAGAGCGTGTCGTGGGACGGCAAGAGCTCAGGAGAGGTGGTGCTGAGAGGGGGGTCCGTGATGCTAGGGTATCTGAAAAACAGCGAGGCCACGGCGAAGGCGATGAGGAAGGGTTGGTTCTTCACCGGAGATGTAGGGGTGATGCATCCCGATGGATACCTCGAAATCAAGGATCGGTCCAAAGACGTGATCATCAGCGGCGGGGAGAACCTGAGCAGTGTAGAGGTGGAGTCGGTGCTCTACACACACCCAGCGGTGAACGAGGCAGCGGTGGTGGCGAAGCCGGACGAGTTCTGGGGGGAGACGCCGTGCGCGTTCGTGAGCTTGAAGGAGGGGGTGAAGAAGAAGCCAACAGAGAAGGAGATGATAGAGTATTGCAGGGAGAGGTTGCCCAGGTATATGGTGCCTAAGACGCTGGTCTTCAAGGAGGATCTGCCCAAGACCTCCACCGGCAAAATACAGAAGTTTATGCTCAGAGACGCTGCCAAGGCTATGGCTGCTCTGCCTAAGATCAGCAGTCTCTAGCCACTCATCAACGAATTTACTCTTTCATTAGCTTACTCTGTGCTGTGCATGGGAGCTGCGTTTGATTTGAGTCTACACGTATTTTGTGTTTTACTTATTTTGATTATCTTTATATGAATAATTGTGTGGACTAGATGAAGATTGGATTTTACTTGATTTGGTTATTTTTAATAAACTTATTTGTACTAGGATGGATTTGCTTGTTTAAAATGATAAATCCAAATGCAAAACAACTTTAATAATAAAGCGATATGATAAATTGTAAACACAAAGAAAAGAAGTATTCCCTTTAAAAAATTGTCATTTAAAAATATATGTATATTATCATTTTTATAACCTTTATATTACTTAAAATATTCTTCATAATAATCGTGTCTAAAAGACTATATTATAAAAGTAATATTCTAAAAGTCAGTGAGATAAAATAACTCTTTTTTAAGAAATAAATAAATAATAGTCATTTGAAAATAAAAAATAAAACATAATTATTTTTATTTATTTTGGATAAAAAATCTTTTTTCGCCGAACACATGAATCTTGCGAATTCTATTTTGCAGGTTTCATGTGTTTGTATATAATTTAGAACAATACACAAATTTTGCAAACTCGAGCTTGCGAAGCCATGTGTTACCATCTATCTATTACTATCTAAAAACAAAATACAAAACCAACAGTTACAAAAAGTTTTGGCCAGTTATTTTTCAAACCACACATCCTTTCATAATCTATATTATAATACAAGTTTGATCCAATATGTCCACCTCAACCCTTAAAATTCTCTTAGTCTTCCATTTAATTTTTTCTATTTTTCTAGATTTTTAGAATTATATATATATTAATCATATATAATATTATATATTCTTATTTCTATGTAGGCACATGATATTTATGTTATGTTTTTATTTTTATGTATATTATAGATCATGTTATATACTATTTAAGTATTATTTTAATAAATATAATATATTGTGATATATTAATTTGATGTTTATATTTTGATAACTAATTTAATAATAATTTATATGGATTATGTATAATCTTTTAAAATCTAATGAGAATTAATAAATTATATAAAAATGTCTAGATTTCTATATTAGATTATATGTTTTTCAAATCTAATAAAAATAAATTATATAAAAATTTCTAAAGCTCACATTATTTGAAAATATTTTTTTAATATATAATTTATTACATATGATTATTATAACATACTTTTAATTATATTATTATTCGAACAATCTACATATATTTTTGAATCTATACTATAATACAAGTTCGATCCAAGCTGTCCACTTCAGCCCTTGAAATCCTCTTAGCCTCCATTTAATTTTACCCATTTTTCTAGATTTTTAAAATTTTATCTATATATTAACCATATATAATATTATATAGTCTTATTTCCTTGTATACATATGATATATATATTATGTTTTTATTTTTATATATATTATAGATCATATTATATATTATTTCATATTTAAGTATTATTTTACTAAACATAGTATATATAGTAATATATTAATTTGATATTTATATTTTGCTAACTAATTTAAGTAATAATTTATATGGATTATGTACGATCTCTTAAAATCTAATGAAAATTAATGAATTATATAAAAATCTCTAGATTTCTATATTAGATTATATATTTTTCAAATCTAATCAAAATAAATTACATAAAAATTTCAAAAACTCACATTATTTGAAAATAATTTTTTTAATACATATAATTTATTACATATGATTATTATAACATACTTTTAATTATATTATTATTCGAACAATCCACATATATTTTTGAATATAGATAATAAAAATTGAATGAATCCTATTTTTTTATTAAAATAATAATATATAAATATAAAATAGTGTATAATCTTCTTATTTATTTATATATCCTATATTAATTGTATATTATTTCATATCTATCATTTTCATTAATATAAAGAAATAGTAAATGAATATATTTCGATGTATATTTGATAATTCAATCAAATTGATAGTTTTTTGGCCATAAACATTATTATATAATGAAATTGAACTTCATCATAACCCACGTACTAAGTTATCTATTAGTAGATATATATTTTTATATGTATTTCATTTACTTTAATCGAAAAAATTTACATTCCTAATTAATTGTCATACTAATTAAAGATATCAAAACTTATGTATTTTTTTTTCGAGCAAGTATTTAATTTAATTCAATTCAATTCATGTTCTTTTAATATATCACTATATATATATATATATATTATATTTATGAAAATCTATATATTATTAATACTATTATGATTCTAATCCTATATGGCACTCTCAAATCACTCAATTCATATTTATCTAAATTTACATAATTTTGGGATTAAAAAATTATATTAATCATATATAAAATTATATATTCTTATTTTCATGTAGTATATGATATTTATGCTAAGTTTTTATTTCTATGTATATTATACATTTTATTATATAGTACTCTCTATCATTTTCATAAATATATATATATATATAAAGTGATATATTAATTTGATATGTATATTTTGATAACTAATTTAATAATAATTTATATAAATTATCTACAACCTTTTCAAATTTGATGAAAATTAATAAATTGTTGAAAATATCTAGATTTCACATTATTTGAACAAAAAATAATTATAATTTATAATTTATCACATATGACTATTAAAACACATTTTAATTATCTTATTATTCTAATGGTCCCTATATAATTTACAATATAAATAATAAAAATTGAAAATTCATATTTTTCACTAAAATAATACTATATAAATATAAAATAATATATAATATTCTTATTTATTTATATATTCTACATTAGATTATATTTTATTTCAAATCTAATGAGAATTTATAAATCGTACATAAAAATTGATAGAGTTCACTTTATTTGAAAATATATAATTTATTGCATGTGATTATCATAACATACATTTAATTATCTTTGTATTCGAACAATCCTCATATATTTCTCAATATAGATAATACAAATTTAAGAATCGTATTTTTTATTCAAATAATAATATATAAATATAAGAAAGTATATAATCTTCTTATTTATTTATATATCCTATATTATTCACATTTATGTATCATTTTCATTTATATAAAAAAAAATAGTTAATGAATATATTTCGATGCATTTTTTTTTAGAATCAATCAAATTGATGATTTTTGATCTTATATCATTATAAGATAATGAAATTGAGCTTCATTATTACCCAATATATTAAGTTATATATTAGTGGGTATATATTTTAAATGTTTTTATTATTATACTTTACATGTATTTTTTGTTCGGGAAAGTGTTAAATTCAATTCATGTCATTTTATTCTCAATTCCACAATTAGTCCATGAATTTAGACACCTAAATATACACAAAATTTTAATTTTACCTTCACCTTTACAATATATCAAATTAATACTACATCACTTCAAATTTTCTCATTTTTATATATATTTCTTTTGCATAAAAAATGAGAATATATATTTAATTCGTAATCAGATTACGAATATATATATATATATATATATATACTTATAAATAAATAAGTCCATATAATTTGAGTTTATTTTAATTATTATAAAAAATGTTTAATGATTATATTTTGATACCTATTTGATTTTTCAATTAAAGTAATCATTTTTGGTTGTACATCATTATTAGATATTGACACTCAACTTCATTATTACCTATGTACTAACTTTTCTATCAGTGGGTATATATTTTAAATGTATTAAATGATTCATGTTATTTAAAAAAAATAATATATATAATCTAGGGATAAAAAATTTAAAGACTCAGTTTAATAAATAAAAGATAAAAACATACACATTAAAAAATAAGAGATAAAAATATTCACTTATATGAGCACATGAGAAAATTGATCACGTGTTTATGTATTTCATTTCACAAAATAATTTGAATTATATGAGCATGTGAGGAAATGTGTGCATTGTAATTACATATAAATAATTTAAGTAAATTATTCACACTCAATAAAAATTATATATATATTTATTTTTTGTAGCAAACATGGGTATATATATTTAATATTTTTATCAGATTATGAATGTATATATACATATAAATAAATGAATTTATATAATCTGAGTTTATTTTCATACTGGCTTGGACATGAATGAGTAATTAATGGATAAAGATGTGTAACAAGATATTTATCGATTTTGAGATGAATACGCATACATAAAATTCAAATAAATTGGTTCGATTTTATAAATATTCAAATATAATTTATTTTCATCAGTAATATTTATTTATATATATATATTATGTATTCTAATTTATAACGTATATTATTATATGGGCGTAAGACAAAATCAATTAGTTCACGATTTAGAACATTTGAATTCGAAACTGAAATCGAACCGCTTCTTATACAATTACGATTCAAAATTTTAATAATTTTTGACGATTCGGTTCCCAAAACTGCCGATTACGATTCTTTTGAATACCACTAATAAGAATGAGTATTATAATCATTTTTATTTTACTTTATAACGAATATGAGTATATAAATTAAATTCAAATATATTCAAAAAAAATATTAAGTTGTTAGTACGAGTCTACTAATAGACAAGTTGTTAGTACGAGTCTACTAATAGACAAGTTGTAAATTTATTTATTTTTATTAATTTTAGAATGATTCAATTTTATCATTAGCAAGTCAACATAATTAACAGTTTTTACTATATATAATTAGTATATGAATAAGTAGTTCATATATCCATAACCACAAATAGTAATAAATAAAATGATATCAAATATTTTTATAAATTTTATAAAATATTAATCCCGTCGAATTTCGACGAGCAATAATCTAGTTTCATCAAAAAAATATAAAGTACACGTCATTTCATAATTGCATCGGTTACTTTATCACAGTACATGTCCTTTCATAATTTCATCACAAATCCAGCTATAATTACATTGTTTTATGTTTAGTTAGCGTAATGGTCGAATGGTTGATCGCAACCTTAAACCGCTCATGTAGTCAATCACATACACCAGAGAAAACGCATAAGTAAGCACAACCGGCGCCTTGCGCACCCACTGCGGCTCCGTAGAAGTACGCGAACCACCGCGCCGCTTTCAACTCGCCGCCGGCAAAGTCCGTGAAATCACTAACACCACATCGCGGCGACACGATGGAGTTTACAATTCCAAAATCGAGCATCCCCGTACTTTCAATCCGAAGGCGAAGTTATTTCTACTTTCAACATTGTCGACATCATTTACCGTCCCTTCTGCCTCCCATTTTCCCCCAAGCAGTCGCTGCTCAGTTATGACACGTAATAATCTGTTATCATAGATTTTGGGATTTTGGATATGGCTATGGAGAAAGAGATGTCGTTTAACATTTGATTTTCTCATCATCATTTTTCCCTTTTTCTTCCGTTTGAAATTGAATGATTTAGCAATATTTATGTTTTGAAACTACTACAATATTGATGTCACTATTTTGTATGCAAAGTACCATTTCATAATTTCAGGCAAAAGAAAATTGGAATGAGCCGTTGCATGATTTTGCTTAATTCGATAGCTCGCGTGCCATGCATGTGCCGAATTAATTCGATAATCGTTGCAGGATTTTGCACGTGTCGCTCGCATGCTGTGCATGTGCCGCGTCCGTGCCGTGCCCATGCCAGGCATGTGCCGCGCCTATTCCACGTCTGTGCCACTCTCGTGCCGCGCTCGTGCCCCGCATGTGCTGTGCGCGCACATCTCTCGGCCACTATAATGACATCAAATTCATAGTGCCATGTTAGCTTTTACTAAAATGCAGTTATATATGCATGTAATATAAGAAGTCCTATAATCACATTTTTTTTAATGTCAACAATTTAGTGTAACAATATGCCTTTTTTTCTAGTAGTGATGTGTTGTGGGCTAGATCAGATTTTTTTTTTAATGTCAACATAAGAATAAATCCAATTATATCTCTAATATTTTATTTAATTAGTGATCTAGTCAACTTTGACTTTCATTAATAATAGTGATCAAGTCAATTTAATCCACATTAATTACTTTATAAAATATAATATGATATAAATCTTATATTAATATTTATCGATTCCACTATAGGATAAATATTGAACTATACGGCGCCCACTCAAATTACGGATGTAACTTTCTTTTTATCATTAATTTTTTTTGCATTTAAGATTCGTAATGCATTAATTACTCGAGTTCACTAATAGCTCATAATTAATTAATATATTTATTTGTAAGTGAACTACAACAAAAGTAAAAATAGAGAGGAACTTATGACGGATTTTTTTCCGATATTAATTTAATGACAGATTTGTGATGGATTTATGTGAATAGTAGTGGTGTATTTTCAATGGAAGACCTATTGATGAAATAATAACAGATTTTAAATAATAACAGTTTTAGTTATGCATTATCCATTTCTAAATCTAGTCACGTACATTCCGTTATTAAAATATATAAAATTTATTAAATTATTTTTCGTTTAAATAATTGTCAATTTTTAACGGATTTATTCCGTTATTAACAAATTATGTTTAATATTTAATATGACTAATACAATTTTAGTTACAAAATATTTTCGTTACAATCTTAAATCTATATCTATATATAAAAAGAGAGTTTTGACTGTTTTTTTTGGAAACGGTTATTTTTTTTGATTTATTTCCCTAAAAACATGAAAAATTAAAAGACACGTCTTTTCCACTAAAAACTAGCGGACACCAAACGATGTATATATATACAAACAATAGAGAAACAATAAAGAGAGAGAGAGGAGAATCGACTGAAGGGTGGAAAAATGGATGAGAGAGGAGGATCCTTTGTAGCGGTGCTGCAAATTTCTCAAGGACTCGATTGAGGAACTGTCTGTCATTCTACTGGTATATTTCTCATTTGTTTTGCACTGTATATTTTTTATTCTCTTTTGATTGATTTATTCTCTCCTCTCTCTCTCTATCTCTCCCCTACTGTTCATATATTTGTATGCAATTGCATTGAGATTTGCAATTGTTGTATTTGTGCATGATACATTCAAATTTTACTATTCTTGCATCTTTCCTGTTCTTCATCTAGAAATTAGGATAGGTATGTTCCTGCATTATTTAACAATCTAGGAACTCTATGTTTTTCATACATTTTTCCTTTGAATTATAGACATCCAAAAGGTATTAATGAGACTAGTAATAACTCTTTTCTCATGTGAGTCTGTACAAATACATGATCTATAAATTAGAACTTATTTTTGTGCTTCTCCAACTTTAAGCTCATTTATTAATAACATGTTTCATGAATTTGAAGGCGGGTTTTGGGAATCAAGAATGGGCCCTGTTGTCATTACCTTCAAAAGGATGGTATACAAGTTTGCATCTCAATACCTATTTCAACAATATAATAATTAGTACTTGAAATGGGAAAGTCAAAGTATTATAATCTGTATTGTTGTTTCTTTTTCATACAGCCATATTGCAACACCAATGACATATGATGGGATTAAACATGAGATAAGGAATGCTAAATTTGGAGCTCTTGCCAAAGTTGCAAAAGGAGACTAGGTGGAGGAGGAATTGGATTTTGGTGGAAGCTACTCATTCGAAGGAAGAAGACCAACAGCAAGAACACCGCTATTTACTTTACCAAATAACCATATGGCAATGCATAGATTATAAATTACAGTAAATTTGAAATATCTTTGGTTGTGTGTTTGTAAGAGTTCATTTCATGATTCTAGTTTAGATGTAGAAATGTTAAAAAAAATTCAAATCTCAATGACATTGGTTTTTCAAGTGATTCATGTACACCATCTCCTTATGTCCACCATCTCCTTAGTTTTATACGATGGATTCGTATAAGGGGTAATAGGTAAAATTACCCACTTTTATAAGATAAAAATAAAAAATACCCACTTAAAAATAAAAGATAAAAAATATCCACTTTTTACAATAACATGATGAATTTCATCATGTGATCATGTTATTCAAGTTATTTTAAATTTGAATAACATGAACACATGATCAATTTCATCATGCTATTGTAAAAAATGGGTATTTTTATCTTTTATTTTTAAGTGGGTATTTTTTATTTTTTACTTATCAAAATGAGTATTTTAGCATTTACCCCTTCATATAATATGAATTGTATATATTTAGTTAAAGTTTGTTATTTTATTATTAGGGATATATATATGTAAAATGTCCTTTTTTTGTAAGCATAAAACGAAAAATGTCCCATTTCTAAGTTTTATGTTTAAAATACCAAAAAATACTAAAAAACCTTTAAACCCCTAACCTCTACGGCTGCATTCATACCTAGGCGTGCTGCATTCCAAGAAATTGTACTCCCTCCGTCCCACTAAACTTGACACAATTCCTTTATCAAGACGTCCCACTAAGCTTGACGTATTTCTAAAATAGTAAAAGTTATCCCCTTAAAAAGGTGTGGACCCTACCACATTTATCACTTTTACATTACTTTATACATTCTTCTTAATTACCGTGCCCAAAATTTTGTTGCATGCTTATCACACCAAAGGATTATAAATTTGCGCGCAATAATTATTAGGCAGCGCCTAACATGGGGACAAGTCCTACAAAAGCTGAAAAAGTAATTGCAACAACACCCGGAAAAGTAAAACTTAATTTCAAGATGCAATTAGTGTAGGTTGACTAGATTTATGGTATATGAATATATATGGGATGGCTGGCAGATTTTGTTCATCTCTATATATAAATTGAAGCAAAAATTATAATTGAGAGTGAGAGAGGCGTGCGTTGTGTGGCAAGAACATAAATTTAATTTGTTGTTAAAAAAAGAGAGGGCAAGCGACGTGATAGGCGAGTAAAAGCAATGTATCCTTCAAACTAATTTCTTGTTTAATTGTGTTTGAATTAAAATTGTATTATTTTTTGAAAAAATTCAAATATATTCTAGCATATATTTGAACGACGGCGTACGGATCGGCTGGCAACGTAGCAACATTGACCTAGCAATATGGACTAAAATGTTAGTTTTTGTTTAAGCTTTAAATTTCATTAGAAAATCATGTTGTATTTTTATATTTATTAGATTTATAAAGCATGTTGTATTTTTATATTTATTAGATTTATAAAGCATGTTGTATTTTTATGTTTATTAGATTTTTAAAGCATGTTGTATTTTTATATTAATTAAAATTATAAAACATGTTGTATTTTTATATTTATTAGATTTTTTCAGTATGTTGTATTTTTTTGTTCTTTATTAGAATTTTAAAGCATGTTGTATTAGAATTTAATGTATTATTTAAATATAAAATTAGAAATATGAATAAAATTAAAAATCTGGCCAAATTTACGTAAACTCGGTTGGCCGGGTTTTGATTATTGTGGTCAGGTTTTTTAAAACCCGGCCAGGTTTTCGTTTCTATTTTAATTTCTAGTTTTATTTTAAAATAATATATTAAATTCTAGTATTTATTTAATTTAATTTAATTTAATTAATGAATACATGATTGAAGGAATATTCATAAAAATTATAATTTGATTATCCATGATTAAGCCATATTTTAAGATGTTCAATGTCGGATGCACCATTTCTATCATTATTACAAAACCATCATGTTGTCGTATCCATGCAGCACAACCAGCAAATGAAAACTTCATTATATTATCTTCTGAATCTGTATCTGATGCGTCGGGTTCTGACTCTACTGAATGAATATCATCGATGCCATCATCCTCACAATATCGATGCATCGAACCGGATGGAGCATGATCTTCGTTTGCAAGTGCTCGTATAGGAGATTCCGGCCACCACCTCCATGAACCGGCCGGAGCATCATCTTCGTTATGTGGGGTGTCATCCAATCAATTTGATTCGGCCATCTGATTGATAAAATCAACTTCATCTCCATGTTGAGTATTATATGTCGACGTCCCCATAAAACACGAATTTATACTCGAAGATTCCAACATCATGTGTGTCATGACTTATCTCCACATACATTACCAGATTTTATTCGTCCCGAAGCAAACTACTAAAAGAATCATCATTACACAAGCGACACTTACTCCCATTATACGCTGATATACAGTAAATCTCAAAATTTGTAGACATCCCAAAATCTCGTAGCATTTGTTGTATATTGTATCTGAATTCTTCAAGCTGAACTGGATCTGTGGAAATAGGTGTTAACCATTCGTAACCACCGATGTAATCATCGCCTTCCCAATAACCATTGTACTTCACGTTTATATATTTCCACTCGCCCATCTAAATAATAAAATTTATATTTATAATCATAAAATCATCAAAATATCAATTCACAAAAACCCAGTCGTGAAATTACCTACGGAAATTAAAACCCGATCGTGTCACATCATTCATATATAAATCACGACCGGGTTTTGATATGATCATTTTAAATCAATAAAATTATATCGTCAAAGTTCATATAAATATATAAATTTGAACGTTTGAAAGTAAACATGTCATGTTTGCATAAATAATGACAAGGGCTTTTAGAAAAATGCATGTTCTCACGACAGGGTTTTAGCTCGTTAACCTCATAACACATTATTGTTAAAAACTATGAGTTTAGATTTCACAATACCTCTTTCGTTTGGCCAAACAAGCAATTCGTGTGGAATTCTCCTTCTCTTCTAATCTTTTTCTCTCCTTCTCTCTCTAACTCTCTCATTTTTTTCCAAATAAAATATATTATGAAGTCAAAAGTTTATATATAATAAGTATATGGCGTGTTGAGAGTAAATATGATGTCTCGATTGTAAATATTATTGTATTAAAAATTAATGTTTCGATTGTCATCTTAATTATCGATTTTTTTAAATAAATTTTTAATGTAATATATTATTTTTAAAATAATTTCTCAATCAGATGTAATACTATTGTATTTTACCTATATTAATTTCAATTGTCATATTAATTATAAAAAAAAAATAAGAAAATGTCTTAATTATCGTCTCGATTATCGTTTTTTATTTTGAAAAAATTATGAAATTAATCTAATATTTTTAACATATTTTCTAATTTAATTGTATTTTAACTATATTAATTTCAATTTCTATTAATTCTAAATAAATTAATACTAAAATCAAAAAAAAAAAACATAATAATTACAATTATTGGCATTATTTCACAAAAAACAAGACAATTTTATCTTTGACTAAGGGTAGTTTAGGTAGTTTACAATAAAATTTTACACTTTTCATATGTTTATTTTTGTTATAAAAGGGTTATTTTTCATTTTTACATTAGGAAAGTGGGTAGTAATCATATAGCACCCTTATTATTATTCGCTTTAGAAATTTTTAATAGTGACTAGAATTCTAACATTATTATATATTATAGATTCATCATGGTTGATGATTGATTAATTTTAGTTAAAATTTAATTGTTAATTATAGGTTCTTGATACTGGTAAATAAAAGAAATCAAATATATATATATTTAGGGACAAAAATAATAAATAGAAAGTATAAGAATATATTATATTTATTATAAAATAATGATGGAATAATAATGGAAAATTTTAATTTCATCGCTATTCTGTAACTAAATAGTTAAATAATGGAACTATAATTTTGTCACAATTCCATCATTAAATAGTTATGTAAATTGATTATTATTTTAGTGCAATTAGTTATGGAATATTATTGGTCCCGAAAGAGTAAGGTTTGGTGTATGTGGGGGAGGGGGGGGGGGGGGGTGCGGAATACACCAAATACAAACTTTTCAGTTTACTTGACTATTTACATAGAGGGATTAAGCTTTCTGAAAAACAGGTTGCTTAGTTGTGACAAACCAGATCGATCTTGTTCTGTCCAGACAGAAACTCTCTAGTGAATAACACTAAGAAGAAATCAAGAGTAATCTTGTTCTCAAGCAGAGTGTTGTGTGCAGAATATGGTGGACTTAGTCAGTGCTCATAATTAGAAAACCTTTTGGAAACTTAATCAAGTATTTAGCAGATCGATTAAAAATGCAGTTTGAATGAATGTGCAGATTAGTGAATAAAACAACTGAAATTTAAAAATGCAGAAAGTAAATAACACAGCTATTTACGTGGTTCGGGAAACCCCCTACGTCCACGGTCTAATCCAAACTGGATTAGATATCCACTACTAGGATACTCTTCTTATTTATACTCGCTGAGAACGAGCCACAAGTTTCAAGTACAATCTGTTTTGAAACTTATGCACGAATAAGGGTCGTGTCCCTTTACAACTTACAGAAAACTACCGTAACTGGATCTCTTCATGTTAATCCACTAGAAAACTACTAGCTAGCGAAGATCTCCTTCCTTCTACACGATAAGACATACTTGAATCGAGTTGGTGTGATTTCGATCACGAACGGCTTAGAACACGATCTGGTGAGTAGAAATCTTCTCAAGTGAATGCTTCGAAGAACGAGATGATTTCTAGGCAGAGTAACAGCTTGTTGATCGTAGATAATAGTCTTGTACTCTTCCAGTCTTTGTTTCAAGTTTTTATAGGTGTAGAATTTGAAATTCTAACTGTTGGGCTTGATTGGTTTGAAGTAAATGTGATTTTCCAATCAAGGATAGTGAATCCCTAATTTATCTCCTCTTGCTTTTGGGAAGTATGTCTGAAAATATGGAAAGCAGATCGTTGACGGGTACTACTTTCCTTCTTCGCATATGGATTGATTCTCCTTCCATTTTTGACAGTTCGTGTGATGTGACAATGAGTTTGGGATTACTCATCAGTTAATATGGTCAAAACAAATGATTTCCATTTGACTGATGAATGATCTCATATTATCTGGTTCAGCTTCAAACATCGATCTGGACACACCAGATTGATGTCGATCTGGCCTTCAAAAAATATGCTCCAAAGCATGGTATAATCTTCTGTGAGTGTTCTGGCAGAACTGACCGAGTGACCATATATTACATCATCTACTTGCTTCAATCTGCCTGTTGATCTGGTCCACGAACAAGAGAAAAACAGAATGACTTCTATAGGATGAGATCATTTACATACCAAGTCATTTTCAAATCTGGACTAAGATCATGTTCTCTATCAGATTCACTTTATATTGTAGTGATCTGTTACATGTAGAACAGATTGAGATCTAGCAAGACAAAATGAAACCTAAGTGTGTTTCGAGAGAACATCATCAAAACTTAAAATATTGTGGGATTCCCAACAAATATTGTGTCACCAATCTATCACTAAATTTAGTGAGGGAAATCATTCTGTCACTAGGGGAGTTAGCATTAAAGGATATTGTTGTTTAGCTCATTTTTGGTGTGTTTTTAGTTCATGTTTAGTTTTTAGTTTGATTTGATTTTGCGTTTCTTTAGTTCGTGTTTATGCCGATTTTGTTGCACTTGTGTTGGATGCAGGATGACAAGAAGAGGAGTTGATCGGAGCTTAAATGATGCTGGAAATACTGAAGATGCTAAGCCGAATGAAGCCGAGAAAACCGGACGGGATCTTGTTAGGAGTTACGGGTAAAAGACGAGAGGCGAAAGAGCGCGAGAGCATGGCCATATGTGAAATTGTTTGGCAATGCGCAACAATTTTGTTTTGGCTCGTTCATCTTCGTTACAACTACAAATTTGGATCCGTCTATGGCTACGGATTCCTATCGAGACGATCTTCAATTCTAGGCATGTGCTGCAGTAGCAGACAGAGAAGCAAAGCAAGCGACCGCTGACTTCCCAGCGGCCGCTGGCTGGTAGTTAATTGCGGGTTTTTAAGCTTTTTTCAGGCCATTTTCAAAGGCTAACTTCCTCTCTCTCAAAAACAGAACTCGATTTGTAATCTTAGAACTCTAGTTTAGTACTTTTTGCTTGTAATTTCTACTTGGGATGAAGAATTGAGGGCAAGTTTGGCTCTCAATCCGAGACTCAATCTTTATAAGCATGTCTAGTCCTTTCATGAAGGATTGAGGGCAAGTTTAGTACTTTTTGCTTGTAATTTCTACTTGGGATGAAGGATTGTTCTGCGGATTGATTGTCTTTCTCTGACTAGGTTTAGAAGTTCTTTTAATTCGCTATTGATTTTCTTCGATTTATGCCTTTGATTTACCTGTGCTTGTTTAATTAAAATGTCTAATCGCCGTTTTGATTATCGTTATTGGTTGATATCGAGATGATTCCAATATAGACTTAGGGTAAAATCAAACAATGATTCCAAATTGGAAACGAAGGAATCATATTCGTGGTTGTTATTGATTTTCCTATTGTGTAATCCGAGTACGTAAGTTAGACTTACACCTTAGTTTTCGAATGTGCAAGTTAGAGGATTAAGAAACTTTAGGAAGTCATTAATTAGCTTCGGATCATTGTTTGTAGTTGATGAACTCCTATTGTGGTAATCTAATGTGAGATTTTTGGTTGTTGTCTAATTGAGAACACGTAAGTGATTAATTAGACTAACTTTTAGGAAGTCCTTGATTTATGAACAATAGCATGAAGGGAGGAGCATGATTTAACTATTTATAGAATTTCTTGATTCTAGATCCCTGAATCTGGAATCCCGCCAGTATGTTTATTTTTGGTTACTTATCTTATTCTTGTCCTTCTTGTTTTATTCTGGTTCAGAGTGTAGGATTTCCATTCATTCGTGTTAATAACACTTAGGATTAGAACGACCATGTTAATCTTTCAATCGAGATTCGACCGGGGGTTACCTTGCCACGTGCAATCGACCTCGTAATAATTTGTTAGAACTTAGATTGTACACAATTTAGGCTGAACAAATTTGGCGCCGTTGCCGGGTAAAGCTTTAGGCATTTTTGATTCTAAGTGTTCTTTGTGTTGTTCATTATTTCTTTTTTTGTCTTGTCCTGTGTTGTTTCATATCATCTTGTCTGTTCGTTATTGCTCTCTTCCTTTGGTGTTTTCTTTATTGTTTTCTTGTGTAGTGAATGTTATGCTTGGTTTTTGTTGTTGTGTTTTGTAAGTGTTAGACTTAGAGAATTATTTGGTTTTCAACCAAAGTAATTCGGATAGGAGAATGTCATGTCGAGCTCAAGACGATAAAAGAGCGCTTAGTGGGATGCAACCCACGTTTATCGTATCCTTAGTTATTAGTTACGTTTTTACTTATGTCTAGTTTATGTAGTTATTTCTGTTTTATATATATGTGTTGTAGAGAGAGGATGGAAGTTCAGACTGCAGGTAAATCCAGCTTGATATGGAGTCCAGCGGATGACCAGTGGAAAGATGGACGACCGTATTACTCTTGTGTAGCATCTCGGCTTATCACAACTGAAAGCTACAATTCGTCATCCTACAAGGAAGTCTTTTATTTTTCCTCTTGGTTTATATACAATGGGGACATTGTATTACTTAAGTGTGGGGGAGAGGTTCCTGTGTATTTGTGTTTGTTTGTCATTGCTCTGTAACATCTATGTGTTACGTTATGTCTAGTGTTTGTGCTTTGTATGTCATTGTGTTAGGTATTTTATATTGATGTTTATTATGTTAAACCTAACATATGTGTTTTTGTGTTCATCACAGGATGGTTGTTGACCTAGCTCAATGCTCAACATAACAGCTGACACTGACTCAGCGTTACAGCTTGACAACCACGTGGACATTTGACTTGGTATGCTTGAAGAATGCACGAAGACTGGAGAAGACCAAGTCATGGTAGGCCGTTGAGAACTTTACGCCCAGTGGAAATCTGTTTCCACAAATATCAGAGTCAACAAACAGTCTGAAGCAGTTTCCACAATTCCAAGCGGAACTTGCGGAGCACAACAACAGTTGAGAGAATTGGGGAATGCATGGGCCGGCAGTTACAAGTTTTTAGAAACCAAGCCCATGAACTCTCTCTATAAATACTAGTTATAGTTTTCAGTTAGAGAGAGAGTTTTTACAGATTAAATTCGTAGTTTAGTGTGTGTGATCTTTAGTCTTTTAAGATCATACGTTTAGTGTTTTTGTAAGAAGTGTTGATGTTGTTTTGGCCGTAAGGTTGCCGTGTAGGATGTTCGTTAACACAACCTACGCAAAAATTATTCCGTGTCTTCTTATTTAGCTTCCGCAACATTGACTTAGAGTAGTTGATACACTTTCAAGTAGTATCAGAGCCATCACTCGACACACTGAGTGTGGTCCTGACTGTATCACAGCTCTAACGCGAAGATGGATCCAAATAGCACTGGAGCATTTCGACCTCCAATCTTGGATGGTTCGAATTATTCTTACTGGAAGACACGTACACGCTCTTATATCAAGTCTCTTGATAGACGAGCATGGATTTCTGTGGAGAACGGGTGGTCACCGCCAAAGCAAACTGACGCTGACGGTGATTGTGTTCTAATAGACCAAAGTTCCTGGTCACGTGATCAAATTGAAGCTGCCACTCTTGATGATCGAGCACTAAATGCTATAATTTCAGCTGTCGACACAAACATGTTCAAATTAATCAAGAACTGTGTGTGTGCGAAAGATGCTTGGGATATTCTCCAAAGGCACTGTGAAGGTGACAAGAGCGTCAAGTAGTCTCGTCTACGTATCCTCGCCTCTCAATTCGAGGATATGAAGATGGAGGAAGATGAAGATATCTCTAGTTACATGAAAAGGATTCTTGACCTCGCTAATGAGTGTCAAGACCTAGGAGACCCATTGAGCAACAAGGTTCTTATCTCCAAAGCACTTCGAACGTTGCCGCCTAGATTTGACATGAAGGTAACAGCCATTGAAACAGTGCAAGGGGTGAATGCACTGGAATTCACAGATCTCATGAATTCTTTCAAACCTTATGAGATGAATCACGAAGCAAGAGGGACCTTCCCCAAGAAGAAAACAATGGCTCTCACTGCAGGTTCAAGTTCATCACCATCATGCAGTAAACTATTAAACCAAATGGACTTTAGTGACTCCGAAGAAGTGGAAGAAATCCATGATGGAGATGATGTTGCCATGATCATTAAGAAGTTCAATCGCATGGTGAGAGGATTTAAGCGTGACAAGTCCAAACCCAAGGGGCAAGATGTACCACGTCTGGTGTACTATGAACCTCCGAAGTCCAACAACAACCAAAGAAAACCCCCTGTTAGGAACACCTCTAACAACGAAGTATTCAAATACAGTTCCTCCAAACTCGACAGCATACAATGTCATGAATGTAAGGGTTTTGGACACTTTGCAAATCAGTGTGCTAACACACTTCGAAAGAGGGGTAAATCGTATTAGGTATCATGGAATGATGATGAGCATGAGTTCTTTGAAGATATTGAGGTAAAATTGTTTGAAAGTGTTGCACTGCATGTAACAATGCCTCCGCAGGACATGCACCAACACACAGATGCGGACACCTTCTCTGAACGGTATGACTCTAACTATTATTCTACATTGTTTTATTTAAATGCCTCTGTTGATGGTACATGAAGTGTTGAGGAAGACATAGATTCCGCCTGTGCTGAAGAGTATGATAGCAATGCCTTCTCAATAATTCAAGGCTTGAAAAGGTTGTATGATGAGCTGTTGGGAAAATGGAAACATCAAGCAAAAGATCCGCTGACAGCAACAGCTGAGGTAACACGACTCAAGGAAGTTCAAGCAAAACAGGAGGCATTGATCACACAACGTGACATAGAGCTCACCAAAGTGAAAACCAAACTTGAAGAGGCAAAACTAACCATCCGCAAGTGGAATACAGGTACTTACACGCTTCAAGAGATCATGGACAGTGCAAACCCAAGCAAGAGAGGCCTCGGGTATGCTGCACCAACTGTGTTGTGTAAAGGGTCCACATTGTCAGGAGAAACATCCAACACCAAAGCAGATGTTGAGCTCGCAGACCCGTCAACACAACAAAGCGTTTCTCAAACAAGAAAAGGTATGAGAGGTAAGAAAAAGGGTAAACGACATAAAAGGAAATATATATGTCATTATTGTTTGAAACCAGGACATATAAAACCCTTCTGTTATCAAAAGAAAAGAGATGACAGGTCCGAATGTGTACTACCGAAGCAACCCAAAATGATATGGGTTAAGAAAACTGACCTAATGTGTAATGTTGTGTACACAGCCTTGAAAACTGACATTTCAGGTTCTTGGTATTTTGACAACGGATGTTCACGCCACATGACAGGTAACAAAATATTCCTTTCCAATTATGAGACGTATGATGGAGGAAATGTTTCTTTTGGTGGAAGCTCAAAAGGTAAAATTGTTGGGAAAGGTATACTTAATGTTCCTGGTTTACCTGCTTTAACAAATATTTTTCATGTGCAAGGACTTATGGCAAATCTGATTAGTATAAGTCAACTGTGTGATGGCAACATGCTTGTAAAATTCACTAAAGATGCATGTGAAGTTTACAACAACAAGAACTTGTGTATCATAACAGGTCAAAGGTCATCAGACAATTGTTACATGACTGATCATGTGAAATGCAACAAGGCTCAAGTTGATGATGTCATTCTCTGGCATAAAAGATTAGGTCATACTAACTTTCAAAATCTTGGCAGGTTAATCAAGATGGATGCTGTGCGAGGCTTACCCAAACTTGGGAATGCAGACCAGATCGTATGTGGAGACTGTCAACGAGGAAAACAATTACATGCCTCACATCCTGCCTTACAACACAGTGAACAACACTTTGGGACCAACCGATGTTTTGAACTTCTACATATGGATCTTGTAGGACCCATGGAAGTTGAAAGCATTGGTGGTAAAAGGTATGTGCTAGTTGTGGTAGATGATTTTTCTGGTTTACATGGACCTATTTTTTGCGTGAAAAATCTGAAACATTTGAGGTATTTAAAAATATGTTTTCTCGTGTTACTAATATGTTTGATGCTAGAATATCTCGCATAAGATCAGATCATGGTCGTGAGTTTGAGAACTCAAAATTTACAACCTTCTGTGATGAAAAAGGAGTGTACCAAGAGTTTGCAGCACCAAAGACACCACAAAAAAATGGTGTGGTTGAACGCAAGAATAGAACCTTGATTGAAATGGCTAGGGTGATGTTGAGCTCAAGTCAAATGACGAAACGTTTTTGGGCTGAAGCAGTAAACACCGCATGTTACATCAACAACCGAGTCAACATTCGACCAGGGTCATTCAAAACACCATATGAGCTACTGAAAGGGAGAAAACCTAACCTAAAACATCTTCGTGTTTTTGGGTGTGTTTGTTTTATCTTAAATGATCGAGAGTATCTAACAAAGTTTGATGATAAAAGCGACGAAGATGTATTTGTTGGATACTCAACAAACAGTGTAGCTTATAGGGTTTTTAATCTATGCATCAAGACAATACAAGAATCTGTTAATGTTGACTTCGATGATGCAGGTGATGGGAACAAAGAAGTGGGAGCAGAAGATATATATCAAGGGAGAGTTGTTACACCTCCTGTTGAGACGCAAACTGTTCCACCTAACACAGAAGCTGGCACACCCAGTGGCACACCTAGCACAGAAACTGGAACTACTGTGGAGGTCAACACTACACAACAGGAACCAGAAGAACAACTTGATCAGCCTCAAGAGATCACTCCTCGCATGGAACCTTCAGGACGAGTGAAAGAATACCATCCACTAACTCAAGTTATTGGAAACATTGAGGATGGTGTTCAGACTCGACGAAAACAACCAATCAACTATAGAGAAATGGCGTGCTTGTGCTCCATGTGCTCTACAGTTGAAGGCATAATATGCTTCGTTTCCAAGTTCGAGCCAAAAAATGTCAAGGAAGCACTAACTGATGAGTTATGGATAAATGCCATGCATGAAGAACTAAATCAGTTTGTGCGCAGTGATGTTTGGTATCTTGTTCCCAGGCCAGTCAACAAGAATGTTATTGGCACAAAGTGGATTTTCAAGAACAAATCTGATGAGAAGGGAACAGTTGTGCGTAACAAAGCACGATTAGTTTCTCAAGGGTACACTCAAGTCGAAGGAGTCGACTTTGATGACACATTCGCACCAGTAGCACGACTTGAATCCATTCGGTTATTGCTTGCAATCGCATGTTACCTCAACATCAATCTGTACCAGATGGATGTGAAGGCAGCATTTCTTAATGGTGAGTTAAAGGAGGAGGTTTACGTGGAACAACCAAAAGGCTTTGAAGACCCTCACAAACCGGACCATGTTTTCTGATTGAAGAAAGCTCTATATGGACTCAAACAAGCACCACGAGCTTGGTATTAGCATCTCACAAATTTCCTTCTCACGTACGGGTTTGTGAGAGGTGCTACTGACCGGACATTGTTTATAAAAAGGGAAGATCAACACATCCTTATTACTCAAATTTATGTTGATGATATGATTGTTGGTTCTACATCACGTAACATGTTAACTGATTTTTCAGGTGCAATGTCTACCAAGTTTCAGATGAGCATGGTGGGCGAGCTCACATACTTTCTTGGACTACAGGTTAAACCAGGACAAGATGGCATCTTTATCTCTCAAAGCAAATACGCCAAGGAGATGATAAAGAGATTTAACCTTGAAGGTACGAAGCACATGAAGACTCCTATGGGCTCTACAGAAAAGCTAACTAAAGATGATGCCGGAGAAGATGTTGACCCAACACTCTACAGATCAATGATAGGGAGCTTGTTGTACCTAACAGCCACTCGTCCAGATTTGATGTTCAGCGTATGTGTGTGTGCCAGGTATCAAGCTAAACCTAAAGCCTCTCATCTCAAAGCTGTTAAACGAATCATCAGGTATGTTGCTGGAACTATAGACCTAGGCATATTATTCTCTAAACACATGAATATGAGCTTGGTAGGTTTTAGTGATTCGGACTGGGCTGGAGATGTCGATGATCGGCAAAGTACGAGTGGAGGTTATTTTTATCTCGGAAACAACATTGTGTCATGGCACAGTCGCAAGCAAAATTGTGTTTCCTTATCCACTGCTGAGTCTGAATATGTTGCCGCAGGCAGCTGTTGTACACAATTGTTGTGGCTTAAGCAAATGCTTAGTGATTATGGCCTAGACAACAATGACCTAGTTGTGTACTGTGACAATATGAGCGCCATAAACATTTCCAAAAATCCTGTTCAGCACTCAAGAACAAAGCACATTGACATAAGACACCATTTCATTAGAGAGTTAGTGGAACAGGAGGTTATCAAGCTTGAGTATGTGAAAATGGAGAACCAAGTTGCTGACATCTTTACAAAACCCTTAGATCATGAGAGATTCGTATTTTTACGGAAATCTCTTGGTCTTTGCTTTTTTCACTAAAATGTGTGTTGTGCTACACCCTCATATCCATATTCTGTCATCTATATCAAGGGTGTAGTTTGTTGTGTCTAACTTGCTGGTATATTTTTAGTCAACATATTCTATGTTCTGAAACCTGGCATTTATCTATATGTTTTGTATGTAACTGTGTGGTAAAAAATCCAAGTAGTTTGGGGGGCACGGCGCTCGCTACGACGATGCTACCTTACAAAAGGATTGCAACTGCGACTACTTTCGAGGGTGAAAGGCTAGGGGCACGGCGTTCGCTGCGACGATGCACTCTACACTCATTAACCCTTGAATTCTTGTAGTTCTGCACATATTTTTCTCTATTTAAGCCAGGTGGATGTTGCAACAAACGTTGACACAACAGAGCAAGTTGGACTGGTTGTTCTCAACATTTTGTTCTCTAAAACGTTTTTCGTGAATGTCAGCAATCCAGTGTTTTTGTTTTCGCATAATCAAGTGTGTTCCCCTCAACATCCGTATCTCTCTTGTGGTAGTGGATTATAACTGTCAATTAGCGTATTTTTTTGGGGTTTGTCAGGGTGGAAATGAAACGGCAAAGCTTCTTTTTGACTTCAACCGTCGCCAGTCTATTTACCATTATTTCCTTTTTTTTTTTCTGTCACACCAAAACCCTAGAAACCCCTTATCCTCAATATCCGCACGTCTCCCAAGACTGATACGTTTTCTTGAATCCTCAATAAAACAAAAACATATCTTCTCCTCCCTTCCAAAAACCTCTTCCAAAAACCCTCAAATTCTCTCTCGTTTTCTCTTCCCGCTCACAAAAATGACTTCTCCTCAAACTCCGGACATCGCGACCCTTCTCCAAGCGTTACTTGCAGCAAACCCTAGTATTCTTCAAACAATTCAGTCCACCGCGGCCGCTCCACCACCGGTTGCTGCTTCTCCAATCCCATTTGCCATTCCACCGGCTGCCACTGAAGAATCTCCCGCTCCATTAGTACCCCCGACTGCTCCCACTCCAGTCGAGGTTCTTCCTGCTACTGCACCGGTACTGGAAGCGGCAGTCGCTGTTCCTCCAGTAGAGGAAACCCCTCCACCGATTACTACAGTGGCCATAGTTGAGCCGATACAAAGGTCACCTGTGTCCCGTTCGTCCTCGCCACCCGTTGCTCTCACACGCAAACCTGCTACAAGGGGTTCTCGGCTATCAAGTATGGCCAAGAAATTTAAAGGACCCACACCCACTGTTGTTCTTCAGGACGACAGTGAAGATGAGGTGTCATCTGCTCCAAAATGGTAGCGCCTCCTCCCGCCGAGCGATGTTCAGATGGAGCCCACTTCCTCGACCGCCAAGGGAAAATCGGCGGCCCGCGTCTCGGAGCTCTCAGAGGGGCCCGATTCCCCTTTGGACGCGGAACAGGCGCTCAACCTTTAGTTCTATGACGAGCCTGCTGCCGTGAAGTGGAAACGTCTCCGAAATCTTTCCTATGTAAGCGAGCGAACGGTGGAGGAGACCAGCTTCGAGGATCATAATCATCTTGCGTTCTTCCGTACACGAGGACTTCTGGGTACAGTCTTCAACATTCCTCCTTTTGTCAAGAATGTGGTACGCCATTTTTACTGCAACTTGCATTCTTCTTTCGGTGATCACGCTTCGGCTAAGTTTGGGAAAGTTTATCTGTATAACTCCATCTTTGATTTTACCGCGGAAGCTATTAATCTTGCTCTTGGGTTGCCAAATGTTGAGGGGGAGAGTGTTTCTGATTTTGATACAGTTGCCAAGGTTATTACTGGCGGCAAAAGGTCTAAATGGGTCCAGCCTATGAAGACCTCGTTGTTGTCGCATCTTTACTCGGTCCTTCACAAGGTCCTGACATACAACTGGATTGTGTTTTCCAACTCCACTGTTGTCACACAACAACATGGAGTGTTGCTGTATCTTGTGGGGCTAAACAAACCGTACAACTTGGGGCGCATTGTATTCGATCAACTTACTGCTCTCTCTACCAAATCTCAGATTTCGTCTATGCCATTGCCCTCTCTCATTTGCAGGGTACTTGCTCATCAAGGTTTTACGTCTGTGGCCCGGAGCCATGATGCTGAACCTGCTCCTCTCTACACCATCCACCCTTCTCTTTTTAACAAGAGCAAGGTGGCTGACCTCCCTTGGCGTAATCCTGATGCTCCTGTCCCTGCGAGCTCTGGTATCCACCTGCCCCCTCAAGCTGTCTAGCAGTTGATCAGTGCGCTGTCTACTCTTGCTGCACTGGTCCCATCTCTCCAGGCCTGCCTTCGTTCACAACAAGGGGGAGACCGAGCTGACGCAGAAGGTGGTGAACCTGCTGAAGCAGCAGAAGGCGCCGATGCTGAGGAGGAAGGTGAAGGCGCTGATGCTAAGGAGGTTGGTGACGATGAAGAAGAAGCAGTGGATGATGACAACGAGAGACTGTGAAGGGAAGACCATGTGATGTGGTCGAAAAACAATTTATTTTTTTGTGGCAATGTGGGAATCAAAACAATTTACTTTTTTACTCTTTTATGTGTTTGTGTGATGGATGTTGATACATTTGGCCCTCGTATGTTTTGATGCTCTGTTTACCTGCTAATAGGATGGATGATGATTGATGCTGGATATTGATTGATGCTATGTGTTGTGACAGTGACAATGTTGCTATAATATTGCTTTATTGTCAATATTGCTGTTTTGTGTCCACCGCTGTTTTGCAGGAATAAGACCATCTAGGAGGAGCTCTCGTACAAGAAAGGGTGTTGTGAAGAAAGCACAAAAACAGGGGGAGTTTGTTAGGTATTTTATATTGATGTTTATTATGTTAAACCTAACATGTGTGTTTTTGTGTTCTTCACAGGATGGTTGTTGACCTAGCTCAATGCTCAACATAACAGCTGACGCTGACTCAGCGTTACAGCTTGACAGCCACGTGGACATTTGACTTGGTATGCTTGAAGAATGCACGAAGACTGGAGAAGACTAAGTCATGGTAGGCCGTTGAGAACTTTACGCCCAGTGGAAATCTGTTTCCACAAATATCAGAGTCAACAAACAGTCTGAAGCAGTTTCCACAATTCCAGGCGGATCTTGCGGAGCACGACAACAGTTGAGAGAATTGGGGAATGCATGGGCCGGCAGTTACAAGTTTCTAGAAACCAAGCCCATGAACTCTCTCTATAAATACTAGTTATAGTTTTCAGTTAGAGAGAGAGTTTTTACAGATTAAATTCGTAGTTTAGTGTGTGTGATCTTTAATCTTTTAAGATCATACGTTTAGTGTTTTTGTAAGAAGTGTTGATGTTGTTGTGGTACTAAACATTGTAAACATCACAACACTTATTTTGATTATTCTTTTTGGCCGTAAGGCTGCCGTGTAGGTTGTTCGTTAACACAACCTACGCAAAAATTATCATGTGTCTTCTTATTTAGCTTCTGCAACATTGACTTAGAGTAGTTGATACACTTTCACATTGTGATTTGTGATGTCGTATGCTCTCCCAATCTTGATTATTTACATGTTATCTTGCTTGTTCGATTGATTTGTGTTGATGATGATCGATTATTAGCATGTGAGCCTTGGTATGATCATGTAAGGTTGTAGGCTTAGATTGATTTGTTCTCGATTGGGCTAGATTGTGTGGTTAAGACGTTTAAGTGGGGCATGTTGTTTCGTTAGTTGGCGTGTACCGATCATGATTCGGATTATGAGTGACTACTCCCTAGTGTTTATGTGTTCGGTTTCCTTTGAATAAAAAAAAAGAAAGAAAAAAAATGAAAAAAAAATAGAAAGAGTATTAACTCTTCAAGAAAAAAAAGAGTAATAAACGTTAGAAGGGCGTTATAAAGGGGGAATCGAATATTTGAAGGTATGCATGGAGGTTGATGAACTTAGTAACGGGCAACACTGCGTTTTGATTGAGTGACCAAATATGATTGAGAATCGAGTCTAGTCTAAGTCCTTAAGTGAAGGTATGCATGGAGGTTGGGCTTGCATGTTAATATTTGATTTGAGTCGATACATGATGATTGAATTTTACTTGAGGACAAGCAAATGATTAAGTGTGGGGGAGTTTTTTAGCTCATTTTTGGTGTGTTTATAGTTCATGTTTAGTTTTTAGTTTGATTTTATTTTGCGTCTCTTTAGTTCGTGTTTACGCTGATTTTGTTGCACTTGTGTTGGATGTAGGATGACAAGAAGAGGAGTTTATCGGAGCTTAAATGATGCCGGAAATATCGAAGTTGCTAAGTGAACGAAGTCGAGAAAACTGGATGGGATCTTGTTATGAGTTAGAGGCAAAAGACGAGAAGAGAAAGAACGCGAGAGCATGGCCATATGTGAAATTGTTGCGCAATGTAAAATTTTTCATCACAATTCTGTTATTATATTTGTTTAATTACGGAATTTTTACTTTTGGTGATGGATATTTCCGTTACTAATTTTGTAGTGTGATCCAGTTCAGACTTTAATTGTTATAGACGGAATAAATTCCAACCGTGATTGTAATACCCCGAATTTTTCTAATACAATTTAGATATCGTACTATCACTACTTAGGGTTTTTACGAAGAGTCTATGCCCTATTACAACCTACCATATAAAATTGGCACCCGGTAAAACTTTTTAATCGGTTCTTTAAATATAAATTTTTTCATGCATAAGTCAAAAGCATGTCAATATTATACTCATTTTGTAGGGTTTATTCAAAAAGGAATTTGTAAGCAACCATTAAAATTTTTTAAAGTTTAAGCACGTCATTAAAAAAATTAGTTTTTCATATATAACTGAAAGTATAACAATATTATAGTTAATGTGTGGAGTATTAAGAAAGGAAGATCCCGTTATCTTCATGATTTCTCTTCTCGTTTTCTTCTCCGTTCTTTGTCCTTTTTCTAACGGGTTTATCCAATGGGTAGCTCTCATTACATAGAATATAAAAGGATTAAGGAACTTAACGAGGTCGTCTAGCAATGATATGCCAACCCAAGTCGTATTCTCAAGGAAGACTTAGTAGGAGAATTTAATTCTTTGTACACAAAACGAAAGCAAGTAAAAGGATTTTTTGAAAGTTTTAAAACTAGGCAATGAATATAAATAATGAAAGCACGTGAAATCTAAGCTAATGAAACACATCGAAATGAATTGTCTAACTAAAAAAACAAGATGTGAATTTAAAAGAGTGCAAGTAACTTGAAAATCGGAATAAAAAAGAATGCGGAACGTGCTTGGAAATTAAGATTGAAAAGGGCGTATAATAAATAATCGAAGTAAGAAAATGAATGCATAAACAATTAAACAAATTAGATAATGAACAAAACTGGAATAATAAACGGAAAAGGAACATGATTAATAATTGGAACGGTCTGGAATCCACAATAAAAAAACTGAAGAAGAACTACGAACTAGAATGTTGTGATGGCTATCCTTCGAAATCCAATACTAAAACTAATAATGACTAGCTAGAAATCAAAAGTTTCGACCCTAGAACAATAGGTCGAGAGGTGCTCAAAATATAAGTGCAATCGTCTACAAAAAGGACCCGAAGAAAGTCTGAAAAATGATCTCTAAAAAGGTCTCGTAAAAGGTGTCCATCAAATGAGAAACGCGTCGGGTATTTATAGGCGAGAGGAGACGTCAGCGACCGCTCAAAGTCAGCGGTCGTTGAGTGGCACGGTTACGCGGGTCGCGGGTGCGGCCGTTGGGCGCTGACCGAGTCAGCCGCGTGGTCAGCGACCGCTGACCCTAGCTCACGCTGGTTCTCGCTCATTGGCTCGGCTGTGGCTTGATATTTGCACGCACCACCTAGTTAGTGGCCCCTTAAGGTTACGCGGCCGCTGACTAGTGCCGATAGCACTAGTCTATACTCTTTCGTCATTTCTCGATCTTTTTTCGTCTCTTTTCCAACTTCAACACTCGTTTAGGCTTGTGATCCTGAGACATAAAATGAAATGTAAATCGAGCCAAAACATCATGCAAAGAGGGAAAACAACACAAATAAAGACACGGAAAATATGAGTTTAGAAAATCAAAGAGAGGCTAAACAATCCCTCCACACACAAAACCTTGATTGTCCTCAAACATAACTTAGTCTAAACTATCCATAGGGAAAAAATCTAATCACGATATGCATTCTTGACAAGATCTCAAATCATTCCAAAATTGATCTTCCTATCATCACGTCACGTCACATAGAGATCATATAAGCAAGAAGACCACTTTGCCTAGTTAATCATCAATTCGAACAACACAAAGTAATGATGCACAAGGAAACAATGAGATCACATAACCGGCTAGAGTTTTTATCCATCTTTATTGGCGTATCCTTCTCTTTTCTTTTCTTTTCAAAATGAGAAATATTTAGGACAATGTTCACTGAGTGTGTACTCCGAATGTTTGAATTTTCCCGGTGTGGTTTCTCATACCCATCTCTTTTATAATTTTGAATTCTTGATTAAGAGAGTGGGGTAGAATCCATATGTATTCCTATTTTTCACGAACTCAAAAAGGTAATTTAGATCAATGTCAAGTAATATGGTCATTGTCGCGAGGTGTGAACAATTAAGGGTTACCTAATGTATCCTCATGCGGTTTCATGTGCTCATGGTTCCCATAAGAGTAGAGACCTCTTGACCAAGTTCGATTTTCAACACAAGACATAGATATGCAACAAGTGGTCATAAACAACTAGTCAATCGAATTAATTAATTTATACCATCATGCATCACTATCTTGATCATTCTACTAAGATTAATAATTCGGTTGTAATGTTCCACACATTCCTAGTTCATCTACCTTTCATAACATGAGTCATGTCAAACCAATCAAGGTTTTCAAATCATATCATATCTCAAGCACATGTCATGACTCGATTTAACCCTATGATATCAAGACGAAATAGCTCTAAAATAAACGACGAATGCACACTCTAAAAAGACACCCCTCCCCCCTACAAAAATAGAGCAATGCGCTCATTGCAGAAAGTAAAGAACTATGGAGTAGGGATAGAGAAAATGTCCCTGAATTGCGACATTCAGAGCGACAAAACGGAAAGAAAAACCTGAAAAAGAAAACTAGAAAGCAAAGAAAAGGGATAATAAAAGGTTAGCCAATCACACACTCACACGAAAAGAAATAAAGCAATAAATCTCGTAGGAGCCTGTTTTGCTCCTCCATCGCCTTTTGTTGAGCTTCCCATTGTTGGTGTTGGGTGTCAAGGCAAGTGTTGATGTCTCGGATGTCAGATCGCATCTCGCGAATGCCGGTGGTAACCTCGATAGTGAATCATTCTCATTGGGAGTTCCATTAAGGCTGGGTGCCCCATTGAGATTGGGTACTCCACTGTGATTTGGCGCCCCATTGAGATTGGGTATCCCAATCGGATCCTCCGGTTGCGTCCACTATGTCATAGCCCAGCCAAGCCGCGTCCACTTTCTCATTGGCTTGCTCCTCGTCCTCTTCCTCAGACTAAGCCTCTTCATTGGCCTCCATGTGGGCATCTTCCGCCTTGTCGGCTTCAAGGGATGCTTGGGCTGCTACTTGGGCATTGAGTTACCGCATCACACAATTGTGCTTCTCTTGAGGCACCAATTTGGATTGTGAGAGGGCGAATGGTGCGCCTCTCAACTCATAGATATCGATCTTCTTGGTGGGAAGCATCTCGTTGTTTGGAGGGCCATTGACACGAATAAGATTGTGGTGCATGGCCACGGAGGTTGCTAGGTGAAGTAGAGAAGCGTGGGCGTGCTTCCGGCGTTGGATGGATTGGATTGCTTCAAAGATGAACGAGGATGGACAAATCTTCATCTGTTGGATTGCGCAATGGAGTAGGAAGCACTCCACCGTGTTCACCTTATTGGTTTGCTCATTGCTCGAGATGGAGTAGGTGATGAACTTGTGCAAGACGCTTATCTCGGGATCTCTTAAAAATCCACTCGGCATGTCTCCTGGTGCCCAATTGTGAAAACCTATTAACTCAAACCAAGCTAGATTCGGGTTAAATTCCGGGGACACCCGATGGAGCCCTGTGGTGTGTAATCCAAAGATGGATTTCATCATGAAAGTAGTGACAGTATGAAATAATCCACGGTACCGGAATTTAAACAACTTGAAATCAGATGCAACATCAAACATGGTGAGAAATTCAAGTCCTAGTTCTTTAAAGCAATTAATCTCTAGTTTAGCATACTTCTCTTATCAAATATTTTTCAAATAGCGGATCACTTTAGAAGCAATGCCTAAACTACTCAATAGTTCCCAATCAAGAGTACGAGAAACTGTGATATCAAGAGCTGTGTACCGTAAATAGAGAGTTCCTTGTGATCATTGTATATCAGGAATGGTGCACCTGAGCCTGGAATATTGTCACGAACGGGGTGGAAATCTTCTCCATCTCCTCCTTGTCGACTAGATTGTCCAACTTTACTTGTTTTTTTATCTTTTACTACCCATTGGACTTTTAGAAAACACTTGGTGGGAAAGGGAATTGATAAACTTGGGGTTTGGGGTTTTAAATGTTTTAGTGGGTGGAATCGAAAATTATTCGGGATGGAAGAGAAGAGCAAGTAAAGTTGATGATCACTATGAAGAATTGGAGTAGAATATTGAGTATGTAATAAGGAATTGAAGAAGGAAATTTGGGTGAGGGTTAGAGTTTTGGGAATTTGGGAGAGGAGGAGTGAAAGAAGTGGGGAAAAAGAAGGGAGAGAGGGTGTATTAAGTGGGCAGCCGGTGAACTCAGCGGTCGCTAAGGGGTCAGCGGCCGCTGAGATGTGCTCTCGTAAATGGTGGAAGAATTTGAGAGAATGTACGTGGGGGTGGTCCATAAGTATCTCAAGGCCGCATTATCACTATGAATAATTACCTTAGATCCTAAAATATAAGATCGAAATTTGTTTAAGGCAAATATTACTGCGAACATCTCATTCTCCATGGTGGTGTAATTTACTTGGGCCAAGTTCAAGGTCAAATTGGCGTAGAAAATCACACGAAGTATATTATCAACTCGTTGACCTAAAACAGCTCTTAACTGCAAAATTAGATGCGTCACACATGATCTCGAAAGAAATAGAATAATTAGGGTCAATAACAATGGGAGCAGAAGTCAACTTTTCTTTCAATAGGTTAAAAGCATACAAACACGAATCATCAAAATTAAAGGGGATATCTTGAGCTAGTAAATGGCAAAGTGGTTGGCAAATTTTAGAAAAATCTTTAATGAAATGTCGGTAAAAACCTGTGTGACCTTAGAAACTTCTAATGCCCTTGACATCTCTCAGTGGAGGTAATTTTTCAATCACCTTGATTTTCGCCTTATCGACCTCAATGCCTTTACTATAAATAATATGACCTAGAATAGTGTCACTTTTAACCATGAAGTGACTCTTTTTTCCAACTCAAAGTTAGACCACTTTCAACACATCTTTCAAGCACTTTCTCAATTTTAAGTAGATAATCATTAAAAGATGAGCCAAATACCGAAAAATCGTTCATGAAGATCTCGACAAAGTCCCCTATCATCTCGAAGAATATGGACATCATGCAAATTTGAAAGATATCGGGTGCAGTGTATAGTCTGAATGACATCTCCTATACGCATATGTGCCAAATGGAGTCAATGCACATCCGCCACCCCGTGACGGGTCGAGAAGGAACAAGCTCTTTCTTGTCGTTTAGGACCACCGTGATTCCTCCCTTCTTGGGTACCACATGTCAACTCGCACTCCGCAATTGGATAGATGATTCCTTCCTCCAACAGTTTAAATATCTCATTTTGCACGAGTTCCATGAGGACTGGATTAAATCGTCGTTGGCTATCTCGTTTTGGAATGGCACCTTCCTCAAGATTCCGCTAGGCTCCATCCGAAAGCAAGTTTGTGCTTTTTGAGAACTGGAAGCAGTAGGTTTTCTTGGTCCTTTGTCAGCTCGGATGAGATAATCACGGGTTTGTTCTCTCCTTCTTCCAAGAAAACTTACTAGAGGTAAGTGGGGAGCTTCTTAAGTTGTAATACCCCATTACCTTGCTAGTATAATTAGTATGTATAAAAAAAATTCTAATTAATTCAAAAATTTAGACTTTAATTTATAACAACTGATTAATTATTCGATAATGGTGACTATTATTCATTTTAATTAGAATTTAGAACAATGTTAAGTATTCTATGAGTCTATCCTCAGAACAATTTAATTATTTTGAGGAATCAAAGTTTATTTAAATCACGATGTGAACTTAGGCAAAGCAACCTTAAATTAATATTAAACAATTAACAATAGAAGAAAGAAAAAAAAAAAAACTATAATACGGTGAGTATAGTGTATATATATATGATAGCTACACAAGTTGTTAAGCTAACACAAGAAAAGACAAATTTTAATATTACAAAATTTGAATACATATTTAGAAAATCACAAGATGTCAAAGCTAATGAAAGAAGAGAGGAATGTATGCAATAGCATATGCATAAAAGGTAATGTAAAATACAATATGAACAATATTTAAACTAGACAAATTACATAATAGGAGATTTGGCAGGATACTACACCTAAGCAAATCAGCATAGAATCTCCCTAATGGATAATAAAACACATATAACTAAGAAAAAGGAGAGATACATTTTAGTGAAAGAAATAGAGAGAGGGAAGTCTTTGGTGTCGATTAGAAAGTGAACACAGCCCTGCTGACAAGAGGACAACCTGAGATAGTGTTTTTATCTTCAAGAAAAGGACTAGACTTCCCCTGCCACACCTTGACCCTGCCAACATAAGATTTTTTCCTCCTCCAAGGTTCCTGCTGCCTTCTTTTTTTTTCTACTAAGCTTTTGCAGCATAAAACAAAAATGAAGATATGAAGATCAAAATCAGAGATTTGGTGAGGTAATACCAGATCGAACAAATCTCTAACCCAACCCCTCACCGTACTACCCTAACCTAGCTCACACTATAAATAAGATGTTCCCTAAGAATCTTACAAATTTAGCAAGAAACACTTCAGAAATCAACCTTCAAACTCACACCACACTTAGAAAACTTTAGCTAGAAGTGTAAGGTAGAGAGAACAAGGAAATGTGTCACCTCATTCTTTGTAATTCCCCAACAAAACAAAAACAGTAGCAGCTCACTTAAGGTAACGTAAACTCAAACTCAACTTTCAAGCTTTAGATTTTCATTACTTTAGTTCAGTTCAGAACCTATCTTACTCAATTGTACCTAGATTTTTCTCTCCATATCAAAACTTTAGAATATATAAGTATCAAAACTTTAGAATATATAAGGACAAGAACATGCTCAGATGTAACCCCAGGACAAGTATGAACTTAGAAATTTCTATGAAGAAACATAGAGAATATGAATCAAAGAACATCACACTGTTTCGTATTTAGAAACTATTAATTAGCATGCCAGAAATAAACCCCAACAGAAATTAGAACATACAAAAGATTAATAAATGAAAGATTTAAAATAATTAGAACTTAAGGATTCGGCCTAAGAACACATTTTAAACCATAATCCAACATTTACTAAAACATGCAGATTTAGAAATGGAAGAAAAAAAAAATTAGATTTGAATCCAAAAAAAAAATCATACCTCCTCTTCTAACTGAGAGAGAGACTACTCGGTCCTCTACAGAGATGGATTAAGAGAAACCGAAAGAGAAGTGAGTGTTATAATGAGATTAAGAGAGAAATAATTAGAGAGAAGGATTAAAAGAGAAATAGATCAAGAGGAGTAAGGGTGAGAATGTGAACCGTGAGCAAATCGAGGCAGAAGAGATGCTGACGCGCTGCTACGGAGCGGCAAATTTACCGGGACAGAGAAAAGAACCCGAGAGAGAGAGAGAGAGATGTGTTGTGTGTGCTACAAGTCGGGAGTGAAGGGAGAGCAGTGAGGAAGGCGCAGAACCAGCGAACTCGCCGAGAAGACGATGGTGGAGCTAGGTGAGAGGAGCCAAGGGATGTTTGGGCTTCTTGGTCTTGATAGGTGCAGAGACAAACCAGCCAGATCCAGGATTCTTCTTCTTTCTTTTCAAGGACTGAGATTGGCTCGATCTGCTCGATTCAGACTTAGATGGACCCTTGCCTTTAGATGGTTGATCTGGTTGTGCTGGCTGTTCAAGTTGAACCTCTATTCTTTCTCCAACAGCACCAGATTGACCCTTTCATTTTCCTCCTGCTCCTCTCCCTCCAGATCCTCCTTCTTTTCTCTTCCTAGATCCTTCCCCCTTTTCGACATCATCAATATAAATTTTGATGAGTGCCTTAAGAGAGGTGATCTCCTCCTTCATCTCCTTCATCTCCTTTTCAGAATCCATCTTGTAGTTGAGCAGAGATGTGATATTGGAGTTGGATTCATCAATCTTTTGCTCTAGAGATGATTTTGCACTGGTGAGATCAGCCGTGTAGTGCTCTTGTTCTTCTTTGATCACCCCAATCTCATCTATGTATGTGTCGATCATTGTCTTAGTGGGGTATCTCAAATCTCTCAGCTTCCTCTCCACAAAATTCACCCGGTCATCTTCGAATTTTCTGAGTTGTGATCTGATTTCAATCTTTGTTGCCTTGATCACTTCCTTAGTAATTCCATCAGTCTGGTCTTTAACTGTGGCATGAACCAGGTCTTTTTCTTTCTTGGCAAACTCTGTAACAATTCTGTACATCTCTTGGACTTTAATTTCCATTGTTGACAGAGTTTGATCAATCTGTTCTTTCCTCTGCTCAGCAGCAGACCTGTCATCATCCATTTTCTTGCTGAGCTCTTCCATCTTCATTCTACACACTCTCCTCAAGTCGGAGTCCACCTGGTCTACATGGGACTTCAGATTGTTGTTAAATTCGGTGAGAATTCTGGTGGCTTGGTCCTGGACAGTTGAGAGAGTGTTATACATGTATTTGTCTACTTTGAGGGAGATTAAGTCCTTGACTTGTGCATTGGATAGAGATTGATGCTGAGTCATCAATATCTCTTCCAGATCTGTTGTCTCCACAAATTCATCCATGGTTGCGGCTACCGAGGGGGGGTATATATCATTTGTCAGTTTTCCTCCCACCCTCTGTCCAGTAGGTTGATATTCCTCTCGTATATAATCAACCACCTCGATCTGTATTGGCCTTTTCTGGGCTAGTTCCCCCTTAGCCTGTGCAGTTTTCTCAGCTATTTCTGCAGCTGGCATTGCATGATTAGCAGCATCAGCCTGTTGCTGAGCTGGTTCTGGTTCTGCTGCACCCTGTTGGTGAGCTTCATCTATCTCTTCCTCTTCATCTACCACACTTTCAAGAAAGTGTAACAACCCTTCTGTCACAACCCAATTCCTTAACCCTTTCTTAATCAAGAAATTAAGCCATGACTAAATTAACTTGGAAGTAACTCTAACAATTGATGTTTGATTGCAAAGAAACTCAAATAAGTTCTCGCGAAAAA
>JAPKLX010000212.1:61145-76905 GCA_026898415.1 Leonotis leonurus
CCCCCCCCCCCCATACACCAAACCTTGCTCTTTCGGGACCAACACAACTCATTCATCTTTCTTGTAGTCATCTGGTGTTCTGTCTGTTTATCATCTGATGGCCGGTACTCAACGATGGACTCATCAAAAACAATATGAGATGTTACCTCCACAATATGAGAGTTCTTATTGTAGACTCGATACGCCTTACTAACATCAGAATATCCTAAAAATATTCCAGGATTAGTTTTGCTATCAAAAATCTTCTATTGAGATTTCTCATTATTATGTATGTAACACAAACAACCGAAGGTGCGAAAGTAAGAGATCTTAGGCTTTCTATTGTTCCAGATCTCATATGGTGTCTTTCTATGTCTGAGTGTAATTGATGATCTGTTCTGAGTATAGCAGGCTGTGTAAATAGCTTCTGCCCAGAATTTCTTGGGTAGATTGGTAGCATTTAGCATAGTACGGGCTGCTTCTTTTAGTGATCTGTTTCGCCTTTCAACAACTCCATTCTATTGAGGTGTTCTAGCAGCTGAAGTTTGATGAGTGATCCCCATCTTATTGCAGTATGCTTCAACCTTTTGGTTGAGAAATTCTGTTCCTCGATCTGTTCTGATAGTAGCTATATTCACCTCCTTCTGTTTGGTGATCTTGTGTAGAAAACTGGGTAGTTTGGCTAGTGTCTCTTTCTTCTTTAACAGAAAGATGACCCAAGTGAACCTTGAATAGTCATCTATGATTACTAAGGTGTATTTTCTTCCATTTACACTTAGTGGCTTTACTGGTCCAAACAGATCCAGATGCAACAGCTCCAGTATTCTTGATGTTGAGTGAGCTGTTTTGCTTGTAAAGGATGATCTGGTTTGCTTTCCAGCTTGACAAGCATTACATATATAATCTTTGTCATATACTTGATCTGGTAGACCTTCCACCAACTTTTCTTTTGCAATCTTGTTGATTGACTTGAAATTTAGATGACTCAACCTCTTGTGCCATAACCAGCTTGTTTCTGATACAGTTTTAGTAACTAAGCAGGTCTCGATCCGGTTTGTCCATTGTACAATATATAACTTGTCCTGCAATTTTCCGGTAAGGAGTATCTCATCTCCTTCCTTGTTCTTTACAAAGAAATTGTTAATATCAAAGATGATTTGATTACCATTTGCACAGAATTGTCTAACCGAAAACAGATTGTGACTAAGACCCTCAACATATGATACATTCGAGATGGTAGTCTTGCCAACCTTTACTTTTCCATATCCTCCGGTGTATCATTTTGAGTTACATCCAAAGATGACTTGTGGTCCTGGTTTTTCAACGTAATCTGATAGTAAGTTCTTGTTACATGTCATGTGCTTCGAACATCCACTATCAATTATCCAGATTGTTCCTCTTGCAATTAGTTAAACTTAGCTACCCTTGAACTCTAGATAAGGAATGAAATTCAGATGGATGGTATCTCTTTATTGCTATCTTTCCATTATTATCAACTCTAGATAAGGAATGAAATTCAGATGGATGGTATCTCTTTATTCCATCATTCTTCAATCTCCTCTTAATAGGTAATGTCTTGTTGAAATTCTTGTTGGGTAGTGTCCTGTTGACATGCTTGTTGGGTAATGTCTTGTTGACAAGTACATTATCTGTTTATGTGTAATGAGTTGGTTGACCCTTTGTTTGGTAGTATTGTCTGTATCCTGTTTCTTTTATCATCATCTTTTGTGGGTGTACTTTCTTGTTCTTCAGATCTATCACTTGATCTGGTATTTGCTTTCTTTCAGGTACAAATCTTGTAGCTCCCGAAGGCTTTTCTGAGTGACCTAGATATCCTATTCCAGATGTACCTTTTTGTTGCAGATTAACTAGCAATTTAGCACGTTCATCACTTTTGTAGATCATTTCTTTGCCTTTCCTTATTCTTTCTTCGGCTACGTTGTTTCTGGTGATGAGATCTCTGACCTTTTAATTTAGTGAATGACTCTCTCTATCTTTTCCCTTGATCTGTTCTTCCAGATCGGTTACTTTAGAAGCAAATTGGGTATTTGTTGTGCTCAATATCTGTTCAAATTTCATCAGCCTATCGTTTTCTTCCACAACTTCTCTAAACGGTCTCTTGATGCTCGAATAGATCTTGAACATCTCATTAACTTCTTCCCATGAGTATTCTGATTGATCTTCTTTTTCCTGTTCCAGATCATTATCAATTGAAGAGTTGGTATTGCAAGAATTTACCTCGACTTCATCCAGACCGTTGTCTAGTCCCACATAGCATTCATCCCACCTTTCTTCTTCATTTGCATAGAATGCTTCATCATTTTCTGATGTGCTATCTGAGAAATGGCTTGAGCTGCTTGATTCTTCTTCAGCTAGCATGGCCTTGCGCTCATATTTGAGTTTTCGATCTCTTTTTGCTCTTAACTCTTCTCTTTGGCTTTTGGACAGATCAGGACAATCTGTCTTGAAATGACCTATTCTGCCACAACCAAAGCAGGTATAATCTATTGATTTTAGATATTTTAGAGAACTGTTGTTTAGACTCATCCTTGCCATCAGATCGATCATTGTCGTGTTTCTTGTAGAATTTATTTTTATTATCTTTGTAAAAACGTCTGAATTTGTTTCATCTGACCTCCATTTTGTCCATACGTTTAGCAATCATTGAAAACTCTTTTAGCAGTTTGTCATAACCCTTTTCTTCATCTGGTGTAGTAGATTCAGAAGGTTCATCTATTTTGCTCTTCGCTTTGAAGGCTATTTCTTTGTCCTTCTTTGAGCTGCTTTCTGCCTTTTTGGACAGATGATCAGGTCCACGAATTCAATGAATATCACATTCATGGCCTTCAAGGTGATCAAATAGAGCTTCTGTAGAGAGTTCATTGAAGTCAACACGAAGTGGTTGCATTGCAGCGCATATCTCCCAGCTAGGTGGAAGAGCTCTGAGTATTTTCATGTTTTTCTCTCTTTGAGTATATTTGTTCTTTTTGAACGCTGATATCTCAAGTAAGATTCCAGTGAATCTTATTTTCATTTGTTTGATGGTCTCGCCTGGTTTCATTTTGAATTCATCATATTTGTTGCAGGCAAGTGACAGCTTGTTCTCAATCATGACTTCAGACCCTAGACACAAGTCTCTTAAGGCTTCCCACATCTCTTTGGCAATATCCAGATCTTGGATTTTGGCCAGATGTACGCCTTTGACTGTGCTAGATATGATTCCCTTTGCAAAATCATCCAGATTGGCTTCAAGACATTCCTCTGAAGTGTACTTTCTTGGATCTTTAGGAACTATCTGTGTAGTTACTCCAGTTGAAGTAGTTACGGTCTTTTCTTCAGTTATCTGTAGTGGACCTTCTTCTATTACTTTCCACATCAGATAGTGATGGGCTTTGAGTGCTGCTTTGATTCTGAAACTCCATTCTCTATATCCTTGGATGGAGAATTCTTCACAAGCCCTAACAACAGAAGATTCTATAGCAAATTGTATGCACGTGAATGAAAGTAGGCTTTCCTAGATCTATTCAAGTTGACCACGCAGATATTAACCATGTGAAACAGAAATAATGGCCTTATGAACCACTGCTCTGATACCACTTGTTGGTCCCGAAAGAGCAAAGTTTGGTGTATGGGGGGGGGGGGGGAATACACCAAATACAAACTTTTCAGTTTACTTGGTTGATTATCAAAGAGTTCAAGCTATTCTTAAAGAAGAAATTGCTCGACAGATGACTGACCAGATCGATAGCAGATCAATCCAAACAGGTTGCTCTCTATTGTAAATACTTAGACAATAATAAGAGTGATCTTATTACTTTCAAAGTATTGTGTGTGCGGAAATATGGTGGACTTAGTTGGTGCTCTTATTTTGAAAACCTTAATGATAATCCAGATCGGTAAGGCAGGTTGATTGAGATGCAGATTAATGAACAACTGAATATAAATGGCACAGTTGTTTAACGTGGTTCGGGAAATCCATACGTCCACGATCTGATCAAAACTAGATCAGATTATCCACTACTAGGATACTCTTCTTCTTTATACTCGCGGAAAATGAGCCACAAGTTTCAAACACAATCTGGTTGAGACTTATGCATGAATAAGGGTCGTGTCCCTTTACAACAGATTACCTCTACGTTACCACTAGAAAACTACTAGCTAGCAGGGTGATCTACTTTCTCTCGATAAGACAGACTTGAATCGAGGTTGGGTTGGTGTGATTTAGAATCACAGACAGCTTGAAGCTTTAGTCTGATGTAGAGATTGATTTCTTAAGAATGTTTTTGTCGATGTAGCATACATACATTTATCAGACTTTTAAGCTCCAAATATATATAGGCTTTGGATTTAAAATTCTAGCCATTTTTTGATTGGCGCGAGATGATTGTAGAATGCCAATCAATGATGTCCATCATATCTGCTCTTGCCTTGTAGAAGCGTTGACTGAATCCTCTAAGTATGGAAAGCAGATCGATAGTGATTGTTTTCCTTCTTCGTGTCAATGAAGGATTTTCTTTCCAAACCTTAGTGGATGGACTTCAATATTGACGTGGCAAGTGGGTATGATGTGTAGGATGATGTCATCTGGTGGTTTGATGACTCTATTGATCTGGTGCTTCGCTGTGATCATCGATCTGGTCGGTGATCTGGTCGACGACTGTCATAGCAGATCGATTTCTTCTTTTTGAGAAATGTCTTGGTTTTCAATCTAGACTATTATTGAAATGACTTCTATAGGAATAATTCCTTTACATGCTAAGTCATCTCCTAATTTGTTCTCTATCAGAATTCACTTTATGCTTAGTGACCTGTTAACATGTTGAACAGTTTAACACCAATCAAGGCTGGAAAGACTAAGTGTGTGTCGAGAGATCATCATCAAAACCAAAAATACTTCGGGGTTCCCAAAAACATCAAATTAATTCTTACTACTAAATCTAACATACCTGATGCTTCCTTACCGTTTCCTAGAGCGATATTGAAAACAAAACTACATGGATCGTATTGCTTAGGAGGTAAGGATTGCTACATGATTCGGAGGGAAATAAAACTGCTGCTGTTGCGGTGGAAAAGTTTGTTGTTGAGGTTGTTGTGGGTAATATGGCTGCGGTTGGCGCTGATATTGCGGCTGGAAATTTAGAGCCTGAGGACGTCGATTTTGAAAATTCTGCGGTCCTTGCCCTTGAAATTTCTGCCTCGCTTTCTCCATGTGTTTTGTTGAGGGGGTGGTTGAGGCATGAATCCTTGTGCGGCATAAATTTCTGCCTCGCTTTCGACAGTCTTCTCCGCTATTCATTAGCATTCTTACACCACGTGGCCATAGTCGCCACAAATACCGCATGACTCAAGTGCAGGTTGCTGAACAGATGGTGATGGGGGTCGGTTCATCTTCAATTCTTCTACCTCCCTCATCATATCCGTCATTTGCTTCTTGAGATCAGGACTGGTCGTCACTGCATTGACCTCCATTCGTCGCGGTCGAGAGGATTTTTGTTGCGAACTCGCAGCTAGAGTCTCAAAGATCTCATTCATCTCCTCTGCCGTCTTGACTGCAATATTTCCTCCCGCTGAATTATCCACCATAAATTGAGTATTCTGGAGCAAACCGTCATAGAAGAAATGACATAGCATCTCCGGTGCCATTTGATGGTGGGGGCACTACTGTAGTAGCTCCTGGAATCTCTCCTACGCCTCATGGAATGACTCGTCATGGGCTTGTGCGAAATTCATTATCATAGTACGTACCACTTGAGTTTTGTGATGCGGGTAGTACTTCAACATGAATTTCTCATAAACTGATGCCAAATTTGTAAGTGATCCGTATTGAAGAGATAGGAATCAAGATTTGGCCCTATCCTTCAAAGTGTAAGGGAAACACTTCAATTTGAGCTATTCCTCCGTCAATTAGTGAAGTGGGAAAGTTTGCACCACCGTGCAATATTCTCGAATGAAAGTAAAGACATCTTCACTCAGGAGTCCATGGTAGGTTGGGAGCAGTGATTGGTGGTGTGGCTTCAATTCGTAGTTACGGATAGCGGTGGAAAGAACAATGGCTGAAGTAGCGGTGGCGCCAAACTTGGGCCTAGTGAAGTCGCCCATGTAGCGCGGTCTCTCGTAAATAATCTCATCTGCCATCTCTTTGAATAAATGCGATAGCAAGAATTTGTCAATGTGCTCGATGTCTTCTTCTACAGTGGCCAGGATCTCACGCTTCCAGTTTATGTTGTCGATGAAGGGCGTCAAAGGCTTTCTAGCACCGCGGCGACCTTGCATACATAACACTCAACGAAAACGTTACATGCCACAATATAGAAGAAATATGTAAAAATAATAAATAAGAATAAAAAGAAAAAGAACAATGAATTATATCCCCTAAATCTTTCCCCGACAACGGCGCCAAAATTTGTTCGACTAAAATTATTTCTAGTCTCTGGCAATCTTAACGAGGTCGTCTAGCAATGATAAGTCAACTCAAGTTTTATTCTCAAGGAAGACTTAGCAGGGCAATTTAATTCTTTGTTCATAAACAAAAGCAAGTAAAAGGATTTTTTGAAGGTTTTAAAACTAAGCAAGGAATATAAATAATGAAAGCACGTGAAACCTAAGCTAATGAAACGCAGCGATGAAATGAATTATCTAACTAAGAAAACAAGATGCGAATTTAAAAGAGTGCAAGTAACATGGAAATCAAAAACAATGCGGAACGTGCTTGGAAATTGAGATTGACTAGTGCTCCTTAGGGCTACGCGGCTGCTGACTAGTGCTCTCGGCACTAATATTTACTCTTTCATCATTTCTCGATCTTCTCGTCTCTTTTTTAATTTCAACACTCGTTTAAGCTAGTGATCCTGAGACATAAAATGAAACGTAAATCGAGCCAAAACATCATGCAAAGAGGGAAAACAACACGAATACATACAAAGAAAATATGAGTTTAGATGACCAAAGAGAAGCTAAAAAGTAGCCGCAAACGGATCCGATTCAAACGAGGGAGAACAGGCTGAAACAAAATCGTTGCGCGCAGGAAGACTAGGGACCAGCGCCGGCTGGGGCCCCAACGCCCGCTGGGTGAGCCATGCTGCTGGGACAGAACCAGGGGTCCAGCGCCGGCAGGCCCACTACTTCGGCCGAGATAGAAACGCGACTCCAGCACCCGCTGGACTCTCTGTGGGCGGTGGACGCAACTTTTAGACGAAGATTTTGTTATTTAAACTCGTTTTTATACATTTTCTATTAGCCCCTTTTTTTATTTTCTCTTTTTAGAAATCCTAGAACACGTATTTGAGTTGATTTCTTTATAATTTCTCCTCGGGACGACGGATTAAGGGGGGATTTACGTATTTGAGTTGATTTCTTTGTAATTTCGCCTCTGGACGACGAATTAAGGGGAGATTTGACGCTCAATCCACAATTCTTTCTTAGTAAGTTTTATTTAATTCTTATCTTTGATTGTTTTATGGATTGAATTGTCATTCTCTACCTAGGGTTTAGAATTTCTTTAATTATTTATTGATTGTTCTTGATTCATGTTTCATGATTTAACTCGTGCTTATTTAATTGAGACGATTGGCCACCATTTTTGATTAATTATTTTTTAGTTGAGGTCGAGAGATAATTCCAACATAGAACTTCGTTAAATCATTAATAATTCCAAATCGGAGACGTAGGAATTATATTCGTTATTGATTTGTGATTTTCCTATTGTGTCATTCGAATACAAATGTTAGAATTGCGGCTTAATTATTAAATATGAAAGTTAGTAATTAAGAAACTCTAGGAAATCATTTATTAATTACGAATCATTGTTCTTAATTGAGGAATTCTTCATAGGGTAAACTAATATGTAAGTCGTGGTTACTGTCTAATTAAGAATGCGTAAGTGATTAATTAGACTAACTATTAAGAAGACATTTATGAACGAACAATAGCATGAATTTAGGAGATTGATTTAATTGATTTTAGATTTTCTTAACCTTAGGCCCTTGAACCCGAAATCCCATTTTTTTATTATTTTGTTTATTTTTCAATTTCTTATTTTCTCATGCTTATTATTGATTAGAGTGTTTATAATTTCTATTTATTTGTTCTTGATAACACTTAGAATTAGAATCGTCCTGCTAAACTTTCCGTTGAGATTCGATTGGGGTTAATTTGCCACGTGCAATTGATCTCGTATATTTGCGAGAACCTAGAGTACGCATTTTAGGTCAAACAAATTTGGCACCGTTGTCGGGGAGATCTTTAGGCATTTTTGATTCTTTGTGTTATTTGTGTTCGTTATTTGCTTTTCTTGTTCTTTATTTTTCTTATCGTATCTGATCGTTCGTTTGTACTTTATTTTATTTATTTTCTTTTTGATATTTAGACATTTTCTCCCGCAAGTTGCATTTGATTCGTTTTTTGTGGGTGGCAGGTTGTGTTTGCAGAGTAGGAATGACAAGCTTCCTAGCCAACCCAAGTGACTAAAGGAGGAGATGTCATGTCGAGCTCGAAGCATTAAAGGAGAAGTGTTTGTTTTATTTCAGTTCTTTAATTATTTTCTGTTTTCTTTCCCTTTTTGAATAATAAATAACATATTTGTGTCTTAAATTGCAGACGAGTGCGGATTCCGGCTTCTTCATTCTTCACCAACCGACTACTCGCAGCATCCAGGATCTAGCGTACTGAGTCTAGCTTTTCGTTTCTCGTCTTCATCAGGGAAGTCTTCTCTACCTTTACTTTAGCATGCTACGACTTGTTTGTTTGCTCTCTAGCTTGTTTGATTGCATGCATATTTGATGATTGTCATTTATTAACATGTTAAGTCTTGGTATGTGTATGAATGGTGGTAGGACTTGGATTGATTCGACATTTGATTAGGCTCTGTTGTTCGATTAGGCTTATTTAGTGGGGCATTTTGCTTAGCTAGATAAATTGTGTGCAATCATGATTCGGATTATGAGTGATACTACTTTGTCATTTACATGTCTTATACCCTTATTGTCTAAAAAAACACTAGAAGGGCTTAATGAGTTGTCGAGTTAAGTTCATGGGCTCTACTCCTCTTAACTTTGATAATGAGTATGGGAAACCACATTGGGATATTCAATGAGATCCATTGAAGTTCATACCCAATGATCAATGCCCTTAAAACGTTCTTGCTCACCTTCTTAACAAAAAAAAAAGATATTTAAGGGAATTTGACTTGTTGAGTGCTAGGGAGATATGAGATGTGTGTATATCGTGATTGTGTACTTGTTAGATGGTTTAGTTAACGGGAAAAACTAAGAGCTTAATTGAGTGACTATATTTGATTGAGAGTTTAGTCTAGTTTAAGTCCTCGTATTGAAGGTATGAACGGTTGTTCAGGCTTGCATGTTGATTTTCGACTCGACTGGAATGTGTTTGTGATTAGATTTTTTCTTGAGGACAAGAAAATGGTTAAGTGTGGGAGGGGTTTTTTGGGTATATTTTTGTCGTGTTTTTAGTTGTATTTTCGAGTCTCAATTCATGCTTTTAGTTCATGTTATTTGGTATTTTGGTTCGTTTTTACGCCCGATTTCTATAATTGCATGTAGTTTATTTAGTGTGGAAATTGGCGTGAACTGGAGTTATAACGATGAAGCTTGGATAGCATAAGATTAATGTTCATCTCGATAGGAGTCCGTAGATGCAAATGGATCCAAAATCGGAGTTGAAACGAGGGAGAATGGGATGAAACAAAATCGTTACGCGCAGGAGGACTGGGGGCCAGCGCCCGCTGGACGAGCCATGCAGCTGGAACAGAACTAGGTGTTCGGCTAAAATTGTTTCGAGTCGCTCGCAATCTAATGAAGTTGTCTAGCAATGATAAGCCAACCCAAGTCGTATTAAGGAAGACTTAGCAGGGGAATTTAACTCTTTGTTCAAAACTAAAGCAAGTAAAAGAATGTTTGAAAGTTTTAAAACTAGGCGAATAATATAAATAACGAAATAATGTAAATCCTAAACTAATGGAAATAAATGGAGAAACGAATTTCCTAACTACGAAAACTAGATGCGAAGTGAAAAGAATTCAAGTAACTTGGAAAGCAGGGTTGAAAAGAATATAGAAAGTACTATGAATTTTGAAATCGAAAAGAGCGTTGAACAAGTAATCGAAATCATAAATAAATAAACGAACTTAATAATAAAAATAAACCCGAAATAATAAACGGAAGGAACTTGATTAATAATACTGGAACAAACTTGAATCCACAATGAAGAACGGAAAAGAACTATGAACTAGAGTGTAGCAATTGGCTATCCTTCGAAATCCAATACTAAAGCTAGCAACGACTAATTAAAAATTAAAAGTTTCGACCCTAGAATAATAGGTCGAGAGGTGCTCGAAATATAAGTGCAAAAAGTCTAGAAAACAATGATAATCGAGTGAGAAAAATGTCGAATATTTATAAGTGAAGAGGGAGGTCAGCGGCCGCTTACATGTCAGTGACCGCTGACAAGGTTGATCCACGCTCCCCGCACAATCCGCTGAGGTGGTTGGCGCTGGCCCGAGTCAGCCACTGGGGTCAGCGGTCGCTGGCCTTAGCATTGCGCTGGCTCTGCCGTGGCTCGGTCTGGCACATCCCCGCCTAGTCAGCGGTCGCTTAGGGTTACGTGACCGCTGACTTATGCTCTCGGCCCTCATCTCGTTCTTTCGTCATTTCTCGATATTTTCTCGTCCCTTTTCCAACTTCAACACTCGTTTAGGATCGTGATCCTGGAACATAAAATGAAATGTAAATCGAGCCCAAAATATCATATAAAGTGGGAAAAGAAAAAGAATAAAGACAAGGAAGATATGAGTTTAGACGACCAAAAAGAGGATAAGCACCAGGGGTCATGCGCCCGCTGGCCCACTACTTCGGCTGAGACAGAAACGCGACTCCAGCGCCCACTGGACCCTCCGTGGGCGTTGGACTCAACTCTTAGACGTGAATTTTGTTATTTAAACTCGTTTTTAGACGTTTTCTATTAGTCCCTTTTCATATTTTCTCTTCTTCGAAACCTTAGAACACATATTTGAGTTGATTTCTTTATAATTTCGCCTCGGGACGACGGATTGAGGGGAGATTTGACGCTCAATCTAAGTACGCTTATGCCGCCACCTCAGAGAAACGGCCATCCTTCAATGGATGTGCAACCCAGTTGCCGCAGAACTATGAGTCAAAGATCTGGAAAGAAATAGAGAATCGATTAGAGTGATATCTTCTCGCAGTTAGAGAGATACGCTAAGTTATGATATAATGTACATCGATAATGTGCTCGACGGGATTCGTTCCGGAATACAAATGTGATAAAGTTTCTTGACGGGATTCGTTCCGAAGCATAAATGTGATAAAAGAATGCAAAGAATAGAAACGGTCCAAGGAAGGAATAGTATTCAGAAATGTTACCCTTGAGATTAGCAAATTTCGGGACGAAATTTTTGTTAAGAGGGGGAGGATGTAATACCCCGTCTTTTTAAATTCCAAAATAAATGATATTCGAACGTGATAATTATATTATATATTAATCGTTGTAGTATATTAATGAGAGTTTCTAAAAGTGAAGAAAAATTTTGGTTTAAGATGAAACCAAGGTCTTAATTATTTAGTATTAAGAGAGCTTATCATTTAATTCTTCCCAAAGGACTTATAATTATCATTGTTATTATTATTAGATTAATTAGATAACTATGATGAGAACAAAGTATAAGATAGGATGTTGTATAATAAATACTTATATATATATGAGTATAGATGATGTGGAATAAATAAACAATTAATACAAGTTGAAAGTTACAAATGGTTTACATAAAGTAGGAAACAAGTGACAGAAAGTAGGGAAGTAAAATACAGCTTTCTACAAAGGATATATACTACATCTACACGGCTGCAATGTGAAAGGAAGACAAGAAAAGGGGATTGTTGGGACCTACACCACCACATGTGGCTAGAATGAAGAGGTTACAACAAATGTATAGTAAAAGAGATTACAAAAAGACAATCCAAAGAAGGGATAAAAGCTGCAGTAGACTTAATACAAAGATCCCTAAAAGATTTCTAAAAGTGTTACACATCAACACTTTATGGTAAAAGTAGTAAAAGGTCAAAAAGAGTGTTATAGAAGAACTCAAAATCTAGAAAAAGGAGGATTTGGACGGCTGCTAAGTAAGGGAGGACAGAAACTACACTTCTACACTCTTTCTCAGAAATCAGAACCTGCAGTAAAGTAAAGGCTACTGTAGTCTGTAGCCATGCTATAAGCCTTCAAAAGTCTTTACATTAGGGAGATAGAATACAACCATGATGCAAGCCTGCAGCATAAAACAAGGAAAAAAGAAGAAGATCAATAATCAGAGATTTGGGTGATGTAAGATCATATCAAGCAAGTCCGTATAACCCTCACCTCTCCTCATCACCCTAACCTGAATTCCTCTATAAATAGCCAACCCCATTAACATAGAAAATTTTAGAAGAAAAAAAAATTCAAGGAGAAACTCTGCCCAAATCATTATCCAACAAGAAATGTTCAAGCTTCTCAAAAACAGAACGGTTAGGAGTACTTAAGGTACAAGTATCTTATTTTCAGTTTTAAATCTTTTAAGTGTTAAATTCAAACCATCTTCTTTTCTAAGACAAATTTCAGAAACTAAGAAAAGTATGTTATGCTCTCTTTTGAGTCTTAACTTTAGAACTCAGTTAAGCTTAGAAACAACCTAGCCATCTATAAGATTTCATGTTGAAGTTTAAAAGCTTCTAAATGATTCTAAGTTCAAGATTTAGATTTAGCAAACTTTGAATGTAGAAGACACAATCCAAGACATAAGCTGTGAACTTAGAGTTTCTTCAGAAATTAAGAGATTGAAAAATCAACTGAGATTTTGTTTTCTTTTAAATTATTTAGAAAACAAGGTACATGTTAATAAACCTTTACATATCCTCATATTGTAGAACATAAGATTTAAACTTAGGGTAGTTTCAAAGTCAATCCAGAAATATTAATATGTTATAACACTTTAAGAAATAGAATTATAGAATATTGAACTTAGAGTAAAAGTTCATATTAAGTTAGGGACCAAACTGTACACTCTCGGATATAGACATATTTAAAGAATGGATAGTTTAGAGCAAAATATCAAAGCTTAACCTAAGCAAAATACTGAACTTAGTCTATAAGTTCAAAGGATGTTAGAAGTTTCAGATCCCACAACAAAGACATAAATAGAACTGACTTCCAGAACATAGCCTGCTCAGATTTGGTTATTACACTCAATAGAACAAAACATTTATTTCTCCCCTCCTATCAAAACATTAGAAACAATGAGGATATGAACATGTTCAAAGAAGAATGTAGCAAAATTTTGGGACCTCATTAACCACAAATCTCATACTTTAAACACACTTAGACCCCAACACATTATAAAGAGAAGAGACTGAAACTTTAAAGTCCAGATTACCAAATTTCCTTGGCAGAAATTATAAAACATCAGCAATTCAAAAAAAAAGAAAGAACAGCATACTAAACTTAGGAGTTCCAAACACAAAAACTAGAAAATAAGTTAGAAATTTTGAACTTATAGCAGTAAACAAATAAGAGTATACGCAGCCACTTTCATCCAAGAATGGAACCACAAGACACTTCGATTCCCAAAACTTAGAGCCCAACATTAAAAAAAAATTATACCTTCCTGAACCACCCAGCTTCGAACTCAAGCCATTCCAGCTCCTACCTCCATCCAAATCAATTTCCTCAATAACAAGAAGGAACAAATTCCAATCAGTAAAGGGGGAAATCAAATCTGAAAATTTAAACTTCTCCCAAGACTTTCCTTTTTATCGAAATCCACAAGTTTAAGAACATGCAAGTATATTAATTGAAAGCATAATATTGAAGACATAAATTAACAGTTAAGGTGTTGACCCAATTAAAAGATATCACCCGTACCAATCAAAAGAGAAAGCGATGTAGAATGAGAGGATGAAAAGAATTTACCTGGGTCTAGGCTGGGGTAACGGCGAGAGACTACGGGAGAGGAGAACGATAAGGAGAGTTCTACCTGGGCAAAGACCGAATACAGAGAGATAATTAGAAAGCCAGAGAGAAAGATGAGATTAGAAAGAAAGAAAAAGAAGAGAAGTAAGAGAGAAAGGAAGGGAGAAGCTTACCAGGAGAAGAGGAAGGGGAAAACGGCAGCGTAGGGCAGAGACCGAGAGGCGAGCGGCAGCTCGCGGGTTATCGGAGGCCCGTGATACTCCATTGCGAAGGAATATTCCACCGCATCTTCAACAACGGTCGACATATATAGTCTTCCTCTCAAACGGAGCCCTTAATTTTTCCTTCAGAACCCAATCCCCATAGGTAGTACAAAAATGTCACCAAATACACGAATCTTGAGCAGAGCAGGAATAAGAAAACAGGAAAACATGAGCTCTCTTTAGTGAGGAAACAAACTTGAACTGCCAGCAAAGAATTGTGTTCTGTTGCAAGAAACCAAGTTGAAATCTGGGGCTGGGCGAAGAAACTCTTCTTTTTGAAATGGGAAATTGAGGGAAGGTGAGAATTGAAAGAAATTGAGAATTATAAGAGAGAATAGAAGGAAACGAGAAAGAAAGTGAGTGGGCGTGTATGTTTGTGTGTGTTGCAGAGAGAAAAAAAAATGGAAGGAGAGGGAAATGGAATGAGCGGCGCATGAACTTAGAAAATAGGGTAAGACAAGCCTAAGTCTAGAAATAGAAGAGTCTAGAACCGGGCCGGGTTACAGGCCGGTTCATGGGCCTGATGTTAAGTAAAGTGGGTTTCAAATAAAGAGGATGTTGGGCTGAGCTATGCTATTGTTGGGCCGAAAGTAGATTAAACTGATGGGCAAACTAAATTAGTTAACTTGGGCCAAATTTAATTAATAGAGATGGGTTGAGAAATTTATCAGGTGGGCTAAGTAATTAATCTATGAATGAGACTATTTAAATTCGAGTGGGCCGAAGGTGATTAAACTGATGGGCCTGAATAAATAAGCCATTGGGCTTAATAAAAAGGAATGGACTAAATGAATTGCTAATGGACTAGAAGCTAATTAATTAGTCTTAAAGGAGACTAATTATTAAATTTCAATGGATTAAGACTCAATTTATTTGGATTTTGTCCAAGAATAGAATTCTAATATCGAATTTAGAAAATTCGATTTATTTAATTTAATCATAATAATTGATTAAATTATGAATCATCCTTAGAGAATGATAATTGAAATTAACTTAGCCTATAATAATTTAATCATTTTGATATATGAATCAAGATATTAAATTAGAACTTCATTTATTTATTTCACCCAATAATCTAAAAATTGGGTATAATAAATTATAGCTTGGCTTGAAATCCTAAGAGAACATTTTTGAGAAAAGATTAAAGCACTCGAATATTAGTCGAGTTAAGAATTGAGAACAACTCTTGTAATAGTAAGGATGTCATTTCAAAGTAGAAAATAATATATATACTCAGATGAGTATCTCACCTCGTAAACTCGATTAAGGTTACGCTGGGAGGAAGTACTAAGCCAGAAGGTCGAATTTAATTAGAAGAGGAAGCGAGCCAGGTAGGCTTTCTTATACAACTAAAAATTATGTGTGTTGTATCAGTTTATGTTTCATTTCAAAAAGCATTTGAACTAAAAATTATGTTTCAAGTATTGTCAGCCATAAAATGTTTATGATTTTCGTATGATACCTATCTGCTTAGTTAAGTTAAGAGAATCGAAATCGGGTTCCAGTGGGTTAGCGTCTCCACTCGAACTATAATTATGAAA
>JAPKLX010000212.1:76915-127724 GCA_026898415.1 Leonotis leonurus
ATAATTATGAAATCGAATTCGGGTTCCAGTGGGTTAGCGTCTCCACTTGAACTAGTGTACACAAAGTAACCGTGAGTCATCGAGCGGGTTGGCCGGTCAAGGTGTTCGTGGAAGGTGGCCACCTTCCCGACACAAAGAAGAAGAAGAAGTTACAGATATGGTAGATTACTAAAGAACTTAGATCGATCGAACTTTAAGATTTCACAAATGGATTTTAGTGAACATAGGTTCTATAGAAAAAAAATCCCTATGTTTCACTTACAATGGCATGACAATTATATATGTATGAGTGCGATTTTGGCATGTGTCTACTGAGTACAATTTGTACTCAGCCCTGCATATATTTATAAATGTGCAGGTTGAGCGATGATGAAGGAGGAGTGCTACGTTCGGGCTTTTTGTCGACATCTTATTAGTTGACTCTTGGGGGTTCTACGTGTCTTCACACATGTAGAGCTTTTAGCGATCCAAGTAACTTTCCGCTGCCAGTATGAGATTGTTATGTAATAAACCTAAGACTCAAGTTTCCTTCATGACAAGTTTTTATGTATTGAGTATAAGACTCAAGCCCTTTCTTGCTAATTATGGATGATGAACTATTCGTTCTGTTATGAGATTGTTGATAAGTTTCTTCCTTGTTCCATTACCCCATTTCTATCCCAATTTTCTTTAATCCCTTCTCAAGTCACGGTTTCCCCGACTTCGCTATCCTTAGCGGAGGGCGGGCGTGACAATTCATGCTTCGTGATTTAACTCGTGCTTATTTAATTGAGAAGATTGGCCACCGTTTTTGATTAATTGTTTGTTGGTTCAGATTGAGAGATAATTCCAACATAGAACTTCATTAAATAATTAATAATTCCAAATCGAAGACGTAGGAATTATATTTGTTATTGATTTTTGATTTTCCTATTGTATGATTCGAATACGTAAGTTAGACATGCGGCTTAATTATTGAATACGAAAGTTAGTAATTAAGCAACTCTAGAAAATCATTTATTAATTACAAATCCTTGTTCCTAATTGAGGAATTCTTCTTAGGGTAATCTAATACGTGACTCGTGGTTACTGTCTAATTAAGAAGACGTAAGTGATTAATTAGACTAACTATTAAGAAACCCTTTATGAACGAATAATAACATGAATTTAGGAGCATGATTTAATTGATTTTAGATTTCTTAACCTTAGGCCCTTGAATCCAGAATCCCACATTTTTATTATTTTATTTATTTATTTCTTGTTTTCTCATGCTTATTATTGATTAGAGTGTTTAGGATTTCTATTTATTTGTTATTGAAAACACTTAAGATTAGAATCGCCCTGCTAAGCTTTTCATTGAGATTCGACCGGGGTTAACTTGCCACGTGCAATTGATCTCGTATGTTTGCGAGAACCTAGAATACGCATTTTAGGTCAAACATACATTAGTATTGATCCCTACAAAATGTTTTTAAATTGTTTTACAAATTGTGAGGCTAGTGGTGTCGTGCGAAGATAAGGAAAGGGTTATTGCAAACTATCATGTTATCTATTTCGCTGCCAAGTTTATATTATTTTCCATTTTTTATCATATTGGGATTTATTGACCCATTGTGACCAAAAAAAGGGAAAGGGAAAAGGAAATGTGAAGGGAAATGGAAATGAAAAAGGAAATAGACATGAAAAGGAGAATGTTATATGATGTACGTTACATGATATATGTTTTATTAAATGTCCTTATGCATGCAATTTGAATGAGTTTATACACTTGCTTTGTTATGAGTGAAATGGATATGTGGCGAATTATCTATGTAAAAACGTGAAAATGGACGGTACGTGAAGAAAAGAACATACAAACGACAAGAAGTTCAATTTCTAATAGAACGTTCAGGGATCGATACCATAATACTGACGAGGCCAAATCATGAGATGATCCAACTATCATTCTAATTACGAGGTCAACTATAATAATTAATAAGAACGATATATGAGAAATATCTCGCTTTTCTGAATTAGGCCCGACTTTTTCAAAGTTCTATATATATTTATATATATATATATAAGTCCTTTATGGAGGCGCCGTCTTTCCTATATAAATAAAAAGTCCTCTTCTGATGCACTGTTTATTCAAATGTATAGGGAGTCAATCATCCCTCATTCCGGTATCATTCTGTCACGTCCCCATTTCACTTCTCTAAGTAAAATCGAGGAAAACGTGAACGAAATAGGAAATACGGATAATGAAAATGAAACGATAGCTTTGATAGACGGATATAACGTGAAACGTACATCAAAGAGGGGGATTCTGATAGAGTTGTGAGACCAAAGTCTCATACATCAACGAAAACTTAACGTTGGAAGTCATCAGGGAATTAAAACAACGTCAAAAAAATACAGAAACAAGTACAAGTCTGAACTACATAGTTCGAAGCAAAATATAGATAGCTAAAAAGTTCTTGGATCTAAAACAAAGTCTGGCAGCGGAAATGGATCAATATCTAGATTTACATGTATGACGACATATAAACCACCGAGAGTAAAACAACAGAAGATTGACAAAAACCACCGCTGAGCCTTCCACTTCGACATCACAACTTAACCTGCACATTTATAAATATATGCAGGGCTGAGTACGAAAGTACTCAGTAAACACATGCCGAAATCACATTCGTACTGATATATTTGCAATTGCCGTAATACAGTGCAACATAGGGATTTTGTCACTAAAGAACCTATGTTCACTAAATTCTTGTGATCTAAAAAATTCGACTGCGCAGTCTAAGTTCTGGAGTAATCATACATATCTGTAATTCTGTGTGTCGGGAAAGTGGCCACTTTCCGCGAACACTGAACCGGCCAACCCGCTAAGATGACTCACGGTTCTGGTGTACACTAACCTTAAAAGATATAAATCTTTAAAGGTCCGAAATCGATTAATTTATCAACAGATACGCATCATACCAAAATATAAACATTTTCGACAATGCAATACTTCATAACATTTCAAAATCTAGAGCATTCTAAACGAAAATCATACTTTGGTACAACGCATACAATTTTGATTGGTAAAAGAAAGCCTACCTGAAAATGCTCCCTTGTTTAACGAAGTGCTAGTCTAGATCGACTGGAATTCCCTTTTCGCTGAACCTTAATGGTAATTAAGAGGAAAGATACTCTTCGTGAGTATTAATTTGTCTTATCTATTCAAAATGAAATAATATACCTATTATTTCATAAATTATTTCAATTATTACTCAATTTGGAATTGAGTTTATAGTAGTTAAAGCAACTCATTATTGAAGAGTTCCATTAATCATCTATTTATCGAATTTCCGAATCTTTCTAATATACATATTCTCTAAGTCATTCTATCTAATTATGACACTATAATTAGTCGAATAAATTACTCGAATTAATTCAATTATCTATTAAGAATTTCGGAATCCAACTAAAATCTCATATCTTATTTATAGGTTGGTTTGATTCGATTGATAAAACTTACCCAACTAATTGTCTCTAAATTCTAGGATGTAAAATAACAAGTAAAATCTTAAGATTTAAATTTTAGTTTGTTCCAATTTATTTTATCGAGGCTCACAAAGTGAAACGAAATATTAAGTTCGTCAAAATGTTTTATAACCCGATTAGATTTCCATTTATTTCATAGCCCAGCCCGTTTATTTTATTTGGCCCAAACTTTATTCCCATGTTGGGCCCAATTTATTAATTAAGTCTCAGCCCACAAAAGATGATTTGTTGGCCCATCTGTTCTATTCACCATCGGCCCATTCATTCTAAATCCAAAATTAGTCTAAACATTTTGTTTTCACAATCAGAACAATCCCTAATTCACTCTACTCGATTCCTCCTCCTCCCCTCTGCCTCACCTTCATGTTCTTCCCCTCAAACCAGACACTCTCTGCTTCCTTTCTATCTCTCTCACTTCTCTGGTTCTCGATGTCTCTTCCCTCTCCTTGATCGCCCCTCTGTTTCGCTTAACTTTTCTTCTCAGCAAGGAGTTCGTCGCCCTTCAGTAGAAGCAGCAGTCTTCGTTCTTATTCCAGGTATCTCTTTTTAATTTATGTTTCTATATGGTCTAAGATTGAAAATTTTGAGTCTGCCTGTTTAGATTCAAATTTGTTTCGCTCAGCTACAATTTTTCTTAAATCTTTTGTTATTCGACTCTCAGTAGGGGCTTGGTGAGGAACTCGTCGGGCTCTGAAGTCACTGACTTCCCACAGGTAATTTCTTGCTTATCTCTAATTTCCTAGCTTTTGTTCTAGATTTTAATCGGCTCCAATATTTTCTTATTGCATGCTCAAATCTCCTCCTAAACATTGGTTCTGGAAGACTTACAAGTTCTTATATCGAATTTTGGGTTTCATGAGTCTGGGATTTCCCTGTATTGTTAAAATCTCTTTAAATATCTGTTTTAATAAATTGCTAGACCATAGTTTCATTCTGAACTGTGTTGTGAAGTTAAAAGGGCTTCAGTTTTGTTAAAAGTTTCAGATTGTGATTTGTTCAATTTTTAATCGAGTACTGACTTTTGGTTTGTTCCTATTTTTGGCCGAGGGTACCTCAATTGGTTACTGGTCGTACTCTAAATTGGTTGTTGTAAGGGATTTTTGAGCTGGGTTGACCGAAGAGAGGTAATTTCTGTTCTCTTTTTTTTTTTTATATTCTGGAATTTTATAATATTTGGCCGGTTACTCATCCTAGAGGTTGCATAATCACAACATAAGTCTAAGTTCTAAATTTTGAATCTAAACATGTGAGTCTCAGTTCTTAGATCAGGAACTAAATACATATAGAGATCTATGTGTTCTGAAATATGCTAGTTGTGATCCTCCACAGTTTTCCCTTGTAACAAAACAGAAGATTTGGACTAATACTAAGGAACAAGACTAAAGTATGATTAGTATACACTCACACACATACAAATATAGTTATATCTATGTTCTAGAATTAGAGCACCTCTGTTTTAAAGATTTACAGGTTCTGTATAGAACCTCTTTTCAGAACAATATGTAAGAGAGCTTACTCTGACTGTATTACTTGGCTAGGTGGTCTCCAAGCTACCTTCTGATAACAGAAAAGAATGAACCGATTAAGACTAATGTGATAGCTGAGAACCTAAATGCCTAACATTTTATTTACCTTGGTGATTCCTTAGAAAAACTCGGGGTTAGGATGACTTGAAAAACTTCTGGTGTGGATGAGAGTTTCTGCTGAAGTATTTTGGGTGTGAGTATACTGCTTTCTGAACTAAAGCCCTTGTCTAATGATTTCTAGATGTATAAGTAGAGAACTTAAGTCCTTTGTCTCTTGTTTGCAGGAGAACTATAACTCACTCGCTTATTCCCACTCACCCACTCTTAGTTTAATTTGATTTTGATTGACATGGCTTCTGTAATCTACCTTGACTTTAGAGGTATGGTAGTTAATGCTTACTCATGTGAAATGCAGAATTTGGGGACGATGAAAAGGTGGAGAGGTGAAGGTGTATCTCTGTAGCTGTAATCTATTCCATCCCTCCCAACAGCAGCTTCTGTTTCTGCCCCTTACTTACATTTATATGCTTATAGATTCATTCTCATAGTATATAGGGGTGTGTAGGAGGTCTTAGACTTAGATATTTCTTTGGATTCTCAAGCCAGAAGTAATGGTGAAGCTGTAAAGGACTCTTATTATTTCTTTACTTTCTGCACTATGCACTGCACACGCAGAGATACATATATATGTATACAGTACTTTGGTGACTGCTAGTCACCCCCCTCTCATTGTTAAAATAATTCAAGTTTCATGAGTAGTAAAGTAATACTTCCTTCTCACTTACTACTATAGTACATAGATATATATATATATATATATGTATACAGGTGATGCGTGTTTTATTTTATAAACACCATACAAAAATTTCTAATGGTCATTGATTCAAAGTTCCAATTATTAATACACAACATTAAAACAATCATAAGGTATGTGAAATTTTCTCATACTTCCCTACCTTATTAAGATAATAAAAGTTATTCTAATTAACATGTATCTCATTAAGAAATAATTACACCATTATACTTATAGAATTATTTTTAAGATACTACTTAGTATCTAACTAAAGTATCTAAATCGACCAATCATCCGTCCAAAAGTATGAGTTATAAAGATATGATACGATAGATACAAATATCGATTAACCAATCAATATCCTTAGAAATTTTATTTACGAAATCTCTTTGTTCCGATTTTCCAAACACAACTATTAGTAGAGAAAATAGCGGAACATTACACATTCATCATCCCCGAGTTGTTGAATCAACATCATGTTGCGGTATAGGGAGTTCATCTCGCCTGTATCATTTTTTGGGTTAGATTTTGAGATTTTGGAATATTCCATTGTTTTAGTTGAAGTCTTCCGTCCGCGTGTTCGATTTACGATTGGGCAGGATCGTATAACACCGGATGGATTTCTTATATAACAAACCTATCTGAACGTCTCACGGGGACTTAATCAACTCGGACTTTGCCGAGACGTGATTTCATGCGACAACAGTCGAGCATTTATTGTTAAACCTATCACCACTACCCAAAATATTACTATATAGGGTTGCGAAAAAAACCGCAAATGCAAATGAATTAAAATAGCGCATAATCAGCCACGTATAATGTTATTTTCACATATTAAGAAATAAGGACTTTTTGAGACCTCGTTCTTAGCAACAGCACGAAAAACTTATCTCACTGTGAAACCACACAATATATATATATATATATATATATTTGCAAGCATGTGTGACAACATATATACATATCGATATTATTTTACTGGCTAAGGTTAGCTCACGCATCGAATGATACTGCAGCTTTTCACGCCACGATTGTTCAAGTTTGTCTGGACTGTGAACTTCATTCTACAAAGGAGCAGATTGTGTTATCTTCTGTGGTCATCTATCCTCCACACAGTCTATAATTATAGAAAAATGGACTTGTTTGCTATAAGATAATCGGTATAAAATTAATTACAAATCAATGATGAAAATATCTATTCTCATTAAACAAAAATGAAAACAAGTCTGTCAAAATGTCTAAACATAAACCATGTATTAAAATATAAAACCCTAAGAATCTCCAATATAATAATAAATTCTTTTACTATATCATCAACAAATTCTTAATTAATATTTATGCGATATATCTCAAACTGCCAATAATTATCTAAAAATTTATTATATTAAATTAATTATATATTAGTATTTATCGACTCCACTATAAAATAAATATTGAACTATTTATTAGTGATCCATATTATTACATGTATCTCCTTTTAATAAATTATTTTTCACGTTTAACATTTGATATCCATTAATTAATTGAAGTCTGTTGACAACTTATATTAATTAATATATTTTCCTCAACTGATCCAATTCAGACCTTTAGCATTATATCTACAATAAATTTTAACCGGTTGGGTTTCTATACAATGAATTTTTATTAATGCCACAGGCAGGCATAATCAACTAGGACTCGTCAAGATGCGATTCTATGCAATAACGTCTTAATACTTCTCGTTAAACTAATTATCACTGCCTAACACATTACTATTAGCGTTACGAAAAACCCACAAGTGTAAATACATCAAAGTAGTGCATAATCAGCTACATATACTTAATGTTATTAATATAAATTAAGAAATAAATCATCTCTGAAACCACATAATGCATATAAGCAATTACATGTACATCATCATAAATGCATCGATATCATTATGTCGGTTAAGGTCAATAAAAAACATCTGAATGATACCACAGTCTTTCATGAAAATTACTATCCAATTGTGTCTGAGTTGTGAACTTTATTCTACAAGGAGGTTATTGTGTTGCCTTCTTTTATAATCGATCCACCAAACAATCTACAATGTAGAAAATGGGCTTGCTTACAATAATAGTAATTAGAAAATAAATCACAAACCAATGACAAAATATTTATTCTCATTAAATAAAAATAAAAATAAGTTTTTTACAATACTCAAGCATAAAGCATGCTTTGACGTATACAAACTCTAACAATCTGTGCCACAGGGCTATAAAAACGGAAAACCAGACTAGCCAAATTGTTGGGCTTGTTGTTAGTGACAACATAGATCAATCTATGGCATAGAATAAGAAATTCAAGAAGACCGAGCCAATGAGTCCTAAGCCGTGGAAAGTGTTGGTTGAAAACCAAATTTCGAAGAAGATTAATATGTTACGATCAAATAAGGGCCTTCACTTATTTTATTTTGAGTTTGATGAGTTATGTTAGGATGAGAGTATCACTAGATATCATACCGTGGGGGATACGCTTCAATAAAAAGGTATAGCAGAATGCATGAATCAGACACTGATGGAGAAAGTTCAATGCATGATCTCCCAAGTTGGTCTTACTCGTCACTTCTAAGATCTTTTGGTGTATATCTTACTACCATGTAAATAAAGGTAAGTTGTAGCCTAGAACAAAGAGGGATGTTTTCATAGAGTGAAATTGTTGAACTGATAATTAAATTCATAAAAAAATGAAAGAAAATGTATTTTACATTCAAATTGATTGGAGAGCACAACTTGATCGACTCAGTCCTTGTTTGAGGTTAATCCTTCGTCTTATGTCCCCTACACCTCGAACCTGAAATAAATAGACTAGAGAAGGGTGGGGAGTTCTCTGGTGAGACACTTTGATGTTCATGTCAACTCGTGTAGACTAGACGAGTAATGTATGCTTGTATGTGTAGAGAATTTTCTATGAAAAATTTAGAGTAATGAGTTTTACCTGCATGCATGTGTGAAGAATTTATAGCCTTACCTGGGGTGAGGATGCACTTGGGATAATATTTTTTATGGTGGTATCATCGTAATAGCTCATGGAGAAAGACTCCTCGCCACGGGAGTAGCATGCTTAAGTCCCTCAATGCTAAAAAGACACGCGGCATGGTCCCGACACACCCTTATCAGTCTGACACCATGTCGCGATGGTTAGACCACTTTTTTTGCGTGATTCCAGAGAAATCTATGAGATCTGCTTAGACACCAGGATTGGGCCTCTTTCATCTAACAAAATGTTATCCCTTGAAGAGAAATGAGTTGCCCAGGTGTGGCTCGGGAGTATATGCACAACTGCCCGGTCTGAGATTGACTGGAGGAGAGGGTTAAATCATTAATAATTTTCGACTTGGAGATGTAGGAATTATATTCGCTATTTATTTGTGATTTTCCTATCATGTGATTCGAATACATAAGTTAGAATTGCGGCTTAATTATCAAATACGTAAGTTAGTAATTAAACAACTATAGGGAATTGTTGATTAATTGCAAATCGTTGTTCTTAATTGAGAAATACTTCTTAGGGTAATCTAATACGTGAGTCGTGATTAGTGTCTATTTAAGAATACGTAAGTAATTAATTAGACTAACTATTAAGAAGTTCTTAATGAACGAAGAATAACATGAATTTAGGAACATGATTTAATTGAGAGTAGATTTTCTTAACTCTAGGCCCTTGAATCCGGAATCTCATCTTTTCATTATTTTGTATATTTATTTTTTTTCTTGTTTTCTCATGCTTATTATTGATTAGAGTGTTTCAGATTTCTATTTATTTGTTCTTGATAACACTTAGGATTAGAATCGCCATACTAAGCTTTTCGTTGAGATTCGACCAGAGTTAACTTGCCACGTGCAAGTGACCTCGTATATATTTACGAGAACCTAAAGTACACATTTTAGATTAAACACCGAGTTTAGATTGAAATTCACAACTATGATGAAAAGGTAAAAGCACGCATATTAGCTGAACTATTTCTCTTATCTATTTTGGCATGCTAACTTGACAAGTTTTTCTTTATTGTGCTTTCTCCTCCGTGCGGGCTCTATGGGAGTCGGGGTCTATGGAATGTTCCATTGACGCCCTTGCCATCAACAACTGCTTCTTCCACCTATTTGCTTGTTTCCCTTAGGGTTGAATTGTGTCTTTAGACTTAGACTATTGAGCTTTTGGGTCAACAGCTGATGATTTATTGGGCTGTTGTTTAGATTTATTGGGTATTTCCTGGATATTTTATGAGTATTTCACATGTATTTTGGACTTTTTCACATGTATTTTTCGCGGGTATATGGGCTTTGCAGATATGGATAATAATTATTCATACTCAAACTCGCGAACTAAGTGGATACTAAATTCTACCCACAAATTTACCCTTGGATATCAAATGTCTCTCAAATCCAACCCTATTAGGGTCGGGTATCCATGGGTAAATTGACATTCTCAGTTTTGTCAAATATGTCTTCTTCTAGGTCGTCAAGCCACTTATGCAAGTGGTCAATCTACTTGGTGTGCCGAGTGAGGTGATCTCCAACTCAGCCGTCCTAATCAAGCGCCTCCACGTCATTTTTAATGGACTTGGACATGTCAGTCTCCAACTCTTCAAGTAGAGTATAGAAGTTGTATTGTAAGTTGGTGAGAGTTTGTTGAGTTGTTTCTTTCATTGTATTTTTCATCTCACTCACATTCTCGTGAACTATGATATTAACACGATATAGAATTTGTGCATAAGTGAATGGAGTGGCTTGGTTTTTGAGCAGTTCATCTAAAGAATGCAATGAGTAGTTGGGTGGTGTTGTTCCTTGAGTAAAAATATCCCCTGTTGGTTCTGAATCAGCCAAGGGGCCTATTATTATCTTTACATTTTTCTTCTTCGTTGCTTTTGTTGTTTCATCCAAGAAATAATAATTGGTTATGGACCTATAGTGATCGTGGGTGGAGAAATAGGAGTATGGTTCAAAAGATTGTGATTCATCAATTAGATGATGCTCAAGCTATTGGGTAGAAGCAAGTTGTCCTTACATGAGGATCAATATGCTAAGGAAAAATCTACTAGGTCGATCTCTATAGACTAGATCGATATTATCGATCTATTATTTACATTAAGATCGATCCTTATAACATAATGTAGGTAGTTGATCTAGACTAGGTTAATAAAGTGACATGACCTTTACATGATAGATCAACTATATACAGTGACATGCTAAGAAACACATAAGTAAATTTGAAGATATATATATATATATATATCTATATATTTGACCAAGTTTATAAGTGACGTGACATTTAATTTAAGATAATTAAATGACAAAGGGTCAATCTACGTTTTGAGTAATGATCGTGATATATTTATTTTCTCTAAACCGAATCCGGCTGAGTGAGAAATAATAGTTTAAAGTGAGTCACTTATAGAATGAAGTTATGTGTTTGGGGCTAAGTGTGGAGAGTAATATTTATTCCACATTCATTAATGAACCATCATTCATCATGTATTTAACAAGGTTCAGTTACCTTATGGATTAACAAGTTGGGCCAAGCCCATCCATGCACGCGAAGACCTGCTGGCTTGGGGCTTGTTTTTGCTGACTCGACCTGTTGGTGGCCTAATGGCCTGGTGGCATGCTGGTGGCCTAGTGGCCTGCTGATGGCATGCAGCTCGATGTGCAGCTGGCATGTGCCACAGCTAGTCGTGCCGCTGGCCTGCAGCTCGATGGACAGATGGTCTGTGCAGCTAGTAGTGACCTGTCCAATGGCCTATCCCAGTGACCTGGGTAACTAGCTGTCTCAGATGGCCTGTCCAATGACCTATACCAGTGACCTGTCCCATAGCCTGTCCCGAGATAATGGCCTGCCAAACTTGACCTTATGGAACTAAGCTTGCATGTTTTTTGGTGAATGGGCTAGCTTGTACTTGTGATATCAAGTTGTTATATTAACCTTGGTATCGACCTTGGTATAACCTTGGTATCGACCTTGGTATCAACCTTGGGGTCAACCTTGATATCAATCTGTGAATCAAGCTGTGATATCAAGTTGCTTTTTTAAACTTGTGATATCAAGTTGAGGTCAGAGAGCTTATGATAAGTGTTGACTTATGTATGTCTAGATTGAGTGGCTTAATTAATAATTAATTGTCATGAACTTTTGTAACTCCTATAACATTCAGTGGCTTAATGAGCATCAATTGCCATTAATGGACATTAATTGTCATCAATTATTGTAACTCTTCTCGAGTGAACTTGGTTTATATATAGGTGATCTTCATGCATTTTTCAACATACGTGAGGAAAACTCTTGCATTTTTCACAATCAAATATCATCTTGCAACATAATTCTTTTGAGTTTTCTAGAAGAAGTTATGTTCCCATCTTTCTCCAGTTCACTGGAACTCGTTGCTTCGCGGTGCTGCCACCATCGAGACATCGTCATTTTATTTTTGGAGGCAATATGTCAAAACCGAGAACACTATTAGGGCATATTTCGTTTTCCCCAAAGATGTTTCATCTACTCAGACTTAGTTTGTTATTATTTTTTCTATTACTTTTTTAATAGTTTAGTAAGTTACAATTTATAAGTTTTATTCTCGAATTTACACTAATTTTCCAACAGCTTCTACAACCATGATCTTCTACAAACTCTGAACTCTCTCGTTTATATTATGGTCATAGAAGTATAAAGTTTAATATTCCTTTAATTCATCATGTGTAGTAGGAAGGTGTTGATGAATTTATAAATTACATTTATTTCTAAAATTCACCTGCAAATATATGTGAAAAAAAAATTAGCTAGCTTCCAAAATTTTATATAATTATTGATCAATTATTGTACAATTTTTAACAAACCAAACTATTTCGTATTTCACTATAAAAAAAATTAGTTTAACAACGTAATTTTATGTTACTAAAACAAGAAATTCCGTTACTAAAAATATTAGTAACAAATTACTAACGGATATATTCGTAGTAATATCGATGGTTGCTAAAAAAAATTTAACAATGGAATATATTTCGTTACTATATAACAACAAAATTGTAACGGAATTTGTGTTTCTAAAATGGTTTCTTCAATTTTAGTAACATAAATGTAACGAAAAATTATGTTACTAAATTTTAATAACAGATTATTCAATCAATAATTCTTTTACTAAAAATTGAACAACAATTCCGTTGTTAATTCGTTAAAATTTAGAAACGAAAAAAATTTAGGTCACTATTTCATTACTATAAAATGCATTTTTTGTACTGTATGTAAGAACCGACACAAATATTCATGCAATTAGTTTTCTTATTGGATACTTTTCATATATTTTATAAAAATAAGTATTTTTCTTTTTGGAATCGTTTTATATATTTGTGGTCAATAAAGTTTGACCTAGTTTTTAAGTGACGTGACATTTAATTTAAGATAATTAAATGACCTAGGGTCGATCTACGTTATGAGTAATGATCGTGGTATATTTATTTTCTCTAAACCGAATCCCGCTGAGTGAGAAATAATAGTTTAAAGTGAGTCACTTAAAGGATGAAGTTATGTGTTTGGGGCCAAGTGTGGAGAGTAATACTTGTTCCACATTGATTAATGAACTATCATTTATCATGTATTTAATTAGGATCAGTTACCTTATGGATTAACAAGCTGGGCCAAAGCCCATCCACGCTGCGATGGCCTGCTGGCTTGGGGATTATTTTTGCTGACTCGACCTGCTGGTGGCATGCAGCTCGATGTGCAGCTGGCCTGCAGCTCGATGGACAGATGGCCATGTCTCAGTGACCTGGCCAGCTAGCTATCTCTGATGGCCTGTCCCATGGCCTATCCAATAACCTGTGCCAGAGGCCTGTCAAACATGACCTTATGGAGCTAAGCTTGCGTGCTTTATGGTGAGTGAGCTAGCTTGAACTTTGTGATATCAAAATGTTATATCAACCTTGGTATCGACCTTGTTATCAACCTTTGTATCGACCTTGATATCGACCTTGGTATCGACCTTGATATCAATCTGTGAATCAAGTTGTGATATCAAGTTGTATTATTAACATATGATATCAAGTTGAGGTCAGTGAGCTTATGATGAGTGTGAACAAATGTATGACCAAATTGAGTGACTTAATTAATATTTAATTGTCATCAACTTTTGTAACTCCTATAACGTCCAATGGCTTAATGAGCATCAATTGCCATTAATAGACATTAATTGCCATCAATTCTTGCAACTCTTCTCGAGTGAACTTGGTCTATATATAGGTGATCATCATATGCATTTTTCAACATACGTGAGGAAAATTCTTGCATTTTTCACAAGCAAATAGCATCTTGCAACATACTTGCTTTGAGTATTCTAGAAGAAGTTATGTTCTCATCCTTCTTCAGTTCGCCGGAACTCGTTTGTTCGCGGTGCTGCCACTATCGAGACGTCACCATTTTATTTTTGGAGACGATGCTTCAAAACCGAGAGCACTACTGGAGCGTATTTTGTCTTACGGAAAGATGATTCATCGACTTGACTTAATTTGTTATTATTTTTTTTATTAATTTTGTAATAGTTTAGTAAGTTACAATTTATGATTTTTGTTCTTGAATTTATACTAATTTTCCAACATCTTATACACCCATGATCTTCTACAAACTCTGAACTCTCCTTTATATTCTGTTTATAGAAGTATAAAGTTTAATATTCCTTTAATTCATCACGTGTAGTAGGAAGTTGTTGATAAATTTATAAATTATATTTGTTTTTAAAATTCACGTGCAAATCTATGTGAAAAAAAATAGCTAGCTTCCAAAATTTTATATAATCTTGATCAACTATTGTACAATTTTTAACAAACCAAACTGATTCGTATATGTAAGAACCGACATAAATATTCATGCAGTTAAAGTTAATGGTGAATAAATTAGTCTCTTCTTTTCTTTTTAGACACTTTTCATATATTTTATAAAAATGCGTATTTTTCATTTTTGACATGATCATTTTTTATTTTCACCATTTAAAAAACATGTATAAATTAAATAAAAAAAAAATAGCAGACCTCTTTTACTTTGTTGAAGCTGAAAGGTACACAACATGAGGGCAGATCCCAGATGTGTCTTTAGACTATATCAGAATATGGTATACAAAAGTACAGCAACAGAAACGAAAATGTACGCCATATTGAGGAACCAAATAGAAGAAAGAGTGTGTGTATGTTATATGTGAGAGAAAAGTGTATATTAAAGGAATGAGAGAAATACAATTCTAATACACTTATTTATAGTGGAATCCACGTGAGCTATCTAACAATCAAAATAGTTAATTTGTTATCCTAGCCAACTAACTAACTCCAACCACCTAACTCCCTTTCTTCATTAAGAGAAGCAACATGTAACTGTTATACGATGCATGAAGCTTCCACAAGCTTCTACGATTAATCAAGATCATAATACTCCCCCTCAAGATGAAGAATAGATGCTTGAAAAACCCATCTTGCTAAGTATCCCATGAAAAGTTGTTGGATGTAATGGCTTAGTAAGCACATCAGCAAGTTGAAGAGTATTCTTAACATGTAATGGCTTGATCAGTCCCGATTGATACTTTTTCCTTACTGTATGATAATCTATCTCGATATGTTTGGTTCTTTCGTGAAAAACCGGATTTGAGCTTATGTATACCGCAGCTTGATTGTCGCAAAAGATGGGAGTAGGCTTAGACAACACTACTCCAAAGTCAGCAAGTAATGAGGACACCCAAACAACCTCACATGTTGCTAGCGCCATTGATCGATATTCTACTTCTGCTGACGAACGAGATACCGTGTGTTGCTTCTTCGACTTCCAGGATATGAGTGAAGAACCCAGAAATAGACAAAACCCAGACACTGACCTTCGAGTATCCGGACAAGATGCCCAGTCTGCATCACAAAAGATGCTAAGTTCCAGTGAGCTTTTCTTGGCAAAATGTAATCCATGACCAATGCTTCCTTTGATATACAGAAGTATATGTTCTGCAGCCTCCATATGATATTGTGTAGGGTTTGTTAAGAATTGACTTAACTTGTGCACAACAAATGTAATGTCTGGATGAGTTAAGCATAGATAAAGAAGTCTACCAATGAGTCTTCGATATGAAGTAGGATCCTTCAATGGTGTACCTGATCCTTGAGCTAATGCCTTCCCCGAATCCATAGGTGTAGTATAAGGTTTACACCCCAAAAGACCTGCATCAGAAACGAGATCCAAGACATATTTTCATTGGGATATGAATATCCCCAAGTCATTGTGAGCTAATTCAATACCAAGAAAATATTTAGGTTTTGCCAAGTCCTTATACTTGAAATGTTGCCCCAAGAATGTTTTGAACTCATCAATAACCTCAGGCTTATTGCAAGTAAGAAGAATATCATCCACATATACTACTAACCCCATAAACACTCCATTTTCTTTCTTGAAGAAGAAAGAGTGATCTGAAGCTGATTGCTGCAAACCAAATCTCCCTAAGACAGTTGAGAAAGTAATATACCATTGCCTTGAAGCTTGCTTTAAACCATATAATGATTTATGCAACTTACACACCGTGCCAACTGGAGAATGCTCCCCCTGACTGATCAGCCCAGGAGGGACTTCCATATATATGTCTTCATCAAGTGTACCAATACCTTTCTCGGCCTTTTGGCTAAGATCAAGTGTAGTATCTGTTCTTATCAAGTGTACCATGCAAGAAGGCATTGTTTATGTCAAAGTGAACAAGGCTCCAACCTTTTATGGAAGAAATGGCCAACATCATCTTAACTGTAACGAGCTTTGCTACTGGAGAGAAAGTATCCAAGAAGTCTACTCCAGCAAGTTGTGTGTATCCCTTTGCCACCAAACGTGCTTTGTATCTCTCCACACTTCCATCACGCAAGTACTTCACTTTATACACCCATTTGCATCCTATAGCAAACTTGTCAGGTGGTAAAGTGGTGAGGGACCAAGTCCCATTGTTCTTAAGAGCTGACAATTCATCATTAATGGCACCTATCCATTGTGGATACTTGATAGCTTGTGAATAGCTAACCGGTTCAGGAACAACAGTCATGGAACAAACAAATTTGTGGTGTGAAGGTGAAAGTTTAGAGTATGAGAGATAGTTATGGAGTGGGTATTTAGAGGTGGATGTGACAGAATTGCATACAAAGTCATTAAGGTATTGTAATAGCCCGATAATTAAAAACCCGAATAAAAAAAATTTATGAATAAATGAGGGATTCAAGATCCATTGAGAGTTTAAAGACTCGTATTAAAGAATAGAACTCCTAATGTGAGTTAAAAGTCATTTCAGAAATTTCTGAAATAATTTCCTGCGTTGCATAATTAGTTTTAGTTCGATATGGTAATTTATAACTTACACAAATCAAGACTAAGATTTTAAGGATATTAATACCTTAATGGGATACTAATTATTCACCTAGAAAATATATAAGAAAGTAGTGGAATATTTATATACTATAGAGATGTATATTACTTGACCTTGATAAAATGATGATGCATGAAAAGAATTATGAGATTATTTATATTAAATGATGGAGTAGTTAATTAAGATTATTGCAAAGAAAGATTTATGCTTAGAAAGTTATTATTGATGATATGGTATCTTAATGATTATTTAAATAACATACTAAGTGTTATTAATACAATAAAGTATGGTAATGATCTCTTGTATTAAACAAGATATATATAGTATAGTGTTATTTATTCACTTGAGATAGATAAATATATATATATAGAGAGAGAGAGATATCTCTATTAGAAATAGAGAATGGAATTATCGTGTGCTAAGTAATTAATATACAAGCAACCACAAGTTCTATAATTAGTAAATGAGTAATAGGCATGCAGCCCTATGTATTATATATATACGCAGACATGATTGTGTAGCATGAGAAAAGGGGAACAAATCTGCCATTTGCAGATTTCATTCACATTCAGAAAATCAAAGTTTGGAAGTAAAACAGTATGCTACATACTGAAATGTAATTATTACAACAAAGCATTTATGAAGAAATCTGAATTGAAAGGAGTTGATGGGGGAGGGGGTGTCTTCTCGAGAGAAGACTACTGCCTATACACTCTTCCTAATCCCCCTACACCCCTACTGCCACCTGCAAGAACAGAGAAAGATAGTATCTTGGTTAATAGCTGTCTCAAATCAGATTGCAAGATTTAGTCATACTCTAAAGAGAAGTAGATGTAGGAATAGATAAAGACTTTGGGGATATAACACTCAAGTGCCTACATACATAACACATTACGTATACTTCATTACACCATTCTATATAAACCATTAGAAGCTCCCTCATACACCCTTTAGGAATTCAGTTCTCTCTTACATTTAACCCATCTGGGAAAGCTCTCATAAGCGAAGAAGCATTCAGATCATTCAGATCCTAAGGTGTGAGGTATACCATTGCATACTTTAAGCTTTACTTTTAGAACCTAGTTCAAAACCTTCTTCTACTTTTAACTATGTTTCAGGATTCATAAAGTTGAATTTAAATAAATTATAGACTATTTCCATCACTTTAAAACTCAGGAATGAAACCAAGAACACGCATGCTAGACTAGGTATTACCGTTTTATAACTCCTAGGTGTATCTTAAGTTAATGATTTAGCTAACCTAAACTTAGAACCATTCTGTTTTCTGAAATCAAGTTTTCAAAACATGCACATATTAAATATTCAGGACATAGATCTATATTCTTATTTTTCTCAGAACACACAAACATATATCTCAATGTTTCAGAATTTTAGAACATAGCATCCATAATTAGACTTTCAGATTCAAACACATCACCTACTAAACAAATTAGAAAATTTTACCACCTAAGCCTCAAGATTCTCGGCCAAAACAGAATTTAAGAGAGGAAAAAATCAATTTTTCTTTGAAACTCATTAGAACTATAGTTCTGCCAAATGTTAAACCCAACATCTAAAAGGAAATTAGAACATGCAGTAATACTTTAAAGTTAGAAATTTAAAACACAAATCAAAATAGAGAAATATAAAGCAGATTCTGAAATCATAATATTTTCTTTTGTCCAAGGGCTCATGTTTAAATTCAGCAACAATTAGGGACATGCATAACAGTAAAGATATGTAAAGAACATCTTAGACAAAATACAATGAAAAAAATTAGAAAAGATATAAGAGATATGAAAACTGAAATTTGAAGAACCTATAAATCTAGAAATAGAATAGAGTAAAGATGAGAGCCTTACCTTGAAGTGGCCTACGAGTTTTCGCCGCTTCAGACCTCGCCATCGTCCAGAACATAGAGAACAGAACACCGGCGAGCTCCACGCTGTTAAAACGTCCAGCTGAGAATCGAGAGGCAGAGAGAGAACAGAGACAGAGAGAGAGGTAGGAGGATTGTAAAAATTTAGGAAAGAATTAAAATCGAACATGCAGATTCCAAATTGAATAAAAGAAGAAACACATAGACTTGGCCTTACCGTGAAGTCGACGACGACAGTCTAGAGAGCTCCGACGAGCTCCTCTTCGGACGACTAACTCCACCGGTGAGCAGCCTGGAACATCAAGAGAACAGAAATAGAGAGCAGCGACCGAGAGTTGGAGAAGGGAGAGAAGGTACTTGACATTAGGGCACAGAGAGAGAGACGAGAGAGGCGATGAGAGGAATTTGTGTGTCTGTGAAGGGAGATGAAGAGAAACAGAGAGAACCTGGGAGAGAGAAGAGTGAAACCAAGCTGGAGAAGAGAGGAAGCGGCGGTGGTGAATTAAGCTAGGGTTAGATAGTTTTAAGTTAAATTTGTCAAATGGGCTGGGTCATGGTTAAACCGAGTGGGCCGGATTGGATAAAATAAAATGGGCCGGGTCAGGTGTATCTTACGGGCCGAAATTAATTAATAATGGGCTGAAGTAATAGATGTTTAATTTGGGCTGGGATTAAAAATTTATTTGGGCCGTAGGGAATAAATCAAACGGGCCTAAGTGATTATTTCAGAATGGGCCTATTTAATTATGAAGAATGGGCCCAGATTAAGTATTTTGAATGGATTAAATTTATCTCTTAAGAATGGATTAATAAATTTAATCTTTGGAAAAGTTAGTAATTAAATGGATTGGATATAAATAGCTAGATTAAATCCATTAATTAGATCAATCAAGCAATGAAATTAGTAGTAATATTTCAATAATTATGAATTCTTAAATAGTATTAATTAAATTAATACTATCCAATAGAGACTTAATTAGCATTCTAGTTTAGAATTAAATTATTTCAAGTAAATTATCTTGAATAATTATAGTACCCATTATTAGATTAATTGGGTAAAACAAATGAAAATATTAAGGATGTAATAAATCAAAGATTGATTTAAAATCCTACGAAAATAGTTATAGAAACTTTTAAGTACTCGAATATTAGTCGAGTAAAAGATTAGAAAAATTAATGAAATAATAAAATATTATTTCATTTTAAATAGATGAAATAAATTATATACTCACGATGAGTATCTTCCTCATAATTGCGATTAAGGTTTAGCAAGGGGAAAGCTCTAGACAATAAAGAGTCAGATCTTACTAGACGAGGAAGCAATTCAGGTAGGCTTTTCTCACTCTATAAAATATGTGTGCATGCTTTCAAAATGAAACGAGATATTTGCAAAGCACTGTCTTGCCATAAATGTTTTATGTTTTGTATGATACATATCTGCTATGATTATGAAATCAAATTTGGGTTCCAGTGGGTTAGCGTCTCCCCTCGAACTATTATTATGAAATCGAATTCGGGTTCCAGTGGGTTAGCGTCTCCACTCGAACTAGTGTACACAATGGACTGTGAGTCAGCGAAAGGTTGACCGGTCAAGTGTCCGTGGAAGGTGGCCACCTTCCCGACACACAGAAAATTTCAAATATGCTTGATTACTAAAGAACTTAGACTGCGCAGTCGAATTTTTTTTAAGAATCACAAAAGAATTTAGTGAACATAGGTTCTTTAGAAACAAAATCCCTATGTTTCACTTATAATGGCATGACAGTTATATATGTAAGTGTGCGATTTCGGCACGTGCCTACTGAGTACAATTTGTACTCAGCCCTGCATGTATTTATAAACGTGCAGGTTAAGAACGAAGAAGATACGGGTGCTACGTTGGGCTTTTTGTCGGTCTCCTAGTAGCTGACTCTTGGGGGTTCTACGTGTCTTCATACACGTAGGATTTTGTTATGCGATCCTACATTCCGCTGCTAGACCTTTATGTAATAAGTCCGAAATTAAACTCCTAATTCAGTTATGTAATATTTTGAGCTTATGACTCTGACTTCCCGAATTTACGGGATGATTCTTAACTTTACGGTATGAAGGGAATATCCATTGTCTTACCCTTGTTGTTTATTCCTTTCCTTGGTCATGTTCCCGACTTTACTAGAATTAGTAGAAAGCGGGCGTGACAGGTATGAAGGCTTAGTGACTTGTCTGCCAGATTTAGAAATTATGGGACATGGAGTAGAAGGAAATTTAGGCTCAGTACTAGAAGAAGGAGAAGGACAAGAAGGAAAAATATGTGGTGTGGGAAACAAGACTGAGGAAGAATGAATGAAAGGAAAGACTTCCTCGTGGAATATGACATTCCTACTGATGGTTATCACATTACTTTCTAAATTCATCACCTAATACCCCTTATAACCAGCGGGATATCCCAAAAACACACATCTATTTGCTCATGGATAGAACTTAGATCTATCCCTATCGAGTGTAGACATATAACAAAGACAACCAAACACTCTAAGGTGACTGTAATTTGGAACTTTCCCATATAGAGCTTCAAATGGTATCATATATTTGTCAAGAACAAAAGAAGGGACACGATTTATAAGGTAGGCTGTTGTAAGAACACTATCACCCCAATGAACAAGAGGTAACTGAGATTGAAACATGAGACTTCTACTAACATTCAAGAGATGTTGATGTTTTCTTTCGACCCTAGCATTTTGCTGAGGAGTCTCTACATAAGAATGTTGAATAATTGTGCCGAAATGTGTATAAAGTTGAGGCAAGTTAAACTCAGGTGCATTGTCACTCCTTATACATTTGATGTTCTTGAAGAATTGTGTTTGAATGGTGGTAAAAAATTGCGATAAAACCCCTTTGACATCAGACTTATGTTTTAACAGAAATACCCAAACAAACCGGGAATAGTCATCCACTATTGTAAGAAAGTATTGATAACCATCTATAGTAGGTTCTTTATAAGGACCCCATACATCACAGTGTATAATATCAAATACACTAGAAGAAACTGAAGAGGAACTATTGAAAGGAAGCCTTCTTTGTTTAGCTAAATGACAGACATCACACACTTTGGATACATCATCTTTAAGAGGAACAATAGGAGCTAACAACTTCAACTTTTGTAAAGAAGGATGGCCTAGTCTAGAATGTCAACTGTCAGCAGAAATATTATAGATTTGAGGTTGAAGAACACAAGAAACGTTGGGTGAGGACTCCAGAACATATAGCCTTCCAACTCTTCTACCCTTCCCAATCAAAGTCCCTTGTGAAATTGCCTGAATATACAAGAGTTAGAATCAAATTTAACACAACACTTAGTATCAGTGATTAATGAACTGACTGATATAAGATTATGTGTAAAGGAAGGTACATAAAGGACAGACTCAAGAACTATAGAAGGTGATATCTGGACTGTGCCAACACTAGTGGCAGTAGTGCTAGCACCATTAAGAAGATTAACAGTGGCATTGTATATGGGTGAGTGAGAAATGAAAGCTGGAAGATAACAACAAACGTGGTGTGTTGCTCCTTTATCTAACAACCAAATGTTGTTGATAGGGAATGAAATGTTAGAGACAAAAGGCATGATAGAAGTATTACCAGTAAATGGAGGAGTTTGAGAAAAAGGAGCAACACTATCAGTGGTAGAAGAAGACTGTGTTGCTGATCCAGTAGTACCACTTGAAATTCTTTGTTGTAGTAGATCTATTATCTGCAGACATTGATTAGTGGAAAGAGTAGATGCCTTTCCAACAGTGTGAGTAATACTACTTGCTTCAGTTTTCACATCATGCTCTACTGCATTAATAGATCTATGTTGAGTATCTCCTCTACCAGTTTGCTTTCCTCTTACATGACCAAAACCTGGAGGAAAACCATGTAATTCATAACAACGATCCACAGTATAGTTAGTTCGACCGCAGTGAGTACACAAGAGTTTATCACGACCACAACCATACGTGGACCCACCTCCAACATTCACAACATTAGCAACTGCACCAGGAAATTCACTATTTGCAGGTGTGGATAACGAAACGGACTGTAACCCAAGACCTCCTTCTAGAGAGCGTTGGCTCTCCTCTTGAACGGCTAGAGCAAAAATCTTACCAATAGAAAGACTAAGAAGCGGGTGAGTATATAAAATGGAAGAACGTAATTGAGCGAAAGAAGAATTCAAACCGAGGAGGAATTGCATGGTACATTCACGCTCCTGATAATCACTCCAGTCCTTAGCACCATCGCCACAATTGCACCACTTAGTAGGTTGGAACTCCTTGTATTCATCCCATACCACACGTAGCTCTGTATAGTACGTACTGACATCATTGGAGCCTTGTGTTAGAGACATCAGCTTCTGTTTGAGTTGGTATATTCGAGCAAGATCTCCATGAGAGAATCTATCGGGCAAGTCTTTCCGAACGATCTCCGATTCATCTATGTACATCAAACTAGAACCAATATTAGGAACCACAGCATTCCTTAACCACGACACCACCATACTATTGCACCTTTTCCATACTGCAAAATTGGCATCATCTTTATCAGGTTTTGATATACTACCATCAATAAACCATATCTTGTTCTTGGCGATCAGAGCTGTAGACATAGCTCTTGACCAGCTGTTGTAGTTTGAACCATTTAAGAGTTGAGTTATCAAGATAGCACCTGGATTATCGCTTGTACTGAGATAGAAAGGACTGGAACTATCTTCAGCGAAATTTGTCACCTCTTTAGCGTTATTCCTCACCATGCTTACGATCACCACCGAGAAAACCACGATCAACAATCACCAGGGACGACACCCGACGTTGTACGCTCTGATACCATATCAGAATATGGTATACAAAAGTACAGCAACAGAAACGAAAATGTACGCCATATTGAGGAACCAAATAGAAGAAAGAGTGTGTGTATGTTATATGTGAGAGAAAAGTGTATATTAAAGGAATGAGAGAAATATAATTCTAATACACTTATTTATAGTGGAATCCACGTCAGCTATCTAACAAACAAAATAGTTAATTTATTATCCTAGCCAACTAACTAACTCCAACCACCTAACTCCCTTTCTTCATTAAGAGAAGCAACAAGTAACTGTTATATGATGCATGAAGCTTCCACAAGCTTCTACGATTAATCAAGATCATAATAGACTAGAAACAAAGTGCAGCATCAATCCCCACAGTCACTTACTTGAGAATTGAGCTTCTCCTCCAACAAACTCACTCTCAATTCAGACGGCACTTTCCCCAGGGTTCTCTCTTCCAAAGGCACGCTGTACGTTTGCCTAGTCACTCTCGTTGCGGTCCACAACCATCAGCCACATCGCCCACTCCATCTGTTTGTCTTCTCTTCTAGTTCAGATTTTTGTGACTAGATTGGAGAAAAATGAGAATATGATATTAATTAGTTTTAAATGTAATTTAATACTTCCTATGTTCACAAAAGTTTTTGATGTAATTGTGCTCAATTTTGTGTGGAATTATGTAATGACTAAAGTTTGAACTCAGTTTAATTTATTGTTTATAAATGATGAGTGTATAGAATGGAGTTTAACTCCGGCTTAATATTTTTAATCGAGTGAATAATCCACTCAATATAAATAAAAAATTAGAAGTATAAGGATTTTTTTGTGAATGAACCTATATAAAAAGATGTAAGAAAAGCGTGGAGATATAGAGTATTAAGTTTAAAATGAGAAATCACCGTATTCAAACAAGGTTCATCTTTTTTGGTAATCATACTATTTAAACTCTAAATTTGTTTGACATGTTTGAGATGAGGTAGAACATGTTTAAATAAATACCAAAAGAAAGGCCTCATCTTCAAACTCAAACAGGATCTCATAAAAAGATGAAATCTAATTTTAAATGAGAAATCACCATATATAAACTCACATTGACATGCCACAAATCCAATGTTCACACCGGAATAGCACATAACACAATTGCAGCTTCGAAAAGTAATGAACTTCAATCTGAATAGAGTATCATTTAACTATCCACATGCATTAGTTCAGCTTGATACATATCATAACAGCGCTAATTTTCTTTGGTAGTTTTTGTGTCTGCTTTGGGCTCATCGAGGCCGATAAGGCTCTCAGCTTCAGGCTCATTGAGGCCCGAATAGCTAACAAGCCTCTCAACTGGGATTTTCATAACATCACGTCGTACTCCAATGTCAGAGACAATTCGACTAATGCAGTAGATGCTACACCCCATTGCCGAAAGACCAGCAAACCCTGTAGTCAGAAAGCGAAGTGGCGAGGATACAATTGCACTAGATGCAGCTATGAAAGATGCTGCTTGGCCACTCCTTCCTACGCTGGCAGTCGTGAAGATGAGCAGTCCTGTTTTGCAGTAGATTGCAAAATCCTCACAGTTATTCTTGAAAAGGTTGTAGCTGCCGAAGCCATTCTGAAGGAGATATTCAGCACGGTAGAGGACATCTTCGGGCAGGTCAGAGAGTGCAAGGGTGCACGTGCCACCACGAGCTTTAGCAAGAAAAACGGCCAGAGGCACACCGTACTGAAACTGATAGAGCTCTCCATCAGAGAGAAAGCATTCAAGGCAAGAAGATATGACGCCATTATCTTTAGACTGGTCACCACATCTTGGACAGGGAGAGTCGGAGGGATTAGATGGAGACGAGCTGAAAATATATTTGTCCAACACTGTTCCCGTGCCAATCTCCTGCCCCGCTCCACGAGTGAAATGGATCACTTTTCCATCCCCTATGTATATTCCTGATGTTTATGCAATGAAGGAAAGCATGTTAGGGAACTTGCCAATGCTGTGAATGTCAAAATTTAGTGTTCTCCAAGAGTAAGAAGAATTGACATCATTGAACAGAAGGGAAAATAAGGTTTAAGAGAAGGTAGTTATCAAGAAAAAACAGCTACATAATTGGTTTGATCTTTAACCATGACTTCAGCATATAGATAGTAAAGGACTAATAGCAATTAGCCAGGTTCGGTATAACATTTGGAGAGAGAAATGTGGCACAACTAACTTTAGGAACGATATTTCCAAAAAAATTAAAAATAAAGCCAATAAAGGGGAAACTGTAAACGAAATTCACAACAAAACCACAAGCTCAAGTAGTATCAACTTATGAAACAAAAAAGAAAATATTTTACTAAAAATGAGATGGTTATAACCCGAGGTTCTTCCCATCAGATCAGATATCTTCCCAGCTCAAAGTAATAGCATAGCAAATTACTAGTCTGCCCTACAAAAGCTTCAAAGTATGCAGTGACCCAAATGAGATATGCATGATTTCATCTATAAAGAACCAATTTTTGTTTGATACCAATTACCTATAAGCAAATGATAAAAAGGAACAACAAAACTGCAGTTCACATAGCAAAATAACACATTTATTAAAATGCAGGCAGATGAGGCAGCTGGGTCCTTATCCTATGTGCACTAGCATTTCACAAATACCATTGAACTAGACGAAGCTTTGCTTAACTTCCTTAGCCACTATACAAGAGCAGTGGGCATGTACTGGGTTGCATGAATCAGGCCAAGAGAATAGTCAGTTAACGATGGGGATCAGCAATCGGATGTTCATTTATCCAGTGAAGGACCTAAAGGTGAGCCTATAATGACTGATCCAGCACAGACAATATATAAATACAAAGTATCAGAATCTTCCCGGTCTTCTAAGTGATTCGACTACGGACTACATACACCAAATTGTCAATACCAGCAATCTGATTTCAGAATAGATCAATGCAAAGCACAAGAAGTACCCAATTCCCAATCAATAAATTACAGGAGAATTAAGAAAAGCATGATCATGACCAATTTGGGACGACTTATCTTAAATGTTTTTGCAAGGATGAACAACATGACATGCCATATGCTAAACAAATATACCTTTCCAGTTTCCTTAGGACAATAAAACATACAAATAAAGAAAATCTATCAGTTTTTTCAATATCATCGCTAGATTTCTGAGACTTCTGACAAATGAACTGCCCAACAAAATCCCTTCCATAATCCCCATCCCGAACGAAGAAATAAGATTTGCTTTCTGACACCTCAATTTATCATATACCAACAAACTAATCAGAATCACAAGGTAAGCATAAAATTGAGAGCTAGCAGGAAGCGAAATTGAGATTAAGCACACAGAAAGGCCCATTCGATATATGAAATTTGAGAAAGGGGAAAGGACCGTGGTGGGCGTAGAGATATGAGTGCCTCCACGAATAGATATGGTCTCCGGGTTTGAGTTCATCCCTCGTGATCTTATTGGAGAAAAGTGCCACCATTGTTGCTAAAGAATGAAGATTTGCTCCTTCGGTGAGAGACTTTATTTTAATTTTTCTTACAATCGGAGAAGAGAATCACAAACCTCAACCCGCTTCATCCATGTCGGTTTTCTAAAAGTACGTATAGCCTGTCTAATTAATATTTCTTTAAATTTCAAACTCTTACTAAAACATAAGTCCACACTCCATGTTTTTTGTTACATGGAAATAAATTATTGTTAGAATGAAAATAAATTTAGATCATTAATTTATCTAACATTATATTAAATTAAAAAAGTTTATTCTTTTAAAATTATGAATATTAATTTTTAAATAAAAATTAATTTATAAAAAGTTACAACTATTAAAATTAATAGATGATATATTTTCCAATTTAACAAATAATTTTTTTTATACAATCCAAAGCATGTTCTCCTTTACACAAAATATATCCATTATGGAAAGAAGGCGAATGGTATTTATATTTATATTCCTAACAAATACTTTCTCCGTCTCACTCTTAGTGTTACATTTGTTTTTGGGTACGAGATTTAAGAATAGTTGAAAAGTAGTATAAATGATAGAAATATATATTATTTAAAGTTGTGTTGGTAATAAAGTTCTTTTAAACATAAAATGTAACACTTATGTTGGGACAACAAAAAAGGAAAACGTAACACTTCAGACGAAACGGAGGGAGTAACTTTTATATACCCAATTTTATAAAAAAAAATTATATTTTATATTTGTTAGTATTGAAAAAATAAAGATAACCTAAAACTATTAGTTAAGGATTTTTTGAAAATGATTAATCACTTTTGCATCTGATGTAATTTAAGAAAAATGATTTACACACCTCATAATTTTCTCTTTCTATGTTTGAATCATTGCATATGAACACTCAATTAACTTGAAGAATATTCATTTCAGTCAGGTACCATCATTCTATAGGATGTCGGCATGCACTGAACTTTACAAGAGAGTTCTATGTTATAATTCAAATCATTCCACTTGGAGGTTTTAACAAGGATCAGCTGAAAATGCGCTGTTTGCCCTACACACTGAAAGATAGTGTCAAGACGTGGTTTATGTCGCTGGCGCCCAATTCGCTGCAAAATTGGAATCAAGTATCTGAGAAGGTTATGTCAAAATCGTACCCTAACCAAAAGACACAAGAAGTGAGATCACAACTGGTGACCTTCACACAGATGGAAGGAGAGCCTCTTCATGAGGCGTGGGAACGAGTCAAGGGCCTCCAAATGCACTGCCCCCACCACAAACCTTTCTCCGGAGTTGTTCCATCAGTTCTTTTACGAGAGTCTCCAACAAAACTTTTAGTATATGGTGGACAATGCAGTCGGAGGGGACATTGGGAACAAAACTGCAGAAGAGCTGACCGAGATTTTCGAGAACATGGCAGGAAATTCACAGCAGAGAAGCTATAAAGGCCAAAAAAAGAAAGTGAAAGAGGCCACTTCTAGCAATGATATGGTGAGGTAGTTGGCAGAACTCACTAGGCAGGTTCAAGCAACCAGGACTGCAGATGAGCAACCAAGAAAAACCGCAGTGAATGAGACGTGTGGCATTTGCGGAGAGTTTGGGCACGGAGCTAATGTGTGTGCTAGTGCCTTTGAGCAACATAGGGAGTACGAAGAGCAAGTTAATGCTCTTCAAGGTTTTCAACCTCGACCCAAGTTCAATCCTTACTCGAACACGTACAATCCAGGCTACCGGTATCATCCAAACTTTTTGTGGAGACTACAAGTACAGCAAGGGTAACAGATGCCGCCACAATAAGGGTTCCAACAATTTTCACCACCACAACAGCCACACTATACACCACCACAACAGCATCAAGGTCCACATCAGGGTCCACCCAAATCTTCAGTGGAGGAGAATCTGAATAAATTCATCCAAGCTAACCACCAAAAATTTGAGACATTTGAGGCATCCATGAAACGGATAGAGACACAAGTTGTGCAGTTGACAGGGACTGTTGGAGAGCTTGTTCAAATGAACAAGAAGGACAAGCTTCCAAGTCAGACAAAGCATGCCCAAGCTATTACGGTGTTGCAAAGTGGGAAGGTGGTTGATAACAAAGTGCAAATGTCGGTTGAAGAACATATGAGAAGGAAGAGGACGAGAGCATTCCATTAGCCCCACCTGAGGAGAAGGAGAAGGGAGGAGAGCTACATAAGGCCGAAAACCCTCACAAGCCTCTTATTCCCTTCCCTGGGCGGTTGAGAAACAAGAAGCAGGACCAACAGTTCCTAGACTTTTATAAAATGCTCTCTAAGGTAAACGTGAATCTTCCACTCCTTGATGTGATTAGGAATGTTTCAGCTTATGTCAAGTTCTTTAAGGACTTTGCCTCTAAGAAGCGGCGTTTCGTGAATGATGAAAAGATTGTTGTGTCTGAAGTAGCTAGTGCAGTTCTGAAGCATCAGTTACCACCTAAGCAAACCGATCCAGGTAGCTTTGTAATTGAAATTGTTTTGGGTAATGGTAAGTCAGTTTCAGGCACACTTGATCTAGGGGCTGGGATAAACTTGATGTCTTATTCTATATTCCTTAAATTATGATTAAGAAACTTGCAGCCTACTAGAATGTCATTACAGCTTGCCGATAGATCAATTAGGTACCCTAAGGGGATCATAGAGGGTATCCTCGTTAGAGTATGGGATCTTATAGTACCTATTGATTTCGTAGTCTTAGATGTGGGTGAAGTGCATGAATCGAGGAATGAGCATACTGTTTTATTATGAAGATCTGTCATGGCAACTACTAATAGTCTTATTGATGTTAAAAATGGAAAGTTGCAAATGATTGTGTTAGGAGAGACCATTTCCTTGTCTGTTAGGGAATTTTCTCCTCACCCCGTTCAATGTTTAACTAATAATTGTTCTTTCATCAATGTTATTGATGTCTTGGCCGAGATGGTCTTTTTGCAGGAATCTGATGAAGCTGAGAAAGTGGATGTGAGTGCAGAAAGTCAAGAGGAGGACCTACTCCTCAACTCCAGTGTGGGGGTGTTAGAGGTCCTAAAAGGAGAAGAAGTCAAAGAGCCAATAAGCAGTCCGGTTGAGCTTAAGGAGCTTTCCAAGCACCTTAAGTACGTATTTCTGGAGGACGGACAGATGAAGTCAGTGATCATTTTTGTTGAGCTAACAGTGGAGCAAGAAAAAGAGTTAGTGGAGGTACTTAGAGAAAACAAGAAGGCATTTGGATGGAGCCTTGCAGATATCAAGGGGATAGATAAGCCCATCTATGTGTATGCACAAAATCGTCCTCGAAGAATTGGCGAAACCATTCCGTGACGGCCAAAGGAGATTGAACCCGAATCTGATGGAGGTGGTTAAAAAAGAAATCTTTAAGCTTCTTGCTGAAGGATTAATCTACCCAGTAGCCGAAAGCGAATGGGTTAGCCCCGTTCATGTCGTGCCTAAGAAGGGAGGCATCATTGTGACCACTAATGAGAAAGGGGAGATGGTGTCAACTCGGCTAATTACCGGTTGGCGCATGTGTATAGACTATAGGAAGTTAAATGCGGCCACCCGCCAAGACCATTTCCCTCTACCTTTTATTTATCAGATGCTAGATAAATTATCAGGTCATAAATTCTATTGTTTTCTTGACAGTTTATCTGGTTACTATTAGATGGTCATAACTCTGGAGGACCAGGCGAAGACGACCTTAACCAGCCCATTCGGCACTTATGAATATAGGAGGATGTCCTTCGGGTTGTGCAATGCACCGGGAAACTTCCAAAGGTGAATGCTCTCTATTTTCTTTGAATGATAGGTGATTTTATAGAGGTTTTCATGGATGATTTCTTTGTGTTCAGCAACTCATTTCAAGATTGTTTGAAGAAAATTGACCTTGTTTCGAAAAGATGCATTGAATGTAACTTAACTCTTAGTTGGGAAAAGAGTCACTTCATGATTACCAGTGAAAATGTTTTGGGTCATGTCATATCTAGCAAGGGGATAGCCGTTGATAAGGCTAAGGTGGATGTGATCGAAAGATTACCTCCACCTATTAATGTTAAGGGGGTGAGAAGCTTTCTAGGACATGCTGGTTTCTATAGAAGATTTCTTAAAAAAAATTATAAAATAAACCAATCTTTGTGTCACTTGCTTGCTTAAGATGTTCCCTTTATCTTTGATGAGAAATATTTGCATGATTTTAACACTTTGAAATGTTCCCAAGTCGGTTCAGACTGATGTTCGTTACCCTCGGCATAGAGTACAGAGAGCAGCGCACGATGCTACAGACACTAGGGACTCAGTTCCAATCCCTCAACACCCGCTTCACCTCTCTTGAGGAACAGTGCGCGAGATGGACGGGACTTAACCCTCCTCCTCCTCCACCATCCAACTATCTGGATCTTCATGATTTGGCGTACTAGTTTGCCTTTTCTTTTCTTTTCTTTTCTTTTCTTTTTCTTTTTCTTTTGTGTATTTATTTCGTTCAGTTTTATGTTTGTTTTTCCTTTGTTTTGTGTGTGCAGGTACCAATCTTGGGAGTCAGTTACACATTCGGGCTTTTTGTCGGTTTGTGTTTCATTAGGGAAGTCTTCTTTCTCCTTCTTCTTTCATTCCTTACTACGAGGGCGTAGTAAGATTTAAGTGTGGGAGTGTTGCTTTCTTGCATGCTTTTGTTGAGTCATGTCGTGTCTTTATGTTGCTTTGTTGTATCGTATGCTTCCCCAGTCTTAATCATACACATGTTGTCTTGCTTGTTCGTTTGCTTTGTGTTTGATGATTGTCGATTATTAACATGTGAGCCTTGGTATGAGCATGTATGGTTGTAGGCTTGGATTAGTTTTGGTTCTCGATTTTGCTAGGTTGTGTGATTAAGACGTTTAGTGGGGCATGTTGCTTTACTAGTTGGCGCGTACCAATCATGATTCGGATTATGAGTGATTACTCCATAGTGTTTATGTGTTCAATTCCCCTTGAATAAAAAAAGAGAATAAAAAAAACACAAGAGTGTTAATTCTTCAAAAAAAAAGTAATAAAACGCTAGAAGGGTGTGAATGGGTAGACGAGTCGAGTTCGTGGGTTCTACTCAGGTTATCTCCGATAATGAGTATGGGAAACCACATCAGGGCACTCAGTTTAATCCATTGATGTTCATACCTGGTGACTATAGCCTTATACGGGCTTGCTCGTTTTGCTTAAAAGTTTAGGGGGAATTGGACATGTGAATGATAGGGAGATGTGAGATGTGTGTACGTCGTGATCGCATGCGTGTAGATGAACTTAGTAACGGACATCATTACATTTTGATTGAGTGGCCGAATATGATTAAGAATCGAGTCTATTCTAAGTCTTGTATTGTAGGTATGCATGGAGGTTGGGCTTGCGTGTTAATCTTTAATTTGAGTCGATGCATTGTGATTGGATTTTGCTTGAGAACAAACAAATGGTTAAGTGTGGGGGAGTTTTTAGCTTGTTTTTGTGTGTTTTTAGTACATGTTTAGTTGAGTCTAGTTGTTAGTTGGATTTGATTTTTCGTCTTTTTAGTTCGTGTTTATGCCGGTTTTGTTGCTCTTGTGTTGGATATGAGTGGATTGGAGCTTAAATGATGTCGAATGTGCCGATGATGCAAAGCCAAACGAGGTGGTACGGATCGAGTAATGCACGAAGTGAAAGATAGCATGGAAGAAACGAGCCTGGGGGCCAGTAGACGCTGGACCCTAGGCGCTCGTTGGACTGCAGAAGTCAGGACTTCAGAGAGCACAGGCCAGCGACCGTTGGGCCTGCGTAGCGCGCAGGGGCAGAATGGCCAAGCCAGGGGCCGCTGTCTATGCAGCAATCGCTGGACGCGCTTAAATGGCGGTTTTTGAAGAATTTAAAAGGGAGAAAACAAATGTATTTGGGCATTCATTCATATACTTAGACTTAGAAACTCTCCAGAACACATTTCTATTGCTTTTTGTAGTTAGATTATCGTCTTTTCTTCCGATCGAAGTGTATTTCGACTCTGAATTATTGCAATTGCTTTAGTAAGTTTACCTTCCATGGATTGTTTCTTTGGTTTATTCTCTTTTTCAATACTTGGCTAGATATATTCTAGGATTCGATGTTCTAGATCTTTTAATTAATGTCACTGTCTATTTATGATCTCGTTGTTAACTTGTAATCGATTGAAATTGATGCTTGATCAACATTAGGTTCTCTAGATATTGGAATTGATTGATGAATGGTTCTAATATCCAAAATTAGGTTAACAACACTCCTTCTCTAACCGAAAACGGGAGACTAGGAATTCGTGTGAAGATTGTATAATTTATGAAAGAGTTATTTGGATATGCGAGTTAAAGGCACGACTTAGTCAACGAGCACGCAAGTTAGAACTAAGCAATGTTAGGAAATTAGGTTGAAACACGAAGCATAATTGAAAGGAAAGAAAATGGTACCGTACCAAGTTAATGAAAGGAAAATGAATGTTTAGTATTCACAAGTAATTTCAAGATTCTTGTGTTATATTGTTAAATGCATGACGATAAAATGATTTGTGTTAAGATTCTTGTGTTATACTGTTGAACAGGCATGGCGCTGGCGGATGTGCTGAGAAGTTGGTTGCTTGTCTGTCAAGATAACATTTTGGAAATAGGTTTATATCTTCATATATAAATCTATTTATTTTAAGTCTTCCGCTGAACTCAGTATTATTATCTTTTGTTATAGTTGACTGGCTTCGTGAACCAGCAACATCGAATCTTATGATATTATATTATTAACTTTTGTTAACGTAATCCCTTTAGGCCTCGTCTTCCGAACCTTGTATTGAAATTAAGCTTTTGGCCTAAACTTTTTTGTTCAAGTAATGTTATCATCTTCATGTATATTTTGTCCAAGTGTTACTTAAATATTAAAGTATGAGGTCCCACTCTTATGCCCTCTTTTTTTCCAACTTCTTTTATCCAACCTCGAGTCACGCCCCGATCGATCCGTCCTTTGAAAATTGGGGCTGTGACATTTGTATTAATGTTATATAACACGGACTACTCATTGACGTAAATATATACATTGTAGTTACAATAAGTAATTTAAATAAATTGTTGACGCCTAATAAAATTCATATATATTTAATTTTGAAGCAAACACAAGTATATATATTTATTTTTTTTAATCAGGTTATGAATATATATATATATATATATATTTATATATGATCCATATATGAGAAATGAGAAAAGATCATAACCATCCATTTTAATAAATCAATGGTTGTGATTTCATCTGCAAAATAAATTCTCTTTAAAAATTAACTTTCATGTTCCTAATTAAAATATAAAAAAAATATTTATATTAAAACAAAATTAACCTCAATCATTGATTCTATATAGCTAAAAAGTCTAGATTTATTCTCATTTCTCACATATTATGTCTTTATCATATGAACACAACCCTTTATATATATATAAATGAGTTTATATAATTTGAGTTTATTTTCATACGAACTTGGGCATGGATGAATAATTAAGGAATAAGGACGAGTAACAAGACTTTTATCAACTTTGATATGAGTATGCATATAAAAAGTTTAAATACATTGGGTAGATTTTATAAATACATAAATGTGATTTATTTTAATTAGTAATATTTATTTATAATATTCTAATTTTATAGTACATATGATCATATGTGCATAAGATGAGAACCAATTGGTTGGGACATAGTTACATGGATTTGAATTGGCACCGTAACCGAACTATCGATTCATGGCTCTATCATTTCAAAATCGTAATTGAACCGCGATTACTATGGTTTTAGTTCTTAAACGTCGGTTCTTTTAAAACCGCCTTAAAAATGTATATTTTTATAAGAATAATTAGAGGTGTTTACAGTCACGGTTATAATTTGAACAATAATCGAACTGTAGGTTCATGATTTCATTATTTTAGAATTGTAATTGAATCGTGAACACTACGATTTCGATTTTTAACATTTGGTTCTTTTAAACCCATATTTAAAATGTATATTTTTACAAGAATTTATAAATTATAATGTAATTTTATAAATTATAATTAATTAAAATAGGAATAGAAAATATATATTTAAAATGTCAAGAAAAAATTGGTTCATGGTTCTGAATATTTAAAATTGAAACAAACCGTTTTCTATACAGTTCGGTTCCCAAAACCGAGATTACGATTTTTTGAGAACCTCAAATGATAATGAGTATTAGAATTATTTTAATATACTTTAAGACGTGTATTAATATATAAAATTCAAATATGTTCAAAAAAATAATAAGTATTTAGTATGAGTCTATTAATAGACGAGTTTACATGGATTTAATATTTATGACATATATAAATTTATGAGGTTGTAGCAACTTGAGAACATGAAGTTGGAATTGCTAGTAATCGCGGATCAGCATGCCGCGGTGAATATGTACACGGAGCTTGTACACACCGCTTGTCAGACCCTGGGAATTGGTTTCACCTAAAGCATTGGACCAATGATCACCCTTGAGTTCTGTGTCACACTAGTGCCACATAGGCTTTTGGTGGGCTTATTGGCGCATACCACGGTGGGGTCTTCGACTGAGGTGAAGTTGTAACAAGAAGCTATATAAAATGAAAAAGTATCGATTTCAATGTCCGTTTATGAATGAAAATCTCATTATCAACTTTCATGGAGACTGGCTTTCGTGACTAGGCAGAGAGGGACTTTCGGGCAGCTTCACTCTAGTGTTTCCATTAATCTTTGGTCAATGATCAAATAGTCTTTTCTTTTACTAAGTACACGTAAATGATGAAGACTAAAAAAAATGATTTAAGGTGGCATTGTCCATGGAGAACCCACCCCAAAGCCAGGTTACTATGGTATCTAGCTCCTACTACAGGTATGGCGCTAGCTAAGCTTGTGTAATTTTTGTGATCAATATCTGATGAAGAAAATTTTATAATAAATTTTGTGACTACTGCAAATTTATAAATTAACGACTTTTAGTATACACATTTAATATATGAACAAGTAATTCTTATATATATAACAACAAATAATAATAAACAAAATGAATATTAAATAATTTTATAAATTTTATAAAATAGTATTTAATTCGCAATCCAGTATATATGTAGTCTAAGTACAAGAAATTTTAAACATTAATTCCAATTAAGGATATCAAAATGTTTAAATCCAACAACAATTTATTCTATTTCCAAAATCAAAGAATTCCGATTTTCATACTTTTGATTTAAAATAGTCTGTCAGAATCTAATATATACAATTGGATTGGATAATACAACTTTGTATCTATTAGATCATGATAAGATTTTTCCAAGAGTAGCCATATATCTCTTGGGAGTATTCTTGTTAGCCATAAAACTACACTCACATTTGTATAGAATCAAAATCACAATGCATAAGAGAGAAGAAGAACCTTATGAATGAATCCATGAGAGTATGTGAGTGATGAATCATCACAGTGCAAATAAAACATCAAACTTCACTGCTACATGAAAGAGAAGAGGTATATGCAGCACCAAATACATCATCCACTTCAACCAAGCTACATCCACTCACCACCTTCACTCCTTTCTCTGCCATTTCCCTTCTCACTCTCTGCACCTCCTCCCATTTGTTCGAAGACGCATAAATATTCGAAATAAGAGCACAGACTCCACCATGATCGACACAAAGCTCACTTAATCCATCAACCACTTCCTTCCCCAAATTACCATTGCCATGAACTCTGAGCGCATTCAGCAACGCTCCTACCATGTATGCATCAGCCTCATGCGACATACCTTTCACCACCTTTTCCGCTTCTTCCACCATTCCCGCTCTTCCTAAAAGGTCCACTAAGCAACCGTAATGTTGAGGGCTGGCCTCGACTCCATAAACATCTCTCATTTTTCTGAAAATTCTCAACCCTTCCTCTACAAAACCAACTCTGCTGCATGCACTCAACACACATAGAAACGTCACTTCGTTTGGCCTAACTCCTTCATCCTCCATTCTACTGAATAACTCGAGTGCTGCTATACTCTCGCCATGATTAGCCAATCCATAAATCAAAGAGGTGTAAGCAAATACATCTCGACTTGGGATCTTCTCGAATACATCACAAGCAATACCGATGCACCCGCATTTGGCATACATATCAACTAGTGCTGTACCTAACACTCCATCCAACTCCATTTTACCCCTACCAATGTATGCATGAATCCACATACCCTGCGCCAATGCACCAAGATACGTGCATGCAGATAGCGCTCCAACTAACCCAGAAAAGTTAGGCCGTGTTCCAGAAATCAGCATATCATTAAAAGTTTCCAAAGCCTCCACAAACATCCCCATCTGAGAATAGCCATTTATCATAGAGCTCCAGGAAGCAGCGTTCTTCAGAGGCATTTCATCGAACAACTTTCGTGCATGCCTAAGCTCCCCTATCTTCAAATGCGCGTTGATGACAGCAGTCCACGTGATTACATCCCTGTGAAAACTTTCATCGAACACCTTCCTCGCAAATTCAACGGATTCACAGCTAGCGTAACAATGCACCAATCCGTTTTGCACGTAATCGTAACGTTCCCACCCCAATTTTATCGCTAAGCAATGATACATCAACGCCGAGATAAGGTCGTAGAGTTGAGCGCAGGCTCGGAGAATAAACGAAAATGTGTAATTATCAGGTGAAAAACCGTCCTTGATCATATGTTTGCAGAGCAGAAGCGCGTTCTGAGGGCGGTGATTATCGGAGGAATCCCTGATTGCAGAGTTCCACAGGGATAGGGAGGGATGAGGAGAGGTGCGCAATCCATGAGAGGGATGGAGAATCGCGAAACGGGTAGTGAGTTTATCGGCAAAGAAGGGATTGTAGTGGATTTGGTTGAGTTGAGAGATTGAACTATGGTGATATAATAGATAGGAGAGCGCTCTGTGAAGTAATTTCAAATGGTGGGAGGGATATTTGGGCATCACTCCAACTCCAAATTCCTCCCTCTCTCTCACAATTGTTTATTTGCTTAGGAGCAACTATTCTGCCTTCAAATATATCATCATCATCACTCAAGCAGGCTTGTGTTCCATTAATGTGTATATCTATCACAAATCAAATATATTAAGCTAAGCTGGGAGGTGCTCTGCACAATGCACAATGCCTTCAAAAATTACATTACATAACATACTTAATGATAATTGTTTCCTTGTACAATACAGAGTTCCGGCATCGTCGAATGAACCACATGCCAGTGAATGAACAAATACCTTCACACAACCTAAAACATCCATGACCAAGCACTTGGGAGAAGGAGGAAGCTAATCCAAGTTCCAAGAGAACGCATCGCTACCTATTCTATGAAGAAGCAAAAGAAAAGAATGAAAAGATGGAGATTAAACACGGTTGAAGATGAAGAAGGAAGGCTATAATCGATAGTTGAATAAAACGTGTTTTATCAAACACGTTTCTATTAGTTATTTTTTACCCGCTTGTACACGTAGGATTAGGAGTTGGTTATAACGGTAATCTATTCTGTAAACCCTATATATATTCCCATGCTTTTGTACTGCAGCAAGTGAAATAAATAACAAATCATCCAATTCTTGATCTTTCATCCCTTCTCTCTCCTTTCTCTTTTATCCCATCTTTATTATATTCTATTGCTATCAGTAATCAAGAGAGCCTAGAGAAGGGAGGCCAGGGACTTGATTATGAGCATCAGCATACTTGCATTCAAGGACTCAGCTTCTTCTTTTCCTAGCTTCAGTACATCTTGAGGTGAAAGGATCTTGATATACCAAACATTTTTCACAAATGCCCTGCACGTGTATAAGTTTTGAAATAAGTTACAGATAACGTATCCTATTACACAGTTTTAACATTGTATCATGCGAACAGATGAAGGGATAATCAGGGCTAAGAACTTGACTACACGAGAAACAAAGAAATACGAAGTTTCTACTGTTTTAAGTGCTTACTCCCAAGGGTCGTCTACGAGGAGAAGAATATTATTCTCTCTGTCAACGAATACAAGCTGCCAGCCTGAGCTCTTAGGGTCTTCAAACATCCGACCCAATTCCTGTTGCAGTTCCTGATAATTGCTGAACCGGGCAATGTCCAATGACCTACCAACGGATCCCGTCTTAAAGACCTGCACCACAAGAAATAGTCACTTGCTGCTCAAGTACAATACATTACAAAATGTGTTAACTAGCACCTTCACAAAGGTACGGCCTGGGGTTGGTTGGTCAACTTGTCCTAAATTGTGCAATAATTCAGAAGAATCTTGCACGTAGCCATACAGAGGACTCTGAAACTCAGATGATCCTAATTGCATAGGAACATATCAGCCTGAACTGAAGAAGTAACAGTTTTGGATACAGTTGTCGGTAGTAGGAGACCATAAAGAGAGTGATTCTGCACATATCCAATCTACAGTTCTCCTGTTCCATGGAAGCATCTTTTCCAGAATATGAAAGGAAGCGACTTGGAACTGGGACCACCACCGATCGGTGGCTGAGAATATTTTGCCACCCAGGAGTGTTGGGGTGACGGCTCATCGAGCATGGCCTGGCCAGCTCTGGATAAATTTAGCAGATTACCACTCAGAATGGTCATAGATGATGGGAAATTACTCTCTGAGTTTGAAAATTCCAATTTTTTGAAAGAAGTGGAAGGATTATCAGATGGGTGCTTCTGGTGGAGCTGCTGCTCGTGTTGTGCTATGGTGTTCGTCGGATTGTTTGTCAACTTGCTGTTGAGTTGGTCTCTGCATGTTATATGAAAGCATTTGCGTTTGCAGAGAAAGTGTAAGAGAAGAAACTGATGATGGCTGAATGATATGCTGCTGCAGTGTTTGAGGATGATGACTATCTGAATGTTGAAGATAGTAAACAGGCTGCTGAAACTGCGTTAATTGCTGTTTCAGCAACTCGCCACTTCCAAAGTCTTGCATTCCGCCAGATATTTATTGCCTGATATTGCGGATTGAGTTCGTTTCTTAAGCACACTGGATCAAATCTCTGCTGCATCCAACGTAATACTCCAGCAGACTGAAAATTTATAGAATTAAAACCTTGCTCACCAGCTTCACCTCTTAACCAAGGCATGCCATTTTAAATTATAAACATAAATAAAAAAGAATTAACGATTAAAATTAAATCCTTATTAATATATAAATACAAAGCTAACATTTGAATTCTACTATCTATTCTCTATATATCGGAAAGTTATGTTGGACGACATATATCTTGAGTACAAATTTTAAAATGTTACGTTACATTATATTAAATTTAAATTATATTATGAAAACTCCAACTCAAATTTATTATTTAAATTTAAATTATATTATAAAAATTCGAACTCAAAATTTATTATTTCGGAAATTAACCTCGTGCAACTAAATTACAAACTTGAGTGCAAATTTAGTGTAGACATGACGCTTGCATGTAACAGATTGAATTGAATTGGTACGAGATCTAGGTAATTAAATATATGAAGGTAAAGATTACAGAAAAAGCTTCATCAAATCTATCGACGAAAGATTCTTGTAAAATAAGTCCAATGTCAAATCTCAACGGTTTTAATCCATATACAAGTCTACTATATATAAAAACAATTTTTCAACCCCCTTGTCTTGATATTAGTAATGAATCCACCATATAAAATTGTGTCCTATTAACATATTCTTCAAAAAACAAACGCGCTAACGTTACATGACCGAGACGCGATATGCCCAACAGAACCCGATCTTTTTACTGTTACTATCCGGATAGAAAATCTTAAGACTTCCAATCCAACAAATACAACTACAGCAATTTTGACTGGCAAATAAACCTTAACATCAAGAATATGAGAGAGAGAGAGACTGCACAAAAATGATGTCCTTTCCACAAGAAACTACACCAATGAGTCAGTGTAGCCAGTGTAGCTCTCCTTACTGAGGTACTGACCACTCCACCCTGATCTACAATGCGAGGTAGTAGTTGTCTCGTTGGTGGAGTCAGTATCCAAAACAATGGGGCCTGTCGCGGGCCACACAAATGATGGCTTAAAAGGCGGGACTACGGGAACAGCTACTGTGCCCGATATAATCTGCACTATAGATTGCGTCTTAGGTCTCTCAGCTGCAGACGGATGTGAGCACGCCAGCCCAAGTAACAGCAGCCTCTCTGCCTCTTGCACTACATAATCCTCACCCAACCTCTGATCCACGGCCTCCAACAACCGCCCATCACGATGCAAGTACCAAACCCAATCCACCAACAGCTGAAACCCACCAATCCTGGCTCCGGGTCTCTTTCCACACACCAGCTCCAGCACCACAGCCCCGAATGCGTACACATCAGACTGCCTAGTCGCCTTACCCATGTGGAAGCACTCGGGTGCAATGTACCCCATTGTGCCTAACACACCCTCTGCTTCTGCATAGGACGTCTTCTCATTGTCCAGTGCTCGTGCTAGGCCAAAGTCTCCTAAACGAGCGTTGAAGTTGGAGTCAAGCATGATGTTGCTGGCCTTGAGATCACGATGCACCACCCTCTGGTCGTACTCATTGTGCAGGTACTGCAGGGCTGACGCCACCCCAGATATGATCTTGTAGCGGACGTTCCATCCCAGTGCCTCGACATTGGGCCCCACAAAGAGATGCTTGTCGAGGCTACCGTTGGGCATGTACTCGTATACCAATAGTAGCTTTCCATACTTGTGGCACCAGCCTGAAGTTGGAAACAACCACAAAATCAGTTAGTGATTCACCATCAAACATGACTCAGGCAATTATAAACCATAATCAAGTGACAGTTCTAACTAACGGCCATCAACTTGGGAGTTAAAGACAATATGCAAGTTTGAACTTTGAATACTTGAGGTCAATGCACATTAAGATAATATATTTGAGATCAAAACAAAATAGGATCTCTCTTTCCATAGCCATTTGTTGGTTAATTATGTGAAAAATCTGATAGAATAGTCGCTCTCAAGTTAATCAATAGTTACATTGAACAAGTGTTAAGGATCCTTCATTAAGATTAAAATTTTTGGATGATGCTAGAGAATTTAGTCACCGTGACTATAGCTGCTGGTGTGAAAGCATTATCGGATAGCATTGGTCAACATTTTGCTACTAAGCACGTTTAGGGGTTCGTATTTCTTAATTATTTCCAAATCATCTACCATGATAAGGTTTTTCATCCTAAACTGCAGACTCCATAAGTCCATCATCACATATCTATGCGCTTGAATCTTGAGGCCACATTATGAAGAAGAAAAAGGGGCTTTTGCGTAATTTTATTTTTGTATGGGAGACACTCTCAATCAGTTAATTCTCTCTTCTCAAGTTAATATTTCGATACAATTAAAGGAACATTCTTGCATTTATGGCTACAGCAAACACTTGTCCCTCCAAATATGGTGTATCTATTTATGCTAAAACCGGCTACTAAGTCTATCTATTCCATTGCTGCACAGGTAATGTTAATCAGCTCAACAGAATATCAATAAGGCCTAATCGAGAATCCATTTTTATTTCCAGAAAATAGTTAAACGTACCGAGTAACTTGACAAGATGGCGGTGGCGGAGGCGATTGATGATGGTGAGCTCCGCCAAGAAATCGTCCTGCCCTTTAATACTTTCCCTCGAAAACCTCTTGACAGCGATTTCCAGATTCTCCTTAACCAACAGCCCTTTGAAAACCTCGCCGTAACCACCTTGGCCGAGCTTGTACCTCTCATCGAAGCTGTTAGTGGCCTTCTTCAACTCCTTGAACTCGAACTCCCGAGGCGTTCCAGGCAGGCTTCTGAGCGCCCCCACCAGATTCGGATTCGATAACGCCACCCGCCGCTTGTGGCAGTAGTACCCCAACCCCACCGCGCAAATCGCCAAAATCACCACCGCAGGAATCCCTGCTCCGAGCCCCATCCGGAGCCAATCCACGTCGTCTTCAAAGTGGTGGACGGTCATGTTCCATCTCAGCACGCAGTTCAGCTGCTCGGAGTCCCCCGTCGAAGCGGAGAAGCCGAAATACGAATCCTGCTGCACGTGTTCCATCAGATTCAGACTGCGCGATAGTAATGGGGAACGGGGCTTAGGCGGCGTGTCGCCCTTTTCTAGGGCTTGCTCGGCGATGTAAGCTTGGATCAGCTCGGTTACGCCGTCGTACTCGACCCACACGTTGTAAAACCTGGTTCTATTTGAACCAAGACTGATATTGTGGGGCGCCAGAGATTCAGATGCAACGGATCTGACGCTTTGGAGGTTGAGGCCTATATGGTTGTCATCTTTGTCGAAGTCCTGCTTGAAAGTGTCGAGTTCCACCGCCACCACCTTGTTGGTGGAGTTTCCGTCCGTGGTTGCGTTGGTTAGGCCAAGGTACTGGCCAGAGCTTCCGAGGGGGAGGCCGGAGAGTGAGGGAACGATGACGAACGCCATGCCTTCACCGACGCGATTGTTTGGGACCGGGCTAATGTTGATAAGGAAGGAGGCGTTGAACGAAGCTAGTCGAGCTCCAGTAGTTTTGTACTCGCCTTCCCAAAGGCGAAAGCGCTTCCTGAGGAGGATGCGGCCGGAGGAATGGGAAAGGTCGAACCCAGGGTTAGCCGAATCCAAGGTCACCTGCAGAGCGCCATTGTGGATAGTTGCGTTGCCTTCCATCGAAACGATGTCGCCGTAAGTGTCTTCTGCAAAAGGCCGCCCATATTGCTCGTCAAAAATTTTTAACTTTGCACCTCGTGCAGTGGCGGCGGCGAAGCAGAGGAGGAGAGCGGCGGCGGCGGCGGCGGAGGCGGAGGGGTATGGTTTGGGTCTACTACTCATTTCATGCGCAGGAAATTGGAATCGAGATTGGTGAGAGGGAAGGGACAAAGGGTGGGACTGATTTTGCACTACACTCTCATTTTATATTTGGAGAATTCAATAAAATAATGGTTTGATGTTTCATTCACAGTATTATTTTTTTAGCCGAATTTGCTTCGAGCTTTCTGTTTCTCAGTTTATGTTGATTTAAATATTTCATGGCGTGGTTTTGTAATTATAAAGCTGGCTTTCCTATATAAGTACTCTTCAACAAATTGTTTAAGAATTAATTACAATTGTAATGCTGGAACATTTCAATTTTCACGGGAATATATATAATTTTGACTACTAAAGTTTCACAAGAGTCAAGTGGACCCAGTTTGGATCCGGGTACGCTCCGGTTAGAATTATAACCGATCAACGCATGAAAAAAGTGCGATGCCATGGCAGTTTAGTTTCGTAATTGGCAAAGAAAATGATAAAACAACTAATCTATATATATATATATATAAGCATTCGATTCGAAATCAATTTGAATTTTGTAATTAAATCCAATTTTAATGGCAAAGATAATATTATAACTACTAAATTTAAAAAATATAATTATTAAGATTCGAACTCAATACATTTCATTACAAATCCTATACTATGAGTCAATAGAGCAACAAAATAAGTTGAACATTGAACAATTCATAATATACATGTACAAACTGAATCTATTTAGTACTAAAAATTTATCCTATTTGACCAGGTATATAATTATTTTTAATATTTAATACTAATAATTATAATCAATTTGTATAATTGATAAATTCAAAACTAACATATATTAACTTGGCCCCACTTATTTAAACACATTTTCCTTTTTAAGTTATCTCACTTATTTAGACACATTTTTTTATTTAGCAAATTTTAAAGCACAAATCATGTTTTTCAAAAGCTATTACAACTAAATATACTATAATAAAATCTCACCAAATAAGGAATAAATCAATTATATATATATATAATAATTATTACATTTTTAATATTTTAATTTAAAAATCAATTAATTTTAACCATCAATTTTGATAAAGTAAACATCCCAAGTTTAATATATTAATTAACACGTGTGAAACTAATTATATTTGATCTCTTATATAAGAACTAAAACTTATGCATGATACACATTATTTTGATGCATTACACGCATAATCTTATTGCATAAGTTGATGCTGCATTTTTATTCATTAACCAATGCATTATAATTTCAATTTTTGAAGTCATTTTCTACCCAAATCCCGAGTACTTTGAGTAGACAGGTGTTGGGATCCCATTTAGAGCAGATGGTGTGTGGAGGGATACACCAAACTATTATTTTTCGCGCGTTCTCCATAAAGCAGTTGGCCGAGATAACTTTTGTGTTGGATAGAGAGTTGTGTAAAGTGACGAAACACATCTCTAGAGTAGAGATAATGAATCTGTCCAAGTATGATTCTCGACACAGATTGTGAGCAATCTGTATAAGAGGCAGAACCATTGGTGGCTTTCTGAAGCTTACCAGAACGTCTGTTCTTGACACAGATTGTATGTGAAAGCTGTGATAACTTTGTTCTGCTATACACTTAGAAAATATTTTGTTATTACAGCAAAGTGTTATTTAGGAGATTGATTCAAGTGCACAACTCGTAAATTGGGATCTGCTCGTTGGTGTAGTGGGAGTACAGAATCAATAAATATAATGCAGAAAGTAAAGAACACACATTGTTTAACGTGGTTCGGGAAACCTCCTACGTACACGGTCGATCAAGCTAGATCGATGAATCCTTTAAACTTGGTGTTTTATATGTTTTTAGTCTCGTTTCTAGTATGTTCTTGGTCTTCAAATGTCTATTTTTATTATTCGAGTTGATGCTTGGGTCTTTTTTATGTTACATTGTAGGTGAAAATCAACAAAAATGACTTCCGAGAGTTCGACAAGAGAAACAAGACCAAAAGACGGACAAAAGGTGTAAAAATGTCATCCTGGCCGAGAGTTGACCTAGCGGGTGCTAGCCCCTAGCGCTCGCTAGGACCTGATCCTGTTCCAAGGCAGAACATGGGGCTAGCGACCGCTACCCCCTAGCGGTCTCTAGCTCCCCTACATGGCGAAGGCACAGATTGTTGGGGTAGCGAGCGCTACCCGCCCAGAGCTCGCTACCCCTTGACGCTAGAAGAAAGATCAGAGAGCCAAGGGGTAGCGCTCACTAGCCCGACGGATTTTCTTGTCTATTTAAATCTCCACGCGCGATGTACGATACAGTTTTTTACTTCTACTTCACGTTTTTTTTAGTTTAGGGTTTAGAATACGAGAGAAAAGACTTTTAGTCTAGATTTTCATTCTTTGTTCGTTCTTCAATTTCGTTGTGGATTCGTTCATGATTCAAACCCGGAGTTCTTAATGCATTATTTTTCCTTTCAATCCGTGAATTCTTTTACTGCTTCCTTTATTGCTTCATGATCTATTTTCTTTCTGCTCTGTTATTGATTAATTTCCTATTCAGTAATACAAATATTTCAATCATGTTAATTAATCAATTCAAAGCATGTTTAAATTCAGTTTCCTTAATTCATTCTTCTTAGATTCAGGATTTAATCGCTTTATTAATTTTCGCCTAGGTTATTCGCATTTTAAATTCTTTAATTTCATTCGCCTAGATATATTAATTAGATTAAAAATCCAAAACTCCTTCTTTTTAATTGCTTTCTGTTCTGCAACATAGATTAAGCCCTGCTTAGCCTTCCTTGAGAATACGACTTATGATCAACTTATTAATCTATAACGAACTCGTACTCTTGCGAGCAATTTAATAAAATAAATCGAAATATATCGGCTGGAAATATTCCTCGTGCCCGATACTGAGTCCCTTTATCGGACAGTGGGTCTGGTCTAAACAACGCCATGTACTGAAGGTTTAAAATAAGTTGGAACACTTGGATTCCTCAATTCTTTATTCTCGTTGAGTACGAGCACACTCTTCTTGTTTATACTCATTGAGGGCGAGTTTACAGCTCGCTTATTTAAACTCGCTGAGAACGAGATTTGGGTGGGGGTTTGTGTTTATACCTCCTTCACAGTTTTGGGACTGTGAAGGATAGTAGAACTATGACTGTTGAAGCGCTATGCTATAGTGAGTTCTAGTGGGTGAGATTCTCAGAAATATGGATGTGATTCTCTACAAAATTACAACACTTGAAGGGTATTTATAGGCAAATTGGTGTTGATTGAACTTTTGAATACGCGTGAGAATCTTGCAGCCTTGAACCTTAATTTCTGGGAAACTCTGCATGCACTGACTACCTTACTCACTCACATTCCACTCTTTTAATTCACTCTAGTGAATCCACTGTTCCGCGCAGTGAGATTTCTTTTCACGCCCTCTCTTCTCTTTCTCACACTCTTATGTCTCTTAGGAAGGTGCGGTTTATTAATAAGGTTGTAATAAATTATAGTCGTGCAGCTTTTATAGCTAGCATTAATAGTCCTTTTGACCATTAATTGCTGACTGTAAATCTATCCGTTGGTGTCATGTCCTTTGTGTTATCTAACGTGTCATGGACATGTTAGCTTTGATCCATTTAGGTAGATCTGCAGCTTTCTCCAATATGTGTTGAGCAACTTATGTGAAGTTCTGTTTATAGACATAATATCTTTGATAAGTCTTAAGTTGTCTCCCCACATTCTGCTAATCAATCTGTTAGACAGATTGATACTTCTTGATCAGTTTCATGATAGATAGACTATCTGGTTAGAACGTTTCTTGCGTTCTGTATACAAAATGACTCCTTCATTCTGTCTTGAAAGTCCTCCAGTACTAGTTTATATTTGACTATAGATACAAAACATAAATTATGTTCTGCTTCTTTATAATTCAACATCTTAATTGTTCAAAGTTTAGTACAGATTCTGATAGGATTAGAGCATGACTCGTATGTTCTTTTACATTGTGATATGTATACAAACTTAGATTTCGAGACTAAGTCTAAGTTGATTTCTTATAGATACAAATTTTAATATCTTTACAATCTGGATCAACTTATAACACACAACGTTTAGTTCTCATTCTGTCCTCTGGTCTTCTGTAAGTTGATCTCATCTCCTGAGTAATGAGCTTATTCTGCATTGCTCACGTTCTGTGTTGATCATATGTTCTCTTGGACTGAGAACCTTCTGTGTTGTGATGCTCCTAAAGCTACGTCTAGATATATACTTAGTTTAAGTCATATAGACAGATTGTTACTTATATTTTGTCTTTAGATTTTGACTTAACCATTAAACAATAGCATGGTTTTATGGTACAGATCGCGACTTACAATCTACTTACTGATTGATCATATGTTCTAGTTCATAAACATAATAAGATCAAGCTCTATAGACTCAATTATCATATCATTAACTGGTCTTTACATGTTAGCTGACCTGCTATGAAGAATACACAAGATTGCATGTGGACATGATCTGTCTTTTATCGATGTGATCCTTTTACATTTATTTTGTTAATTCTAACTATGCTAGACACTAAAATGTAAATCCTACGCATCATATATCCATGAATATGCACATAATGAATCAATATCTCAACACTATAATGGTTTCGCAAGCATCCTCAAAACCGAGCTGATGGATTTAGCAACATCAAAAAGGTTCCTAACAATAGGTCAGGTCGAGCATATCGTGTCACTTTTTATTCGTGATACATATGTTGATAAATAAATTATGACAAAAATCGATAATTGATTAAAAATATTATTTTAACATATGTATAAATAATCCAAATAAATATGTATTAATATACTCCCTCCATTCAACTAAACATGACACTTTTTTCTTGACACGATTATTAAAGAAGGTGTATAAAGTAGTGTAAGAGTGATAAAAGTGGTATGGTCCACATCTTTCTGAAGGGATAACTTTTACTATTTTTGGAATGTGTCAAACTTAGTGGGATGGAGAAAGTACAATTTATATTATTATTATATATATTTTGATTCATACGGAAAAAATCTTTAAGTGAGAAATGTGAAAATATATCAACCATTTATTTTAAAAAATGAAAGATTGTGATATTTTTTTCAAAATAAATTATTTATATAAAAATATAATTTTCATGTTCTATCATAATGAAAATATTTATATTATTGATTAAATTGATCTTAATAATTAATTTTAGATAGAAAAATGAGATATATTCTTTTTTATTATTATAAATAATTTTTCCCTCATATATGAACTTAGAGCACATATATATACATATTTTCATTAATAATATAATTTCATAAAATTATAAATTATAAATTAATAAATATAATTTCATAAATAAAATTAAAGAGAATTAATAATATAAAATTTTAAATTAGTAAAGAAAATTTTTTGTTTATAATATGTAGAAAAGAAAAAATATAAATATAAATATATTTATAAGTATTTCTTTTTATTCATTTAATGTGTTATAATTTATTAATATTAAAATTATGATTTACATATTATATATCAAATTAAAGCTCTTGTTGTACTATTTGATTTAAGATACATATTGCATATATTTTTACCTATGAAACAAGATATTTTTTACAAATAAAATAGAATTTGTAGAAAGAGAATAAAGTAGTTATTTTTTTAATGAATGATAAATTAATAAGCAATATATTTAATTGTCTAATTATCAATGTTATTGAAATTGAAATTATTTACAAAATTGCCATTAAAATTTATTTCAAATTGAATATTTGATGTTATATATATATGGTCTTTTGAGATGTGTAATTGTTAACCGGTAACCCTAGTTGTTTAGTAAAATATGTTCTCTTTTCTATCCGTTGATGTAGCCAATTGATGAACCACATATGTATGTGTCTAATTTACGTTTCTGTTTCTTATTTTTTAATTAATTAATCATATTTCGTTACAACAAACTGGTATTACAGTCTGGTCAATCAATCAATGATTTAAATTTCCGCACTCTTAGGTATTTTTTTTAAGTCAATCAAAATGTTGGTTTTATATAATATTATATACGATTAATATGATTATTTAATTTCAAAATTATGAGAATTTAAACAAATATAAATAAAGTGACCTGAAGAGTATTAAGATTATTATGGTATTAATAATATAGAGATATTTTTTACATGTGTATTAAGTATTTTCACGTCTAATTTTTGAAAATTGAATATTTTTAAAATTTAGCCAAATATATATAATATAAATTAATTTAAGTAAAACATTTATAAAATCCATATCTTAGGTAAATTGACATGTCAATCAAATCACAAGCTACGTAAAACGATTTTCATCTTATGTCATCGCTCTTAAAAGAAAATTTAAATGATAAAAAAATCAACAACAATAACAACAATTTTGGGAGAAAATTAATAGTACCCCTTTTGAAAAAGTGCATGAAGAAAATACCCAAAAGTTTTGAGTACATGAAGAAAATACCCATTTTACATATAAATCTGTGTCACACTTGAAAAAGTGTTTTGGAAAATGTGTAGAACTGAAAAAAGTAGTTACAAACTAATAAAGTGAGTAAAAAAGTGGGCGGGTCAACTTTATTTTCTCCCCCTTGTACCGCCCCATACCCTCTCCATAGAGGCCAATGGAGACTCGTATGAAAACATTCCTCCTAATATACATGTATATAATCATCCCCTAAACCTAATGGGACTCGAACCGCTAGA
>JAPKLX010000212.1:132765-153980 GCA_026898415.1 Leonotis leonurus
TGTAGCCGAGGTAGAAGTAACTCTCTGGCTGTAGCCGAGGTAGAAGTGACTCTCTGGCTGTAGCCGAGGTAGAAGTAGTGGTGGTGGGAGACAGCTGTTGTAGAGGGTCGTGGGTGACACGTGTCGTTTTTCTGTTGGAGGAGCTGAAGGGGCGGGATTTTGAAAAAGAGGCGGTTGGAAAAAGGTGAAGTGATGTCTATAAAGGCTTCCTTTGGAAGCTAACAAACACTTTTCACTTTTTCGCAACCCTAGTTTCACTTTCCCATCTGCAGAAAAAGCTTTCAAACTTTCTGCCATTTTCGACTTCAATCTTCGAGAAATAAATTTCTTCAAATCTTCCCAACAAGTAAGTGTTTTGTTGCTATGGCTGCTGCTTCCACTTCTTCTTCTGCCTTTTCTGTTTCTTCTTCTCGTACTCCGAGCGGTAGGGAGATTGTTGAATCTCCGTCGCCGCTTAGGAGTGTTCCGGCAAGGGTCACCGTGAGGGTTTTTACCCGAGCGGCTCTACCCCCTGTTCCTCAAATTATAGAGTACCCCCTCCTGGCTGGGTCGGGGGCTGTCTTAGAGTATGCCTCCATTATGAGCGCATCCCACATGTCCAACCTAGTTAGAAAATTTTGTTTTCCCGATTCTGCAGAGTTTATTTTACCTAGGGAGGAGGATAGAGGTTGCTCTCCTCCTGTAGGTTTTTTTACAGTATACGAAGACTACCTCAACTTCGGTCTTCGTTTTCCTTTGCCCCGTATTTTTGTCGAGCTTTTGAATAGATTCGAGCTTCCCTTAGGTCAGTTCGCGCCTGCTTCCATTAAGCAGGTAATAGGTTTTTGTGTAGAGGTCGGTCGCCGAGGTGGGCCGATGTCACTGGAGTCTTTACTTCGTTTTTTTAGAGTAAAGCGGGGGCCAACTGGGTGGGTATATCTCTCACCTGTAAATAAGTTTAAGTTGGTCACCCCATCCAAAGTATCGAACTGGCAGAAGAAGTTTTTCTTCTGCCGAGCTGAAGGCGTGCCCCTCCATGGCTGGTCGGTGGCCAAATTTGGCCCTCAACTGAGGGTGGATCCCGTCGGTGAGCTCGAGACGAGCTTGATGGACCTCGGCGCCGTCAAAAGGACTTACGCCGAGGAGGAGCTGTCGAGGCACGGGCTAAGCCCATGTGACACCCTAGCCGACGTGGATCCGGGTGAGGCTTCGTAGTGTAGTTTGTCTTCATTATCCGAATTGGTATTTTGACTTCGTTTATCCGAACTGGACTTTAATGCTTTGTTTTTCTTCTGCAGTGGATCCCGAGGTTCTCCAAGCCGCGCTGAGGAAGAAGAAGAAGAGGCCGAGGGTCACCTCGGCCACTGAGGAGACGCCGCGCCGGGAGAGGGCGGAGAGGGTGGAGACTGAGGTGACTCCACCCGTAATCGACCTGGAGGAGCCTCGGAGGGAAGAGGCGAGAGGCCCGGATGTTCGGGCGTCCGGGTCGGGGGAAGTTTACAGGGCCCCGTTCCCCGAGGTGAGTGGAAGAAATTTTAGTCTACTATTCTTTTTCTTGTTCTGTATTGACATATTCCGTGCAGGAGGCCAATGTGGCACTGGACGGGCTGAGTGCCCTCTCGAGCTTCATCCTCGGTGGAGTCGAGCAGTTCCGTGCCTTAAAAGCCGAGCTCGAGGGGGCGAAGGCCGAGGCGGAGAGGGCGGAGGAGCAGGAGGCCAGGACTTTGGTCGATCTGCTCGCGGCGGAGAGGAAGGTGGCGGCGGCGGAGGCCGAGGCGGCGAGGTTGAGGGGGGAGCTCGCCGAGGAGAGGGAGAGGACGGCTAGGGCGGCAGCCGAGCAGGGTGGCGTTTTGCGGGCGCTTGCGGAGCGGATCTTCCGCTCGAAGCACTTCGGCACCGTGGTGGCGGCGCAGCTGGTGACCGCCATGAGCACGCCGATTACCTCGGCAGCGCTCGAATTGGTTGCCAAGGATTACCCCGATCTTGATAAAGTCAAGTACGGGTATGAAAAGATGACCAAGGAGGAGATGCTGCGGGAGTACGCGGAGGCGCTCGTGGAGTGCACCGCGGCCATCCCGGTGGTGGAGATGCTGGCACAGCAGAGGACTCTGCTTTCCGAGCAGGCAGTTCGCCGCTGCCCTGCGGATCGGGATGACAGTCTCGAAGCTGTCATCGCCGATCTGGCGAGGAGGCCACCTGCCGAGGCCGAGGAGGGAGGAGGCGAGGACGGCGCTGAGGAGCCCGAGGTCGGCGATAGTTAGCTTTTTCTTCTCCTTTTTAGTTTGTATCACGTCGCCGCTAGGGTGGCGCTTTTTCCACATGTATATAAAGTATATGTTGTTGAACTGCGCTTTGTGCTGAACTGTTTAATTTTTGCTGCTGTAGCCTGCCTTTGACTTCTCCAATACTTCGCATTTTGAACAACAAATAAGCGAGCTTCGTCGTGCTGCCGAGGCTGCCGAGGTCGAGGTCGCGTGTTGGAAAGGCCGAGCTACCAACATCGAGACCGAGCTCGAGGCGAAGCTTAGGTCAGCTCAGGAGAAGCTTGACGAAGAGCATGCGAAGTTTCTGGAGCTTGAAGACAAGTTCCAGAACGTCAAGGACGATCTGCAGACTTTTAAGGCCATAGGCGAGGAGCATGAAGAGTACAAAGAACGTATACATAGAAGCGGTGGTCTGACCATATACGAGGTCTCTACACAAATAAAAGAGGTCCGAGCTCGAGCGAGGGAGTACCGAGAAAGGTACGGCGATGACTCCTGGCAAGTTCGCGAGCAGGAAGAGGCGCTCCTCAAGCTCGGATCTATGTATAAAATTATTCAGAAGAGGAACCCGAAGCTGAAGAGGTGGATCGAGTCTAAGAAGACTTCACTCGAGGCTTCCTCTTCGGGTCAGTTGGAAAGAAGTTCGGCTGGCGCCCCCCTCACTTTGGGTCGAACTCGAGAAGAGACTCTTGCCATCATGTCCCGAGGTGGAGGGCGGCGCGCTTCAGGCGGTCGAGGTCGAGCTGTGTCTCAAAGCCGAGGTCGATCTGCACCTTCAGGTCGAGGCCGAGGTGGTTTTGGCCGCGGTGAGGGGATGGCCTTTTTGGATTCGGTGCTCGGTCATGGCGGTGCCAGCTCTAGCTCGGGTATGGGCTTCGTGGAGAAATACCTTAGTTTTAGTGGTAGGTCTCCGGGCTCGGACCCTCCAAGCTGATTGTAATATGTACTTTATGAAATAAAATAAAATACAACTTTTCTTGTCATTACTTCTCTAAAGCTCTTACTCAATTTGTGTAATCAAGTTTGCTTCGAATTGTGATGACTGGCTCGTACTTCGTAATAGCTTCGTTCGACACCGAAGTTTTACTTCGCCTGAAGGCGAAGTTTGGAGACTTCAGGTGGTTGAAGGCGAAGTTTTGAGACTTCGGGTGGCCACTTCGTTTAGGAACGAAGTTTGGGCTTTCAAGTTCCTTGTTTGTCGATTTAATCAAGTGGTCTCTTCACGCGCGCTTGACTTTGCCACTTCGTTCGAAGTCGAAGTTTTTGGCTTTGAAGTCCCTTGTTTGTCGATGTAATCGATAGGAGTGGTCTCCTCGCGCGGTTGACTGCTACTCTCAATTTGGAGTTTTAGCTCGACTTGGATCTAACGTAACATGTATACAAAAAATGTTTCACAAAAGAACTTAATAAAATTCAAACTACATGAATTACAAATAATATTTCTTTAAATGGGAAATATGCCAAGTTCGGGGTATTGGCTCCCCAGATAAGTGGACGAGCTTGTATGAGCCTTTGCCGAGGACATCTTGGATTTGATACGGACCTTCCCAGGTGGCTTCGAGTTTACCGAGCTTCTTCGACTTGCTAACTTCATTATTCCTGAGAACGAGGTCGCCTATTTGAAACTGTCGATGTTTCACTCGATTGTTGTAATACCGAGCTACTTGTTGTTTGTACCGAGCTTCTAGTATATAGGCTCGTTCTCGTTTTTCCTCCAACAAATCCAAATTAGTTCGGAGGCCTTCTTCATTGGCATTGGTTGTGAAGTTTATAGTTCGGGGGCTCGGCAAGCCGATCTCCACTGGGATTACTGCCTCGGTTCCATAAACAAGGCTGTATGGTGTTTCTCCATTGGATGTCCGAGGTGTAGTTCGGTAGGACCATAGGACTTGGGGTAAGTTTTCGGCCCAATCTCCCTTGGCTTTGTCGAGACGAGTCTTTAAACCTTTGACTATTGTCCGGTTCGTGACTTCGGTCTGACCATTCGCTTGAGGGTGCGCTACCGAGGTGAATCTCTGCTGGATGTTGAGCTCGTCACACCATCCTTTAAATGCCTTATCCGTGAATTGAGTTCCATTATCCGAGACGAGGATGTGAGGCACACCGAAGCGACAAACTATATTCTTCCAAACGAAGTTGAGGGCCTTTTTGCTCGTAATGTTTGCAAGAGGCTCGGCCTCTACCCACTTCGTAAAATAGTCGATGGCGACTATTAGGAATCGTAGTTGGCCGGGGGCCTGTTCAAAGGGACCGACGATGTCTATCCCCCATTGCATGAAGGGCCAGGGGCTTTGCATGGTGGTCAGCTCGGTTTGAGGTACCCTCGTTATTGTTGCATGAATTTGGCACTTCGGACATCTTCTGACGAGGTCGACAGCGTCTTGTAGCATGGTCGGCCAGTAGTATCCCCATCTCATAATCTTTCGGGTTAAAGCCCGAGCTCCGACGTGACTGCCACAGGATCCTTCGTGCACTTCGCGTAATATGTAGTCCGCTTGATTGGGTCCTGCGCACCTTAGAAGAGGTTGAAGATATGATTTTCTGTACAATATTCCCCGATCTAGGACATATTTAACTGATTTGTTCTGAAGCTTCCGAGCTTCAATCTTATCATCAGGGAGTTCGCCTCTTTCTAAATAATTCTGAAGTGGTGTCATCCAGCTCGGCTCGTCATCGATTATTGCGTTCACTTCGGCTTCGTCTATACTTCGGGTTGTGACTTCTTCTACCGGAGAGGCTGTGGACGACGACGCGAGCTTGCTTAATGCATCAGCTCGGTCGTTTTCATCTCTCGGGATTCGTATCAATTCGAAGTATGAGAAGCTTTCTTGTAAAGTTCTAACCTTGTGGAGATACTTCTTCATCCTCTCATCTCGTGCTTCGTATTTTCCGAGGACGTGGCTCACTATGACCTGGGAGTCACTGTAGACTTGGATGGCCTGTATCTGAAGGTTTTGCGCGAGGCGAAGTCCAGCTATTAGGGCTTCGTACTCCACTTCGTTATTGGTGGTTGGGAAGCTTAACCGTAAAGCATAAGGGATTTGTTTCCCTTCTGAACTGATGAATAAAACCCCAGCTCCGCTTCCCTTTTTACCCGACGCTCCATCGACATAGACTTTCCAACAATCTATGGGGGGCGTCTTCGGCATCTTCTCTTCGATATTCTCCTCGGCAGGTTTGGTAGGCTTCGGAGGCTCGGTGAATACTGTTTCCACCAGGAAATCTGCCAACGCTTGCCCCTTGATAGCTTGCCGAGGTGCAAAGGAGATGGTGTGCTCACCAAGTTCGACCGCCCACTTGGCGATTCGCCCCGAAGCTTCAGGCTTCGTAAGCACTTGCCGAAGTGGTAGGTCGGTCAATACTTGTATCGGGTGAGCGTGAAAATATGGTCGAAGTCGTCTTGCAGCATTTACTAGGGCAAGTGCGACCTTCTCCAGAGGTTGGTACCTCGTTTCTGGCCCTTTTAGAGCTCGGCTTATGAAGTATATAGGTAACTGCCGAGGTCCTTCTCGAACTAAGACTGCACTTATTGACTCGTCCGAGGTGGCGAGGTATAGGGAAAGTACCTCGTCTTCCTTTGGGACGGATAAAGTGGGTAAGTTGTTGAGGTATTTCTTCAAATTTTCGAAGGCTGACTTGTGCTCGTCATTCCACTCAAAGTTCGGAGCCTTTTTTAAGACTTTGAAGAATGGGAGTTGCTTCTCGGCTGCTTTAGATAGGAATCTGCTTAACGCAGCCAAGCAGCCCGTCAACCGATGTACATCGTGTATTGACTTCGGTGCTTGCATCTCCTGGACGACCTTAACTTTTGCTGGATTAGCTTTTAATCCTTCGCGGGAAACCCAACACCCTAGGAATTTTCCGGACTGGACCATGAAAGTACACTTTCCTGGGTTTAACTTCAGGTTCACCTCGCGGAGCAGTTTGAAGACGACCTGGAGGTCGTTTAAGGTAGTGTTGACTTTTTTGCTTTTGACAACAATGTCGTCGACATATACTTCAACAATCTGACCGATGTGAAGTTCAAATATTTTGTCAACCATTCTTTGATATGTTGCTCCAGCATTTTTGAGTCCAAAGGGCATCTTCTTATAAGCGAAAATGCCGAAGTCTGTAATAAAGGCAGTCTTCGAAGCGTCCTCGGTACTCATAAGGACTTGATGGTAGCCTTTATACAGGTCGAGAAAGCTGAACACCTCGTGACCGACGAGGGCCTCCACTTTTTTATCAATGTTGGGGAGGGGATAACAATCTTTAGGGCAGTGTTTATTGAGATCGGTATAATCAACACACATGCGCCATCCTCCTACTTGCTTCTTCACCATCACGGGGTTGGTCAACCACGTCGGATATTTCACTTCGAATAGAATATCGGCTTGTTGTAGTTGGCGTACCTCGTCGCGTATCACCTGGTTTCTCTCGGCAGCGAAGGCTCGTTGCTTTTGCCGAACTGGTTTCACCTCGGGGTCGATGTTGAGGTGGTGAGTTATAATATCTGGTGATACCCCGGTCATGTCTAAAGGAGACCAGGCAAAAATGTCTCTAAACTCCCGAAGTAGTTGAATAACTTGACCTCGGAGTTCGGCACCTCCGACGAAACCGACCTTGACGATCTTGGACACGTCGTTTTCATAGAGTACGACGTCTTCTAGAGGTTCTGCAGCAGACGAGGTTGACTTCGGCGCGCCGGGGTTCTGTAATTGCTATGCTTGGGGATGTTGTACACCAGAACCTCGGAGTGCGACCTGCATGCACTCTTTGGCCTGTGTTTGATTTCCCCGAAGCGTGATAACTCCATTTTTTGAAGGTATTTTGATCATCAAATGGTAGGCCGAGCATACTGCTCTTGTCGCTATCAGCCAATCTCTGCCTAAGATGATGTTGTAGGGAGAGTTGGCTTTGACGACGAAGAAGTGGATTATCTTTGTAGTGGATAATGGACTTCGTCCTACCGTCACGGGGAGTGAGATCGTTCCATCTGTTGAGGTCTCCCCTTGTGTGAAATTCTTCAATGGAATGGGTGCTGGCTTTAAGCGCGCTTCTTCAATGTCAAGTTTGCCGAAGCAACCTTTGAAGAGTACGCTGACCGAGGCTCCACTATCAATAAAGACCCGGTGTACCAATTTGTTTGCTTCTTCAATGTCAAGTTCAAATATTTTGTCAACCATTCTTGATGAGGTCAAAATCAACCGGATAACTCCATAGTGGCGTCTTGATGAGGCGAGGCATGAGGAACAGGGTCGTCATCAGAGAAAATAACGACCTCGTCTTTTTTGAACCTTTTGTGTGAAGGCTCCTCCGAGGGTCGGTTTCGAGCTTCGGCCTTCAGCGACGACTTTGTTGAATCTTGGGGCACTCCGATGATGGCGGCGATGACTCCATCATACTGAGGTTGATTCTCGTCATCGTCTTCGTCATCATGTCTTGTCTTCTTATCTTGGGGTTTGCAATTTTCTCCCCTATTCCTTCTTCGTTTGTTTCTGCTCCGAGGTTGAGTATCCGGTTGATTTTGACCTCGGTATCCTCCTAGAGTACCATCTTGTGTTAGGCGGTCGATCTCCGAGGTAAGATTGCGACACTCCTCGGTGTCATGGCCGTGGCCGCCATGGAACTCGCAGTATTTATCCTGTGATCGTCTGCTTGATCCAGTTCGGGACAGTGGTGGAGGTCTCTGGAACAAGTTTGCATGAAGCTCGTAAATCTCCGCTCGAGATCTATTTAGCGGAGCGAACCGATCTGGTTCCTGGTTAGGCCGAGGTCCGAGGCGAGATGCTAATGGACCTCGTTGGATTCTCTCAAGAGCTCCTCGTCGATGCTGCCCTTGATCAGCTCGTTCTTCTCTTCTCTTTTTATCCTGACCTTCAGGTCGGTCAGAGGCTCGTTTCTTCCTGTCTGCCTCATCCGCTTCGGCAAATGCATCAACAATCCTCCACAGCTGTTTGGAGGTTTGGGGGCGCTCTTTAACGAGTTCCCTGAAGAGTGTGCCGGAATGAATGGCGTTTTGAAACGCCGAAATGAGCACATCGTCCGAAAGGCGATCGACCTTGAGGCTCTCGTTGTAGAACCGAGCTAGGAAGTCGCTAATGGATTCTCCTTGTCCTTGTTTTAAGGTAAGGAGTTGGGCCGAACTCATTTTGGCTTCGGCTTTTTGGAAGAAACGCCTTTCAAAGGCATCCAGCAGGTCGGCGTACGACCCTATGCTGCTGCGAGGAAGGTTGTCAAACCATTTCCGTGCATTGTCCACCAACAATTCGGGGAAGACTTTGCACATAAAAACATCCTCGGCCAGTCCCTGGTTCAGCATATTATATTGATATTGCGACAAAAAGTTGCTCGGGTCGCACGAACCGTTGTAGGGCTTGATTGGTGGGACCCTGTATGCTGAAGGGAGTGGTGTATAGAGAATTTTATTGGTGAAGGGGGTAATGATTCTGCTGTAAATAGTGAATCTTCCCTCTCGGTGGTCGTCCTCGTCACGTCGAGAATGGTCGACGTTTCGACGAGGTGGCGTTTTCTCTCTTCGGTATTCCCCGTCACGTCGGTAATGGTCGACGTTTTGACGAGGTGGAGTCCTTCTTCGGTGTTCCTCGTCACGTCGGTAATGGTCGACGTTTTGACGAGGTGAAGTTGAGCCTCGTCGAGGTGAAGCAATATTTCTTCGGCGATTATGCAGTCTTTGGGGGACTTCGTCATCTCTCTCCTCGGCAATTGGCTCCGAAGCTTGGTGTCGTTGTGATGGACCCGCTTTATCCTCTTCGCACTGACCTCGTTGTTGAAGTTGTTCGGCGAATTTGAGGAAATCTTGTTCGTGGATATCTAGATATGCTTTGAGTGCATCGCCGAGCAAAGGTTGAAGTGTGGCATTCCCTTGATGATTTTGATTCAATCTTCCACTGCTAACAGAGTCACCAGCTCGGTGGGAAAGGACATCTTCTACGTGGCCTTCGGGAGTTCGGCGGTTCGTGGCCTGCCTGGCAGACCGAGCATAGTGTCCTTCGTTAGTAGATAGACGAGGTGGATTACGAGGTATTTCAGCCTCGTTTTGCTTTCCCTTAGCAGCAGCAGCTATGGCAGTAGATCGGGTGGATCTAACCATTGTGTTTTTACTTCGGAAATAGTGATCGGACACAAAATTTACTTCGTTTCCCACAGACGGCGCCAGTGATCGATCGCCGATTTTCGAAGTGAGGTTTGCACGATGATTAGAAAGTAAACGAGACGAGGTTTACGTGGTTCGATCTTTAAAGAGATCTACGTCCACGGGAGAGCTCTTTTGTGATTATAATTCGAGAGCTGGAATATATCTTTTACAGAAAGTGATTGTCCCCCCTTTAATCTGACTATTATCTCGTATTTATAGATAATAGAGGCGGTTTAGGGCTATTTATAGTAAGTGGGCCGTGCTATTGGGCCGGCCGAGCTGCTCTTGATGGGCCGCGGTGTTGGGCCGCCGAGCTGCTTCTGGGCATTGGGCCTTATTGATGGGCCACATCCTATCAACAATCAATCATGCTTTATTTGAAAATCGATTTAGCCGTAAACCATTTTTATGATTTTTGACAAAATCTTCGTATATTGTCCACATTTAATTAACTTGAAAGTTGATCAGTTATTTTTTTACATAAAATAAAACTGTTATATGTTAACTAACACGAAAAAAATCGTTAAAATAATGCCCAATATAAGAATAACCAAACTATAAAACTAATATAACCCATCATTATATGGATTGAAAATGTAAAAAAGGTTTATTTAAGATTTTATACAAAGTAAATAAGTAAAAAAATTACAATAATAATAATTTAGCATAAAAGTATTACTTCGGGTATCATTTATAATCATGGCCTTCTTACAAATACACATTAAAAATTAGTGATTGGCATTAGAAATTTTTTTAGGAATAGTGATAATAATACATATTACTCCCTCCGTCCACCAATGTTTATTACGTTTTGTCATTTTGGGTCGTCCACCAATGTTTGTTACATTTTAAACTTTCCATTTATATCACACACACTTCAATTAAATAATAATAACAAGTGGGACCCAAACTCCACTAATTAACTACACTTTTCCATCTAAAGTCAAAACACTATATTAAAACACGCGACGAGTCAAAATGTAACAAACATTCATGTACGGAGGGGGATGGAGTATAAGATATGCTTTAAGTGTAGGAAAAAGTTATTGACTATTGCTCATTGAAAATGGCGCACTTTTACACAAAATTCTCCCTATATTCGACTATTGACTCTCCAAAATTCTTCTTCTTCTTTCTTTTATCCATGTTTTATCATGTAAATTGTTGATCTGGGTTATCTTCGAAACATTCAACTGGACTACTAGTGTATTTTATGCCTTTTACTTCCTTTATGTTGGCATGCAAGCTGTAAAATTTTATTTCCTCAAATGACGAAATTTTTGTGTAATGTGGCATGTACTTCCTTTATAGCTCGAATAAAAATGCTTACCTATCTACCGTTTTCCTTCCTTCTTCTTCTTTCTTACTTTTATGTAGCCAGATACATAATTTTGCTAACCTCCAAATTTAGCTTCTCATGCCTTCTAGTCACTAATCCTGTAATTCATTCCTCTATGCGATTCATTTACAAATATTTGAAATAAGTACGAATAATTTTATTCTTCTTATTGTGATGTAGATATGGTTCTTCCTCATAAGCTCAAGAAAACTACCTGGGAGAGGGTTGCAAAAAGCATGGCTGAGAGGGCCCTCGCCGACGCTGCACAAGAGCGTAGGGATAGCGAGCTAGCTTACTTGCGATTACAGGTTAGCAACCTCCATGGTATGCAAGAGGACCGCGAATAAGAAATACAAATGTAGAGGCGCCTCCTAGAAGAGGCCATGAACATGCTTACAAATGAGCGAGCCAAACACGATGAGAATGTTCTGAAGACGGCGTATAAGTCCTTCAAGAGGGATTTTGATTCAGACAAAGCTTTCTCGGAAAACAACACCTTTGAAGATGGAGAAAAGGTTGGGGCAGAGCTCTGTCGAGACGCTATTCTCCTCTCTCATCCTGGTCAGCGCTTCCTCAACCGCATAATCACAGATTTTCTGGAGGCCTACCTTTATTCACACCTATGCCGCATTTGACTTACTGAACCCCTGGCCCACTGGACCATTGACATAATCATGGACACATGCGAACAACTAGGAGTGTCTGCTGAACCTTCTGAACGACCCCTTACTCTTCCAAAAGATCCCAATCATGGGGTAGCCTGTATATGGACACGATGAGGCGTGGGGCTTAAGAAGCTCAAGAATTTCTCCAAGCGGATCCTGCCGCCTCTGATACTAATTTTCTCTGGGGGTCCACCTCATATCTTGTGCTCCCTTGGGCATCATGCCGAGTTAAGAAATTATCTTGGCTTATGCATACGGTATAATTATTCTAACCATGTTTTTTGTTGTGTATCTTTAATCTACGTATCTAATATTTTCTTAATAATTTCTTTTGTGTACATGTTGAAGGTAAAGGAAATGTGATAATTTAATGCTTTTGACTTGACTCCACCGACATCTTACTTATACTTTTCTTCCAATATTAGGAGGCGCGTGGATCCTAGTTACCCGAGCCCTGCCCGTCCACTTCGAAGGGAACCTTTGCAACGATGCCAGAGCCCGTGGATAGGACCTAACGAAGTACCTCGGGATCTAAGGAGAGTAGGTGTTAAGTTCTCCTCCAATCTCCATAACCATGCTGTGCCATATGCGGGTCGGCTCCGTGTTACAATTGAAACATGTTCAAAGGCCCCACAAACAATTTTACTTTTTTGTTAAAACTACTCTTTATTTTGTATTCGTGAATGTTTCTTTTTGGTCATTTTGAACTGTTTATGCATTTTTCCGCATGTACATATATGATGCTATGCTAACCTCCGTTGAGGCTTTTGTCAACATTACCTCGCTTGCGAATGATCCTTATTTATTTCACTATTTTACTTGCTTTACGCTTTTAACCTTTCGTTCATATGCATGTTTCCTCCTCAAGCAACATGACATTGCTTCCAAAATATATCTAATAAGAGTTTCATAATAAATATCCATATAGGCATCTGCGTACTAAATATCTTCGCCCTTTTTAGCTGTTAAAAAGAAAGAGTTTTCCAACATACCACAAAATGCAAAATTCTAATAAAGCATTACACATAGCATTTTTTAAAGAGAAAATGACATCTTAGAGTTTGGGAATTTTCATTCCTCTTTGATTCTTCCAATTCACTTAAATGTACTTACTCAGTTTTAAACTAAATCTCCTTTATCACATTTCCTTTTCTGCATTATCCTCACCTTGTGAGCCAAATTTCTCCTTAAAGTGATCTTCTACCGCCGGCCTCTGATCTGACATTGCTTCCTCTGTCGTTGCACGCTTCCCCTTTTGTTTTTCCCTTCGCAATATGTTTTGTGAAATACCCCTTGAGTAGGGATTGCGTTCCTTCTGGCCTCTCCTGCCTTTACTGCATGCAAGTAGCATTTCCGTGACATGTTTTGATCTCCCATAACCTGTCCCACCACGTTCCCCACGGGGATCTTCATTTTCATGTAATATGTGGATACCACTGCTTGAAAAGCATTTAGAACAAGTCTTCCTAAAATTGCATTGTATGCTGAAGGTATGTCCACAATTAAGAACATTACAAGTCTAGCCAATCTGACTCCCTCTTCACCCAAGGAAGTTGTGAGAGTGACAGAGCCTAATAGTATGACCATCTCTCTAGCAAATCCGTGTAGAACTATCCACAGGGTTAAGCTCTACATTCATTTGCAATTGATTAAAGCTATTGATGAACATGACATTCACCGCGCCTGTATCAACAAAAACTTTTTTCACATTACATTCTTCAATTATGGTCGTAACCACCAGAGCATCGCCATTGGGTCTGAGTGAGGACCCTTTGTCTTATGATCCAAAAGATATTATAGGTTAAGCTATTTCTTTCAGGATTTTCATTATTGGGGCTTCACCCCCATCTCCGGCCATCTTGGTAAAGCCTTCTTTGGCTTTACGGGTATCGTCCGAGTAAAAACCTCCATAAATCATGTTAATAGTTCGCCTCTGCTGATTGTTTTTTGGCAGTGTTGGAAGCTGTTCTGGGGCCTTTCCTTTCGGACATATTCTAACAAATGACCTTCTTTTATCAATTTCTCAATTGCCACCTTTAGGTTCCGACAGTCGTTGGTAGTATGTCCATTATCAGAATTTGTTAGACTCTAGATATCTTGGATGATCCTTTGCTTTGGGAGGAAAAAGTACTCCTAACTTTTTAACGACAATCTCCAAGAACTTTGTTGGCTCCCTAGTTAGTGGTGTAAACATCCTCTCTGGGTGACCAGACTTGTAAAAGGGTCTGCGTGCCTCTAAGTATGGCCTCTTCCTTTCCCTAGATCTCTTTTTCTCGTTACATCTTTCCTTCTCCTCTGGCTTCTTTTCCTTTTTAACGATGGATTGCTCAGTTTTCCTAAACAATTTGGCATCCTGCAAAGAGTCATAAAACGGTCCGCTACGGATGCCTTCCATGAATGCGTGTACCCGTATAGAAGGGTGTACTGTTAGGATTTGTATAGCTCAAAGCATGCTTAATGCTTGGATGTCGTAACAGACTTGTTTTCGATTTCAATTGTTAATGAAAATGAATGTTTCCATCATTGGTTTGTTATTTATTTATCTTTGATTATTTAATTACAAACAAGCCCCCTTCTACAATTAAAGACTGTGTGGTGGATCCATTATCACAAAAGGTAACACAGTCGGTTTCTTTGTAGAATAAGATACACAATCTAGACAGACTTGGACAGTCTTGTCAGTAAAAGGTTGCGATATCATTTGATGTCGGTATGTATCTACTGTCAGACAGGCTTGCATATATATTGTGAGGTTTCTTAAAACGCGGGAAATAAATAATAATAAAAGGTGAACTACATTTGTAATTTGAGTGGTTAAAGATAGTTCAATATTTATCCTATAGTGGAGTAGATAAATATTTATAATAGATTTACACTTTATTACATTTCTATAGATTAATTAATTTGAGAGTTAAATTAACTTAGTGTAATAATTAATTTAAGTCTATGTTCTGACGAAGACAATTAATTAAATTTAATTAGGTAAAAAATGACTTGGAAATTAATTAAATTAAGTTATGATTTTGACTTGGGATTTTGTATTATTTAAATTCTAACTAATTTGAATAATATATGGATTTGTTAGAGACAAAAGTGAGATTATATACTATTATTAGAATGTGTTATCCATTCTCCTTTGAAGATCTAACCTAGCCCAAAATATCTATATTTGTAGGGAGAGTATGGAGGGGGACGGATGTTTATGGTGTTTTTGGTATGTTTTTGTAGTTGATGTTTTGTCGTTTCTAAACTTTAGATTGTTTTGTTTTCATATCGTTTTAGTTCATTTTACGCCGGTCCTTTGTGCTTTCGCGTCAGATACAGGATGGTGGAATGATGACGGATTTGAGCTGATAATGCCGTTGAGCAAAGCCGAGTGAAGTAGCACGAGCCGAGGAGGTGCACGAGAGGAGAATCAACTCGGAGGAGCATACAGGCAACCAGCGGGCGCTGGCTACCCAGCGCTCGCTAGAGTGCAGACTTCAGATTTTTAGAGAGGTCGGGCTAGCGACCGCTGGGTTCGCCTAAATTGTGCGCTAGCGAAGGACAACCAGCTATCGCTGGCTGCGTTCAAATGACGGTTTTCAGCGGGTTTTTAAGAGATATTAGAGGCATTTTTATGGTGGCATCCTTTGTAAAACTCAAAATAGTCTCTAGAACATTGTCTTTATTTGCTTTCCTTGTCTAGATTAGTCAATTTGCAACGGACTGAAGTGGATTCCAAGTTGATTCTCTTGCATTTAATCTAGTAAATTTACTTTTCATGAATTCCTTTTGTGTTTCTACCCGCGTTGAGATGCTTGGCTAGAATTCTACTAGGATTGAATACTTAATTATCTTGTTTCATGTTATAATTAACTCATGCTTGGTTGATTAACTTGTTGTGGATGAAATTTAATGCTTGATCACCATTAGATTCTCATAGGTGTAAGTGTAGATTGATAAATTGCTTTAACACATGAATTGTGGTTAATCAACACTTATTCTCTAATCGAAAATGTTTGAATAAGAGTTCATGTTAGGTTAGGTAATTTCTAGAGGTGTGAGTTTGATATGAAAGTGAAAGTCACGACTTAGTGTATAAATACGAAAGTGAATCGCTGAGCTACCTCTAGAGGTTCTAACGGAGTAGGAATGCATGATTAATTTGATACCAACTGGGGAGTACAAGTATCCAATTCTATACTTCAATCTTTGGATCTTCTTATTTCGTTGTTTCTATCTTTAGCTAGTTAATAAACATCTATCAATCGGTTCAGAGTGTTTAGGAATTTGTTTTCATCAATTGAGTACTTATGATTAAATAGCCCTGTTTCGTCTTCCACGTGATTCAACTTAGGGTCAGCGTACTACGTACCATATGCCTTGTTTATTTGCGAGAACTTGAACACACGTTTTGAGTTGAACAAATTTTGTTGTTGTTGTCGGGGAAGGCTATAGGCATATTGATTGTAGTACTTATTGTTTGTTTTTGTCATTGGTTGTGTTTTATTTTCGAGTTTCGTGTTGTGATTGTTGGTCCTGTTTAATAATTGTTGTTTTTCATTTTTTTGTTAGGTGTTTCCACCCGTAAGTTGCGTTTGACTTCTCTTTTGTGGTGGTAGGTTGTGCATGCACGGATGCCGATGTCTGCATAGAAGATTGACACTCGTGTTAGATAATGTGCATCGCAGGAGGGAGTTACACATCGTCAACATGGACAAGGAGAACATAACCGGGGCTCAGTTGGATTTGGGTTTTCAATCAGATCATTTAGGAAGCACACCTTTGCAGGCCTCTGACACTGACTGGTTCACGAACAATCATGGTGGCCCGCCAGATGAGAGAGCTGGCTAGGCTGGTGATTGGAGCTTCGGCATCATCGATTTTGTTGGGGGAAGCAACTCGAAATTACGAGCTAAAAATATTCACTTCAGTCAACTACCGTCCTTTTACGGCATGTCGGCGGAGGACGCATTGAACTTCATCAGGGAATTCTATGCCATCGTTCAAACCTTCCCTCTTGGAGGTTTGAACGAAGATCAATTAAAGATGCGCTGCTTCCCATATACGTTGAAGGATCGAGCCAAGACATGGTTCATGTCATTGGCGCCCAATTCACTTCAGAACTGGAATCAGGTATCTGAGAAGTTCATGAGGAAGTGGTACCCAAATCAGAAGACACAAGAGGTAGGTCACAACTGGTGGCTTTCACACAGATGGATGGAGAGCCTATTCACGAGGTTTGGGAAAGGTTTAAGGGACTTCAGATGCAGTGCCCTCATCACAATCTCACTCCAGAGCTGCTCAACCAATTCTTTTACGAGAGCTTCCACCAGAACTTTCAGTACATGGTGGACAACGCAACAGGAGGAGATATTGGGAACAAGACTGCAGAAGAGCTGACCGAAATCTTTGAAAATATTGCTAGAAACTCATAGCAAAGGAGCTCAAGAGGCCTGAAAAAGAAGTTTAATGATGCAACGTCGAGCAATGACATGGTGAGACAGTTGGCGAAACTCACAAGACAAGTTCAAGCTATCCGTACTATGGATGAACAACCACGAAGAACAGCAAGGAACGAGACATGTGGAATCTGTGGAGCATTCGGGCACGGAGCCAATGTGTGTGCTCATGCATTTGAGCCACACAAGGAGTATGAAGAGCAAGTCAATGCTCTTCAAAACTTTCAACCACGCCCGAAGTTTGATCCATATTCGAATACGTACAATCCAGGGTATCAGTATCATCCTAACTTTTCGTGGAGGCAATAAGCACTGCAAGGGCAGTAGATGCCACCTCAGTAGGGGTTCTAACAATTTCCTCCACCGCAGCAGCACTTCACACCATCACAACAATACCAAGTTCCACCTTAGGGCCCTCCTAAATCGTCGGTGGATGATAGTTTGAATAAGTTCATTCAAGCAAGCCACAAGATATTTGAGATAGTGGAGGCATCCATGAAGAGGATTGAGACCCAAGTCAGGCAGCTAGCAGGGACAGTTGGAGAAATTGTTCAGATGAACAAAAAGGACAAGCTTCCAAGTCAGCCCAAACAAACTCAAGAAGTTGCGGTGCTGAGAAGTGGAAATATTGTTGATAACAAAGTGCAAATTCCGAATGATGAAGATTTGAATGAGAAAGAAGAAGAGAACATCCCATTAGTTCCTCCTGAAGAGGAGAGTATTACATTAGCCCCTCCAGAAGAGAAGGCCAAAGGAGGAGAGCTACATAAGGCCGAAAACCCTTATAAGCCTCATATTCCTTTTCCTAGGCGGTTGAGAAATGAGAAGTAAGACCAGCAGTTCTTAGACTTCTATAAGATGCTCTCGAAGATGAATGTCAATCTTCCTCTTTTGGATGTGATCAGAAATATTTCAGCTTACGTGAAGTTCTTCAAGGAGCTAGCATCCATAAAGAGAAGATTTGTGGAGGATGAAAAGATAGTGGTGTCGGAAGTAGCAAGTGCAGTACTGAAGCATCAGCTTCCACTGAAACAGACTAACCTAGGTAGATTCGTCATTAAAATTTCTCTTGGTAATGGTAAGTCCATTCCTGGTATGCTAGATCTAGGGGCCGGTATTAATTTGATGCCTTATTCTATATTTTTGAGATTGGGATTAGCTAACTTGAAGCCTACTAGAATGTCTTTACAACTTGCTAATAGATCAATTAGGTACCCATAAAGGGATCATTGAGGATATCCTTGTTAGAGTGGGGGATTTAATAGTACTTGTTGATTTTGTTGTTCTTGATGTTGGTGAAGTGCATGAATCTGGGAATGAGTATACTGTTCTTTTAGGAAGGCCTTTCATGCCAACTACCAACATACTTATTGATGTTAAAAATGGAAAGTTACAAATGACTGTGTTAGGTGAAACCATTTCCTTGTCTGTCAGGGAAATTTCCTCTTACCCCATGCAAAGTTTAATTGATAAATGCTATTTCATCGATGATATTGATGCATTGGCCGAGATTGCCTTTTTGCAGGAATTTGGTGACGATGAGAGTGTAGATAGTCGAGAGGATGAACTACTCCTCGACTCCAGTGTGGGGGTGAAAGAACCATTAAGCAGCCCAGTCGAGCTTAAGGAGCTTCCCAAACACCTTAAGTATGTCTTTTTGGAGGATGGAGAAACGAAACCAGTGATCATCTTTGCTGAGCTGACGTTGGAGCAAGAAGAGGAGTTGGTTGATGTGCTCATGGCGAACAAGAAAGCTTTTGGTTGGAGCCTTGCAGATATCAAGGGGATAAATCCGTCGATGTGCATGGATATGATTGTTCTTGAAGAAGGAGCGAAGCCATTCTGTGATGGCCAACGGAGGTTGAACCCCAACTTGATGGAGGTGGTGAAGAAGGAAATCCTGAAGCTTCATGTTAAAGGATTGATTTATCCAGTTGCTGAGAGTGAGTGGGTGAGCCCCGTCCATGTTGTACCGAAGAAGGGCGGCATCATAGTGACAACCAATGAAAAATGAGAGATTGTGTCAACCAGGCTAACTACCAGTTGGTGGATGTGTATTGATTATAGGAAATTGAATGCGGCTACCCGCAAAGACCATTTTCCCTTACCTTTTATTAATCAAATGCTTGATAAGTTAGTAGGGCATGAGTTTTATTGCTGTCTTAATGGGTTGTTTGGTTATTATCAGGTGACAATAGCTCCGGAGGATCAGGCGAAGATGACCTTCACCAGCTCATTCGACACTTATTCATATAGGAGGATGCCCTTCGGCTTTTGCAATGCTCCGGGAACCTTTCAAAGGTGAATGCTTTCGATTTTTTCTGAAATGATTGGTCATTTCATAGAAGTGTTTATGGATGATATCTCTATTTTTGGGAATTCATTTCATGATTATTTAAAGAAAATTGACATCATTTTGAAGAGATGCATTGAGTGTAACCTAACTCTTAGTTGGGAAAAGAGTCACTTTATGGTTACCAATGACATTGTGTTAGGTCATATTGCCTCTAGTAAAGGAATACCTGTTGGGAACCCTAAAGTATTTTGGTTTTGATGATGATCTCTTGAAACACACTTAGTCTTTACAGCTTTAATTAGTGTTAAAGTGTTCTACATGTTAACAGATCACTATGCATAAAGTGAATTCTGATAGAGAACCGATTAGGAGATGACTTAGCATATAAAGGAATTATTTCTATAGAAGTCATTTCAATAATAGTATAGGTTGAAGACCAAGTCATTCATCAAAGAGAAGAAATAAATCTGCAATGACAGTCATCGACCAGATCACCGACCAGATCGATGATCACAGCGAAGCACCAGATCGATAGAGTCATCAAACCACCAGATGACTTCACTCTACACATCATATCCACTTGCCATGTCAATATTAAAATCCATCCACATAGGTTTGGAAAAAGAATCCTTGATTGACACGAAGAAGGAAAGAAATCACTATCGATCTGCTTTCCATTCTTAGAGGATTCAGTCAACGCTTCTACAAGGCAAGAGCAGATATGATGGACATCATTGATTGGCAATCTACAACCAATCCCATGCCAATCAACAAACGGCTAGAATTTCAAATTTAAAGCCTATATATATTTGGAGTTCAAAAGTCTGAAAAAGCGAGATACGTGTACTACATCGACAAAAACACTTTCAAGCAATCAATCTCTACGTCAGACTAAAACTTCAAACAGCTTGTGATTCTTAATCACACCAACCCAACCTCGGTTCAAGTCTGTCTTATCGAGAGAAAGGAGATCACCCTGCTAGCTAGTAGTTTTCTAGTGGTAACGTAGAGGTAATCTGTTGTAAAGGGACACGACCCTTATTCGTGTCTAAGTTTCAAACCAGATTGTGTTTGAAACTTGTGGCTCGTTCTCTACGAGTATAAAGAAGGAGAGTATCCTAGTAGTGGATAATCTGATCTAGTTTTGATCAGATCGTGGACGTAGGGATTTTCCAAACCACGTTAAACAACTGTGCCATTTATCTTTCTGCATATATATTCAGTTGTTCATTTATTCTAACCCCTTACACTATCATTTAATCTGCATCTCAATCAACCTGCCTTAACGATCTGGATTATACTTAAGGTTTTCAAATAAGAGCACCAACTAAGTCCATCATATTTCCGCACACACAATACTTTGAAAGTAATAAGATCACTCTTATTATTGTCTAAGTATTTACACTAGAGAGCAACCTGTTTGGATTGATCTGCTATCGATCTGTCGATCGATCTGGTCAGTCATCTGTCGAGCAATTTCTTCTTTAAGAATAGCTTGAACTCTCTGATAATCAACCAAGTAAATTGAAAAGTTAGTATTTGGTGTATTCCCCCCCCATACACGAAACCTTGCTCTTTCGGGACCAACCAGTGGTATCAGAGCAGTGGTTCATAAGACCATTATTTTATTTCACAGGGTTAATACTTGCGTGGTCAACTTGAATAGATCTAGGAAAACCTACTTTCATTCATGTGCATACTATCTGCTATGGAATCTTCTGTTGTTAGGGCTTGTGAAGAATTCTCCATCCAAGGATATAGAGAATGGAGCTTCAGAATCAAAACAGCACTCAAAGCCCATCACTATCTGATGTGGAAAGTAATAGAAGAAGGTCCACTACAGATCACTGAAGAAAAGACCGTAACTACTTCAACTGGAGTAACTACACAGATAGTTCTTAAAGATCCAAGAAAATATACTTCAGAGGAACGTCGCGAAGCCAATCTGGATGACTTTTGTTGGGAACCCTAAGGTCTTAGTGTTAATGATGATCTTTCGAAACACACTTAGCTTGATTAGAAGATAATCTGTTCTCATGTAAAAACAGATCACTAGAGACAAGGTGATTGCTGTTATAAATCAGATT
>JAPKLX010000212.1:153990-164610 GCA_026898415.1 Leonotis leonurus
TAGAATAGCTTGAACTCTCTATAAACTGTCAAGTAAACTGAAAAGTTATTAATTGGTGTATTACCCCCCCCCCATACACCAAACCTTGCTCTTTCGGGACCAACAACTTTGCTAAAGGAATCATATCTAGCACAGTCAAAGGCGTACATCTGGCCAAAATCCAAGATCTAGATACTGCCAAAGAGATGTGGGAAGCCTTAAGAGACTTGTGTCTAGGGTCTGAAGTCATGATTGAGAACAAGCTGTCACTTGCCTGCAACAAATACGATGAATTCAAAATGAAACCAGGTGAGACCATCGAACAAATGAAAATAAGATTCACTGGAATCTTACTTGAGATATCAGCGTTCAAAAAGAACAAATATACTCAAAGAGAGAAAAACATAAAATACTCAGAGCACTTCCACCTAGCTGGGAGATATACGCTGCAATGCAACCACTTCGTACTGACTTCAATGAACTCTCTACAGAAGCTCTATTTGATCATCTTGAAGGCCATGAATGTGACATTCAAAGAATTCGTGGATCAGAGCATCTGTCCAAAAAGGCAGAAAGTAGCTTAAAGAAGGACAAAAAAGTAGCCTTCAAAGCGAAGAGTAAAACAGATGAACCTTCTGAATCTACTACACTAGATGAAGACAAGGGTTACGACAAACTGCTAAAAGAGTTTGCAATGATTGCTAAACGTATGGACAAGATGGAGGTCAGATCGAAGAAATTCAGACGTTTCTACAAAAATAATAAAAACAAATTCTACAAGAAACGCGACAATGATCGATCTGATATCAAGGATGAGTCTAAACAACAGTCCTCTAAAATATCTAAATCAATAGATTATACCTGCTTTGGATGTGGCAGAACAGGTCATTTCAAGACAGATTGTCCTGATCTGTCCAAAAGCTAAAGAGAAGAGTTAAGAGCAAAAAGAGATCGAAAACTTAAATATGAGCGCAAGGCCATGCTAGCTGAAGAAGAATCAAGCAGCTCAAGCCATTTCTCAGATAGTACATCAGAGAATGATGAAGCATTCTATGCAAATGAAGAAGAAAGTTGGGATGAATGCTATATGAGACTAAACAACGGTCTGGATGAAGTCGAGGTAAATTCATGCAATTCCAACTTTTCAAATGATAATGATCTGGAACAGAAATAGAAGATCAATCGGAATACTCATGTGAAGAAGTTAATGAGATGTTCAAAAGCTATTCGAGCATCAAAAGACTGTCTAGAGAAGTTGTGGAAGAAAACGATAGGCTGAAGAAATCTGAACAAATATTGAGCACATCAAATACCCAATTTGTTGCTAAAGTAACCGATCTGGAAGAACAGATCAAAGGAAAAGATAGAGAGATTCATTCACTAAATTCAAAGGTCAAAGATCTCATCACCAGAAACAATGTAGCCGAAGAAAGAATAAGGAAAGGCAAAGAAATGATCTACAAAAGTGATGAACTTGCTAAATTAATAGTTAATCTGCAACAAAAAGGCACATCTAGATTAGGATATCCAGGTCACTCAGAAAAGCCTTCGGGAGCAACAAGATTTGTACCTGAAAGAAAGCAAATACCAGATCTAGTGATAGATCTGAAGAACAAGAAAGTACACCCACAAAAGATGATGATAAAAGAAATAGGATACAGACAATACTACCAAACAAAGGGTCAACCAGCTCATTACACAGAAACAGATAATGTACATGTCAACAGGACATTACCTATTAAGAAGAGATTGAAGAATGATGGAATAGAGAGATACCATCCATCTGAATTTCATTCCTTATCTAGAGTTGATAATAATGGAAACACTATCACCTGTTATATATCTGTTCCTAACACAAAAATGTTCTGGATACCAAAGGGAACATTTGCTAATAACCAAGTACCCAAACGTTGAAGGGTAGCTAAGTTTAACTAATTGCAGGACCAGAAGACTGCAAGAAGAAACACGTTAGCAAGAGGAAAAATCTGGATAATTGATAGTGGATGTTCGAAGCACATGACATGTAACAAGAACTTACTATCAGATTACGTTGAAAAACCAGGACCACAGGTCATCTTTGGATGTAATTCAAAAGGATACACCAGAGGATATGGTAAAGTAAAGGTTGACAAGACTACCATCTCAAATGTATCATATGTTGAGGGTCGTAGCCACAATCTTTTTTCGGTTAGTCAATTCTGTGCATATAGTAATCAGATTATCTTTGATACTAACAACTGCTTTGTGAAGAACAAGGAAGGATATGAGATACTCCTTACCGGAAAATTGCAGGACAGGTTATATATTGTCCAGTGGACAAATCAGATTGAGTCCTGCTTAGTTACTAAAAATGTATCAGAAACAAGCTGGTTATGGCACAAGAGATTGAGTCATCTAAATTTCAAGTCAATCAACAAGATTGCAAAAGAGAAGTTGGTGGAAGGTCTACCAGATCAAGTCTATGACAAAGATCATGTATGTGATGCTTGTCAAGCTGGAAAGCAGACCAGATCATCCTTTACAAGCAAAATAGCTCACTCAACATCAAGAATACTGGAGTTTTTGCATCTGGATCTGTTTGGACCAGTAAAACCTCTAAGTGTAAATGGAAGAAAATACACCTTAGTAATCATAGATGACTACTCAAGGTTCACTTGGGTCATCTTTCTGTTAAAGAAGAAAGAGACACTAGCCAAACTGCCCGATTTTCTACACAAGATCACCAAACAGAAGGAGGTAAATATAGCTACTATCAGAACAGATCGAGGAACATAATTTCTCAACCAAAAGATTGAAACATACTACAATAAGATGGGGATAACTCATCAAACTTCAGCTGCTAGAACACCTCAACAGAATGGAGTTGTTGAAAGGCGAAATAGATCACTAAAAGAAGCAGCCCGTACTATGCTAAATGCTACCAATCTACCCAAGAAATTCTGGGCAGAAGCTATTTACACAACCTGCTATACTCAGAACAGATCATCAATTACACTTAGACATGGAAAGACACCATATGAGATCATCAATTACACTTAGACATGGAAAGACACCATATGAGACAACCTGCTATACTTTCGGACTTTCGGTTGTTTGTGTTACATACATAATAATGAGAAATCTCAATTGAAGACTTTTGATAGCAAAACTGATCCTGAAATATTTTTAGGATATTCTGATGTTAGTAAAGCCTATCGAGTCTACAATAAGAACTCTCATATTGTGGAGGTAACACCTCATGTTGTTTTTGATGAGTCTATCGTTGAGTACAGGTCACCAGATGATAAACAGACAGAAAACCAGATGACTACAAGAAAGATGAATGAGCTGTTAATAGAAGATATTCTAATCTGGAACTCAAAAAATGATGATGAAGAGATAAATACTCCACCTATTGCTGATGAAATCATACAGCAAGGGGGAATAATCCAACATGAACTGGATGAAAACACATCACCAAATGAAAGCAATGAAACCGTCATTGCAGATGATGATCAACCTGAAAATTTAAATCTAGAAATAGGAGCAGATGAGAATCCATTCCAAGCTTCATCAACAGCTCACACTGAATTTGAGGAACCAACAGATCAACCTGATCCTGAGATATCTGATGAAGAGATGACCAGGAGAAGGAGATGGATACAAGATCATCCACCAGAACAAATTGTTGGGAACCCATCAGATCTTGTGAAGACCAGAAGAATGCATGGAGAAAGTGCCTTGTTAAGCTGCTATCTATCTCGCATTGAACCATCTGATGCTCATGTAGCATTACAAGTTGCAGATTGGATAACAGCAATGCAAGAAGAACTTAATGAGTTCAAAAGAAATTAGGTATGGCATCTCGTGGACAGACCCAAACACCAAGGAGTAATAGGTGTAAAACGGGTGTTCAAAAATAAAAGAGATGAGAATGGTGAGGTAGTCAGAAACAAAGCCAGATTAGTAGCTAAAGGCTATAATCAACAAGAAGGCATTGATTTTGATGAAACATTTGCACCCGTAGCCAGACTAGAAGCAATAAGGTTGTTCTTATCATATGCTGCACACAGAAGGTTCAAGGTATACCAGATGGATGTCAAAAGTGCATTTCTAAACGGTATCCTTGAAGAAGAAGTATATGTGGAACAGCCACCTGGATTCGAGGAAGCAGATCCAAACCAGAAAGTATACAGACTGACAAAAGCAGTCTATGGTCTAAAACAAGCTCCTAGAGCTTGGTATGAGACACTGTCCACATTTCTACTAGAATCTGGATTCAGAAGAGGATCAGTTGACAAGACTTTGTTCATGATCAAAGTAAAAGAGAATATCCTTTTAGTACAGATCTATGTAGATGATATCATATTTGGATCCCAATCTACTTATTTATGTGATAAATTTGCTGAACTTATGAAAAATAAGTATCAAATGTCCATGATGGGTGAGATGAGTTTCTTTCTAGGTTTGCAGGTCAAACAGTTACCAGATGGCATCTTTATTAATAAAGCAAAGTATATTTAAGATCTGCTGACTAAGTTTGGAGTCAAAGACAGTAAACCTGTTAAGATTCCAATGCAGACCAATGGGAAAATTGATCCTAACCCAGAAGGAAAACCAACAAATATTACACAATACAGAGGGATCATAGGATCACTACTCTATCCAACTACCAGACGACCTGACATAACATTTGCAGTAGGAGTATGTGCAAGATATCAATCAAACCCCAAAGAGTCTCACATGGAAGCAGCCAAGAAGATATTAAGATATCTTAAGGGAACAACTCAAATTGGATTATGGTATCCTTGTGAAGACAACTTTGAGCTAACTGGGTATACAGACTCAGATTATGCCGGATGCAAGTTGGACAGAAAATCAACATCTGATACATGTCAGTTTTTAGGAAATAAACTGATTTCTTGGTTCTCAAAGAAACAGACATCTACTGCCACATCAACCACGGAAGCTGAATATAAGGCAGCTGGGAGTTGTTGCGCTCAAATACTCTGGTTAAAACAACAACTCAAGGACTATGAGATCGATGTCAAGGAGATACCCATTTTCTGTGATAGCTCAAGTGCTATAGCAATCACATAGAATCCTGTCTTGCATAACAGATGCAAACATGTAGATGTGACTTTATAAGAGATCATGTTGAAAGAAAACATGTACAGATCGAGAAAATACACACTGAAATACAGAGAGCCGACATTCTTATTAAAGCATTACCAGAAGAAAGATTCAAGATGCTTTGTGGCAAATTAGGATTGTTAAATCTGGAAGAGAGGACCAGATTGACATAGCACAGATTGATATAAGTACAGACTAACTAAATTCCAACCGGGAATTGACACCAGATCATCAAAATGCAAATTGATGATCAACAGATCGATTAAAATTTCAACAGGAATTAACAACAGATCATGGTTCAACATATCAATCTAGAGCAGATAATACGGGAATAAAATTCCAACCGGGAATTATCAACAGATCATCACACAAGATCGATGTCCAAGATCGAAAGTAGTATAAACAGATCGATAGTGGTGACAACAGATCGTTAATAAAGAGATTGACTACAACAGATGACTAGAAGTCACGTGGAAATTAAATTTAAAATAATTACTTATCTCGTTACTTTGTCAAGGGGGAATGTCAGCAGAATAAATCTAATTACGGCGATTATGTCAATTTTTAATCATAGCCTATATGTCTAAATTCTGACATAATATACCAAATCTTTTATTTTTATGATGATTAGTACTGTGTTTGGGAACTGTGATCGCGAAGATATTTAACAAATCAAGAAAAAGGAAGCAACTCGACGGCTAAAACTGGCACGCGCTACTCCGCAACCCTAGGATCAAAAGCGCGTGTATCAGACGCAAAGTAGAGGCGGTAATAGACCACAAGTCTATAACTCAGAAAAGCGGGAAAGCAAAAAGGAAAGAATAAATCTAAGCCCTTAATTTTATTTCTTTTAATCTACACCGTTGATCATTTTCCTATATATATATGTGTTAGACTGTTTGATTACCACCTACATTCTTCTTCTTCGACAAACACTTAGCAAAATTCTCCGCCATTCTCAACTCCCTCAAACCTTTCAAAAAAAATCTATCCTTTAAAAATGGCTCCCAAATCAACTCTGTTTCTCGAGCAAGTGAAATTTCTGAACCAATATATTACTCAAGATCAATATGCCGTTCTTGACAACTATGGCTTCCATAAACTAGACAAGACTTTCGCCCTTGTTAAGCGATGCAAAGGATTTCCCAACATTATCACCACACATCCTCTCCAATTCTTGCCGAAGGAAGTTGCAACCTTCTACCTCACATGGCAAGGAGAGAAAGGTGGGAACGAGGCCACCATACGTGTAAGCAAAGGCAATACAACAAGCAACACAACCTACAACGTGTTGAACATTATAGACGAGGTCTATAAGCTGAAGGATGAAGGTATCAGCCTGGAAGATATCACAGAGGATCAGTTGCAGGAAGCTATCGAGATGGTGATGGTTGTACCAATAACCTACACCAATAGAATGTTCAACAAGGGACTGCTTGCTCCGGAGTACAAGATTATATTCGAGTTTGTACAACGGATATTCATGAACCACAACGGTTCATACGACCAAGTGACACCGGAGAAGTTCAAGATACTCACGGCCGTGGTGCTCAATCTTCCTGTTAATTGGAGCAGAGTTCTGTTCGATCTATTGACCAAGGAGGCTAAAATGATCACTTTTATCAAAGGAGCGAGCCCAGACATTGAAGTGAGGAGAAGCAGCCTGAGGCACTCCACAAAGATTAGTTTCATGCTGGAAACATTCTTTAAACAACACAATTGGGATGAAGTGATTGAGTTCAACGCTAGATTGCAATTTTCCAAGGACCAACATCAATTTGAGATGTCCATGGGAATCACAGCCAATGTGATAGCCAAGGTGACAGATCCAGTACATGCTAACGCCTTGATGGAGATGGGGAGCTCAAATCCAATCTGGATTCCCCCATCTGCCCCCACAGAAAGATCAATCAAATCACGAGCCACCAAGGAGAAGCCAGTGGAAAGAACTCCTTCGAAAAGAGACTAGAAGAGCAAGCTCAGTGGATACTAATGCTTCGACGACTGTTCAACAGCCAAAGCCCAAGAGGAGAAGACTACAGAAACTCTCTGAACCAGTGGAAGAGGTCCAGGTTCAGGAACCTGCCATTACAGATATACCTATCCCTCAACAGGAGGTTGAGGATGAGGATGAAATTCTAGTTGGAGGACCACCAGAAGAAGCTGCCCCCATCTCCTCCTTTGATCCAAATCAAGAAAAGGATTTTTCCCCCGCTCACACTGCTAGTCCTCCATCTGCTGAACAATTAGAGCAGATTGATGAGGAGGAAGAAGAAGATGAATCCTCAGATGAGGATGTGGAGAAGAAACAGGCTGAAACTGTAGTGAAGCTGCTGGAAGCAGAAGCAGATCACTCAGTCATTAAATCCTTTCCTGGCATACAGCTAACTCCAGAGAGTTATGATGCTGCTAAGAGATTGAAACTACTCCTTCTTATCAAGGACAAGGAATTCTATGTCCTTGATGCACTGCTAAAGACCAGATCAATCTTGGCACTCAAGACAGAAGAAGTTATACTTCTCAACATATTCGAAGTCTCCTCCATTGCTGAGTTGAGAGACACCTATCTCCAGAGCATCCTGGCCATAGCACAGCATGAGGCCAAAAAGCTACAGATCGATCTGAGATCAGTGTATGAGAAAGAAGGAATGTTACATTTCTTTGACAGTGTAGTGGATGAAGAGGAAGAGATAGCTGAAGCTCACCAACAGGGTGCAGCAGTACCAGACACAGAACCAGCTCAGCAACAGGCTGATGCTGCTGAACAGACCATACCAGCTGCAGAAACAGCTAAGACAACTGCACAAGCTGAGGGAGAACCAGCCCAGAAAAGCAAAATCCAGATCGAGGTGATTGATTATATACGGGAGGACGATCAACCTGCTGGACAGAGGGTGGGAGGAAAACTAACTGATGATATTTACACCCCCTCTGTCGCAGCCACCATGGAAGAATTCGTGGAGACAATAGATCTGGAAGAGATATTGATGACTCAGCATCAATCTCTATCCAATGCACAAGTCAACGATTTAATCTCCGTTAAAATGGACAAATTCATGTATGGGACTCTCTCAACTGTCCAAGACCAGGCCACCAGAATTCTTACAGAATTTAACAACAGTCTGAAGTCCCATGTAGACCAGGTGGACTCAGACTTGAGGAGAGTATGCAGAATGAAGCTGGAAGAGCTAAGCAAGAAAATGGATGATGATAGGTCAGCTGCTTAGGAGAGGAAAGAAAAGATTGATCAAACTCTATCAACAATGGAGCTTAAAGTCCAAGAGATGTACAATATCGTTGCAGAGTTTGCCAAGAAAGAGAAATACATGGTTCATGCCATTGTTAAGGACTAGACTGATGGAATTTCTGAGGAAGTGATCAAAGCAGCCAAGATAGAAATCAGATCACAACTCAGAAAATTCGAAGATGACGGGGTGAACTTTGTCGAGAGGAAGCTGAGAGATCTGAGATACCCCACGAAGACAATGATTGATTCATACATAGACGAGATTGGGGCAATCAAAGAAGAACAAGAGAATTACACTGCTGATCTCACTAGTGCAAAATACTCCATGGAGCAAAAGATTGACGAAACCAACACCAATATCACATCTCTGCTCAACTACAAAATGGATTCTGAAAAGGAGATAAATGAGATGAAGGAGGAGATCACCTCTCTTAAGGAACTCATCAAAATCTATATTGATGATGTCGAAAAGGGGGAAGGATCTAGCATGAGGAAAGAGAGAGGAGCTGGAGGAAAAGGTAAGGGTCAATCTGGTGCTACAGAAGAAAGGAGAGAGGCTCAACCTGAGCAGCCAGCACAACCAGATCGACCAAGTCAACCATCTGCTCAACCCAAGAGGCCATCCAAGTCTGAATCAAGTAGATCAAGTCACTCTCAACCACTGAAGAAGAAGAAGAAGTCTGGATCTGGTTGGTTCTCCTCTGCACTCATCAAGACCAAAAAGCCAAAAGAAGGAGAAACCAATTGGGTGCCAGAAAATCCGAAGGAAGGTTGGGAGGGGTTGAAGTATGGATTTATCATGTGCCGCTACTTTATCAAAGAACCTACATACTGCGAGGGCACAACTAATGAAGCTTTCAACCTCTATCTGGACATGAACGACGCTAAGGATCTGGTCCAGGCCATAAGAGCAGCAGCTGCAGAGGCCTAGATCACTATAACTGCACCAGATCGAGAATACAGAGAATGCCCAGACATCCCTGGCACTAAACTCCCTGACAAGACCTACCTGCTGAACTTCATAAATCAACTTGCAGAAAACAGGGGGTACAAGATCGATGCTGAAGACCCAGATTACATCAGGGTCAGAGAGGGAGTGTACGAAAGTGTCCAGATGATTTTTGATGAAACAAGAGCTAAGATGAAGAAGCTACAAGAGGAAAAGAAGAAGAGCAGATAGATATCTCTTTTCACATCTTTCACTATATGTAATTCTTACATTTTGTTTTGGAATCTGTAACCCATTTGCTCTATATCTATGAAAATTCTTTGGGTTTCTGATGACAAAATCTTATTGTCTAGAACATATATAACTGCTATCAATCGTTATAACCTAATAACGAAAACATTAACAATCTGGCCTTTTAAACCAGATCACTCTGAATACTTAAATTAGGATGATATTGTAAAGTGTGGTTTCGACATCATCAAAAAGGGGGAAATTGTTGGGAACCCTAAAGTATTTTGGTTTTGATGATGATCTCTCGAAACACACTTAGTCTTTACAGCTTTAATTAGTGTTAAAGTGTTCTACATGTTAACAGATCACTATGCATAAAGTGAATTCTGATAGAGAACAGATTAGGAGATGACTTAGCATATAAATGAATTATTTCTATAGAAGTCATTTCAATAATAGTATAGGTTGAAGACCAAGTCATTCATCAAAGAGAAGAAATCAATCTGCAATGACAGTCATCGACCAGATCACCGACCAGATCGATGATCAAAGCGAAGCACCAGATCGATAGAGTCATCAAACCACCAGATGACTTCACTCTACACATCATATCCACTTGCCACGTCAATATTGAAATCCATCCACATAGGTTTGGAAAAAAAATCCTTGATTGACACGAAGAAGGAAAGTAATTGTTGGGAACCCCATAAAAATTTATTTAGTTTTGATGATGCTCTTACAAAACACACTTGGAACTATACATGTTCTGTACATCTTATTTCTGATTTCAGTAAACCAGATGGTCGAAGCTAGTTCAAACCAGAAAGATGGAATTTGTCTTTGACAGAAAGTCAAACCAGCAAGTCTGGAGCAGAAGGCTGGAGCAGAAGGCTAACGCTAAACCAGCAAGTCTCAAGACAGAACGCTAAACCAGCAAGTCTCAAGACAGAAGGCTAAACCAGCAAGTCTCAAAACAGAACGCCAACCAGAAAATCTCAAACAGAAAGAGAAGCTAGTCAACTTTAACAGAAAGTTGAACCAGAGAAGCTTCAACCAGAAAGCTCTTATACCAGAAAGTACTTCTACCAGAAAGCTCTTATAC
>JAPKLX010000212.1:164620-227988 GCA_026898415.1 Leonotis leonurus
GTATTCCCCCTCCCATACACCAAACCTTGCTCTTTCGGGACCAACAATAATCACTATCGATCTGCTTTCCATTCTTAGAGGATTCAGTCAACGCTTCTACAAGGCAAGAGCAGATATGATGGACATCATTGATTGACAATCTACAACCAATCCCATGCCAATCAACAAACGGCTAGAATTTCAAATTCAAAGCCTATATATATTTGGAGTTCAAAAGTCTGAAAAAGCGAGATACGTGTACTACATCGACAAAAACACTTTCAAGCAATCAATCTCTACGTCAGACTAAAACTTCAAACAGCTTGTGATTCTTAATCACACCAACCCAACCTCGGTTTCAAGCCTGTCTTATCGAGAGAAAGGAGATCACCCTGCTAGCTAGTAGTTTTCTAGTGGTAACGTAGAGGTAATCTGTTGTAAAGGGACACGACCCTTATTCGTGTCTAAGTTTCAAACCAGATTGTGTTTGAAACTTGTGGCTCGTTCTCTATGAGTATAAAGAAGGAGAGTATCCTAGTAGTGGATAATATGATCTAGTTTTGATCAGATCATGGACGTAGGGATTTTCCGAACCACGTTAAACAAATGTGCCATTTATCTTTCTGCATATATATTCAGTTGTTCATTTATTCTAACCCCTTACACTATCATTTAATCTGCATCTCAATCAACCTGCCTTAACGATCTGGATTATAGTTAAGGTTTTCAAATAAGAGCACCAACTAAGTCCACCATATTTCCGCACACACAATACTTTGAAAGTAATAAGATCACTCTTATTATTGTCTAAGTATTTACGCTAGAGAGCAACCTGTTTGGATTGATCTGCTATCGATCTGTCGATCGATCTAGTCAGTCATATGTCGAGCAATTTCTTCTTTAAGAATAGCTTGAACTCTCTGATAATCAACCAAGTAAACTGAAAAGTTGGTATTTGGTGTATTCCCCCCCCCATACACCAAACCTTGCTCTTTCGGGATCAACAATACCGTTGATAAGGCTAAAATTGATGTAATTGAAAGCTTACTCCCACCTGTGAATGTTAAGTGGGTAAGAAGTTTTCTTGGGTATGCGGGATTCTATCGTAGGTTTATTAAGGACTTTTCCAAAATAAGCCAACCTTTATACCATTTGCTTGCTCAAGATGTTCCTTTTGTGTTTGAGACAAGTGCATGCATGCTTTCAATACCTTGAACGAAAAGCTTATTTCTGCTCCCATTGTTGTGTCTCCTGATTGGTCAAAACCATTTGAGATTATGTGTGATGCTTTGGATCTTGCTGGAGGTGCTATTCTAGGGCAACGTGTGGATAACATGCTTTGTGTAATTTACTATGCTAGTTTAACTTTAAATGAAGCACAAGTTCATTACATTACCACTGAAAAAGAAATCTTAACAGTTGTGTTTGCCTTAGACAAGTTCAGGTCGTATATCATTGGGTCGAAAGTTATTATACATAGTGACCACTCAGCACTTAGATACCTACTCACCAAATCTCAAGCTAAACTTAGGCTCATTAGGTGGATTTTATTGTTACAAGAGTTTGATTTGGAGATTAAGGATAGAAAGGGGAGTGAGAACCTTATTGCTGATCATCTCTCTAGGTTGGAAAACATTAAGGATTCGTTGATCGTGTTCAGGCATGATAAAATTCCTAATGAATTTCCATATGAGCATGTTTTTGCAGTATCTTCTTTCCCATGGTATGCTGATATAGTTAATTACTTGACCGCGGATAAACTCCGTGATGATCTAACCTCGCAGGAGAAGACATGATTTTTGAGATCTTGCAGGTATTAATACTGGGAAGACCCCCTACCTTTTCCATCTAGGAAAAGATGAGGTGATTAGAAGATGCGATCCCCACAAGAGGACATGTGATGATAACGTGGTTTTGAAGTTTGTGCAGGAAAACATCCTTAACAGGTTGTGATTTTCTAAGGCGATCATTAGTGATGGAGGCAAGCATTTTTGCAACAAGCTGTTCGAGAAGTTGATGAAGAAAAACGAAATCAGACACAAGGTAGCAACCCCTTATGATCCTCAAACCTTCGGGAAAGCTGAGACGAGTAACAAGCAAGTGAAGGGGATTCTTGAAAAGACAGTTAAGCCGACAAGGAAAGATTGGGTAATGAAGTTAGGAAATGCCTTATGTGTATATTGAACCGCTTTCAAAACGGTTCTCGGTATGAGTGCCTATAGGCTAGTTCATGGCAAGACATGTCACCTCCCTGTGGAAGTCGAGCACAAAGCCATGTGGGCCATCAAATAGACGAATATGAAGATGCTATGTGCGGGGGAAGAACATTTCTTGCAGATGTTAGAGCTTGAAGAGTTGAGGGATGAAGCTTACGAGAATGCCCGAATTTATAATGATAGGGTGAAGAAACTCCATGATCGAAAAATCTTGAGGAAGAACTTGGAGAAGGGAATGAAAGTTCTTTTATTCAACTCTCGACTTCGACTCTTCCCGGGAAAACTTAAATCCCGTTGGAGTGGCCCATTCGAAATCACAGAGGTGTTTCCTTATGGCGTAGTCGAGCTTCTCAACCCACGAACTAAAGAGAAATTTCAGGTTGAAAGAACAAAGAGTGAAACAGTACTTGGAAGGAGAGATGCAAGGACGAAGGATTGAGGCTCTAGTTCTCGATGATGCAAGTTTTTGAAGGATGCTTGTGTCGAACTCAAGACATTAAACGAGTGCTTCGTGGGAGGCAACCCACGTTAAACATTTTAATTTTATTCCATTATTTTTGTTGTTTTAATTTCGGTGTGTTTTCTTCTTTATTAGTTTGTTGAGAGTTTGATAAGATTCTTACATGGTGTAAGGAAGTGCCGGAGGAACGGAAAGATAAAAAAAGAAGCACATAACGAGCAAAATGTGGAGCGAGCGTGGAACCCAGTGGGTGCTGGGATTCCAGCGCTCGCTGGACTGCAGGCATCCAAGGGACAGAGAGTGGCAGCCAGCGACCGCTGGCTAGACTACAGAAAATCAGGCGGCAGAGATCATGGGCCAGCGGTCAATGGACTGCAGAAAAATCAGAGGACAGAGAGGTCGAGCCAGCGATCGCTGGTCATGAGTGTTCAACGAGAATTAGAAGCCCTCCTCCCTCTTTTTCTCCCATTTTTAACTTTTCTCTTCTCCTTCTTCCTCCCCAAGAGAAAACCCTAGTCCTAAATCCTCCCAATACTCCATTTCTCTTCCAAAATTTTTCCTTCAAACCTCAAAACCTCACTTACCCATACTATTCCCCACACTTCTATCCATAAAATTTTCCATTCCATCCACTAACACCCAAAATCCCCAACTCTCCATCTTTTCCAATTTCTTCCCAAATTCCTCCATTTTCCTCCATATTTCTACCTCTCCACACCCATAACCACCTCCAAACTTCAAGATGCCTAAAAACACCAAAAGAAGATATGAGTATCAAGAAGAGGAAGAGGACTCCGAATTGTAGGCTTTTAGGCACTGACTTTCGTATGAATTGATATATACTTTTGAATTGTATGATGATTATAACTCCTTTAAGTGTAGGCTTTTAGGCTCTGACTTTCGTGTTACTTGATCTGTGATGCATATTGTTTTTGGTTTTACCTCTGCGAGGGGAGCTGCTAAAAGAACCCTTAAGGGGTTTAATCCTGTAGCCACTTGGTATGAACTTATTGGACTCTATAATTGGAACCCAAGTGGCACCCCTAGTGGCTTCATTAGGGATGATGCCCTTTCCCTTCTACACAAATTCATTGCTTACAATGTGCCGGGAAAGGAGCAAGCCAATAAAGTTAATGCCAATGAGTGTTTCCTTCTTTCTACTGCCATGAAAGGTCAGAAGGTGTGTATCACATCCTTCATCTGGTCCCAAATGGAGGGCATTAAACATAGGAATAAAACTCACCCCACATTGGCCTATATCCCGCATCGTCTTGCTGTGCATTATGGTTTGTAGGTACCTGTCTCATATGAACATGTGCAAAGCATCTGCTTAAATGCTGCAATCTTGAAGAACACTAGCCTCTTGACAGCTTCAGAGACCTCCTTTGTTCCATACAAATAAAGAGAATGTATTCGCCGCTTCAGAGAGCATGAGACGACATTTGAAAGAGCGGGAGGAGCTGGACCATCCACTGAGGCTACCCCAACTACTAAAGAGACTTCTATCGGTGATGATACCGAGATGGAGGAGCCAGTTTATGAGGGAGGTCAGTCTGTAGGATTCTTAGGAGGGTACCAGAGCGAATACGAGTAAGGCAGCTTTGCCAGCGGTTCAGGTAGCGGCTACGGATTGGGGTACTTCTCGAGTTCAGACTTCAACAGCTTCCAAACCAACCTCTTTTCAAGGTTGGATGCCCAGAACACCATCCTCAGCTCCATTAATACCCGTGTCCAATCCATGGGCACCCGTATCCAGTCCATTAACACACGTGTCACCTCACTAGAGGAACAATGGTCTCAATGGATGAGACTTCACCCTCAGCATCCTCCTCCATCAAACTATCAAGATCCACATGATCCGGCATATTAGTAGTGTTTCTTTTCCTTTTCTTTTCTTTTTATTTTATTTTATCTACTTCTTTCGTTCGGTTTTATGCTTTTCTGTTCTTTTTTTTGTGTGCAGGTACCAATCTTAGGAGTCACTTGATCTTAGGCTTGTTGCCGGTTTCTTTGTCATCAGGGAAGTTTCCTTTCTCCTTTCTCTTTAATTCTTTACTACGAGGGCGTAGTAGGATTTAAGTGTGGGGGGGGGGGGTTAGTATTTTTCTTGCATGTCTTTATTGCTTTTATTATGTTTTCTAGTTATTTTCGTTTATTTCCCCATCTTGAGCATTTGTACGTCAACTTTCTTATTTGATCATTCTGTGTTGATGAGTATTGATTGTTAATATGTGAGCCTTGTATGTGATATGTATGGTGGTAGACTTTGATTAGTCTCGGTTTTTGATTGGGCTAGGTTGTGTGGTTAAGATTTTAAGTGGGGCATGTTGCTTTGCTAGTTGGCATGTATATTGATCATGCTTTAGATTATGAGTGGCTACTCCATAAAGTTTATGTGTTCGGTTCCCTTGAATTAAAAAAAAAATAATAAAGAGTTTTAACTTAGATAATGAGTATGGGAAACCACATCGGGGCACTCAATGTGATCTATTGATGTTTAGACCTGCTGACTATACCCTTATGCAGACTAGCTCAGTTTGCTCAAACGTTTAGGGGAACTGAATATGTGAATGATAGAGAAATGTGAGATGTGGGTATATTGTGATCGTGTACATGTTGATGAACTTAGTAACGGGCAACATTACATCTTGATTGAGTGACCGAATACAATTTAGAATTGAGTCTAGTCTAATTATTGTAATGAAGGTATGCATGGTGGTTGGGCTTGCATGTTAACTATTGATATGAATTTATACTTAGTGATTTGGATTTTGCTTGAGGACAAGCAAATGATTAAGTGTGGGGGAGTTGTTTCTCGTGTTTTTGGTATGTTTTTTAAGTTGATGTTTCGTTGTGTCTAGACTTTAGGTTGTTTTGTTTTCGTATCTTTTTAATTTATTTAATGCCGGTTCTTTGTGCTTTCGTGTCTGATGCATGATGGTGGAATGAGGATAGATTTGAGCAGAAATTGGTGCTGATAATGTCATTGAGCAAAGCCGAGTGAAGTAGCACGAGCCGAGGATATACATAGGAGTAGAATCAACTCGGAGGAGCATACAGGCAGCCAGCGAGCGCTGGGTGGATTGCAGACTTTAGATTTTCAGAGAGGTCGGGCTAGCGACAGCTGGGCCTGCCTAAATTGTGTGCTAGCGAAGGACAGTCAACGGTCGCTGGCTGTGTTTAAATGACGGTTTTCAGCGGGTTTTTAAGAGACATTAGAGACATTTTTATGGGGGTATCCATTGTAAAACTCAAAATACTCTCTAGAACATTGTCTTTACTTGCTTTCCTAGTCTAGATTAGTCAATTTCTAACGGATTGAAGTTGATTTCAAGTTGATTTTCTTGCATTTAATCTAGTAAGTTTACTTTTCATAGATTCTTTTTGTGTTTCTACCCTTGTTGAGATGCTTGGCTAGAATTCTACTAGGATTGGATACTTAATTATCTTGTTTGATGTTATAATTAACTCATATTTGGTTGATTAACTTGTTTTGGATGGAATGTAATGCTTGATCACCATTAGATTCTCATAGGTGTAAGGGTAGATTGATAAATTGCTTTAACACTTGAATTATGGTTAATCAACACTTATTCTCTAATCGTAAACGTTTGAATAAGAGTTCATGTTAGGTTAGGTGAATTCTAGAGGTGTGAGTTTGACACGAAAGTGAAAGTCACGGCTTAGTGTATAAATACGAAAGTGAATGGCTGAACTACCTCTAGTGGTTCTAATAGAGTATGAATGCATGATTAATTTGATATCAACTGGGCAATACAAGTATCCAATTCTAGACTTCAATCTTTGGATCTTCTTATTTCGTTGTTTCTATCTTTAGCTAGTTAATGAACATCTATCAATCGGTTTAGAGTGTTTAGGAATTTGTTTTCATCAATTGAGTACTTATGATTAAATACCCATGTTTAGTCTTCTACGTGATTCGACTTAGGGTCAGCTTACTACATACCATAGGCCTCGTTTAATTGTGAGAACTTGAACACACGTTTTTAGTTGAACAACCGATTTTATCATCTTCTCACACTAGAGAAATCGGCCCCTAGGAGGATTTTACTCTCTTAATTTTTGAAAATTAGGGTGTTCAAATTCCAAATGTTCGATATTCTCTCTCTTTTCAAAGTTTGATAGATTATTAGCCACAAAATTATCATGCTATAGATCAGGAATATGTTAGAAGCTTTGGAGGTTAGATCGAAGAATACATCAATAAGAGTGGATTGTTGTTCGTTGCTGACGATCCAAATCGTCTCTCCACAAGCGAAGGATGACACGAAGGCGAAAGGTATACATTCCTCATAATTTATTCTCCTATTTGATATTATTTGGTTATGGATTAATAATTTAACCGATTAATTGAACTTGTGGATCCTACGAAATAGAGAATTTTTCGATGCCCGATTTGAGGCCCGCATTATTTTCAGTGCCCGGTTTAAGGCAAATGCAGCGCTAAACCGTGTACGAAAAAGATGGTGGATTTCAAGACTTAAAATTCCTTAGATTTAGGAATTATTTTTTTTATCCTTTTATTTGTGTAATTCGTTGCAATTTATGTGCATTATTGTTTTACTTTGGCCTTATTATCCTATTATTATGGATTATCTTATCTATTTATATGATATGCTATATATGTTATTACCCATGCAAAAACTTTTTTAAAATAACTAGGCGATAATTGTAATTGCGATTTATTTATTTAAATTGCTAAGATTAAATATGGTCTCCATGAGAAGGTCTTTTCGTAAAGTAACTTTTTTTGATTCCATGCGGGATCACATTTACCAGTTCACGTGATAAGATTTCTCTAAAATGGCTATAAGATATTATTTGATGACAATATGACCTCTCCGTTGTGGGCTTATTAAAATCGAGTAATAGTCTTTGGTGTCAGGGCTCATGGTGTGAGCTTAGATATGATTTGGCAATAATAACAACATTGCGCGGCATGTGATTGTTAAGTTATATGACCAGTAAAAATCGTTTTAAAATTGATCGTGTAATCGATCACACTACGTGGCTTGAATGATTAAATTTTAAACAGTTTGTTCAAGCATGATGGTGTTTTTTAAAGTTTTAAAATTTATGCGATTGAGCATGTTATTTATGATGGAATGTTTTATTTACTTTTCAGTTTTGTAAGCATGACTTTCATTCCACTTGCCTCTATTCTTGAAAACAATAAACTCAAGGGTAAGAACTACACTGACTGGAAAAGGAATTTGGACATTGTCTTAATTGCTGACAACATTAAGTTTGTCCTTGACGAGCTTTGTCCACCCATTCCTGCTAAAAACGCTTATGTCGATTCTAGGTAAAAATATGAGAAGTGGGTTAATGGGAATCAGATGGCTCAGTGTTATATTTTGGCATCTATGTCGAATATACTGCAACATCAGCATGAACCCATGAAAATCTCTTCATATATCATGTTTAGCCTTCATGAGATGTTCAGATCACATAGTCGATTGGCTAAACAATTGACCATTCTAGATGTGATGAACGTCGAAATCAAATTCTAGGCAGTCTACCTGATATTGTCCTTCAAAGAGTACCTAATAGCTTTGAGTCGTACCGAATTAATTATGTCATGAATAAAAGTGACTACAGTTTTTCGGAACTTCTAGCAGAGTTGCAAATGGTAGAGATCATGAAGAGTAACAAGAAATCGTTGGTGACTACTGCTACTCCGGCTATTTCTAGCCGCCCCAAACGGGGAAAAGGCAAGAAGAAGGGAGCACCTGAGGAAGTTAAGAAAAAGCAAGGAACCGGTGGGATCTCGAAGAAGAAAAAGGAGGTGACAGGAAAATGTTTCAAGTGCAGTCAAAAGAGACATTGGAAATCAGACTATCCACTTCGTAAGAAGTCGTTGAGCGATCCAGGTATATCTTCAGCTTTTGTGGTTACATCATGTTTCATGGCTAGTGCTGCCCACTCATGGGTAGTAGATGCAAGAGCTACTGACCATGTTTGTTTTGGATCCTGAGAAATAATGAGTCCCTCATACGGGTTCCTTTAGTTAGTATCAGAGGAGGTCACAAGATTTCTTGATGATGTCAAAACCATAACAATAACATGAAACACAGTTAAGTGCAGATGCAGATAGAAACCACTTACCTTATTACCTGGACACGATCTGGACATGAGCTAAGTTGGTCTGCTGTTTCCTTAACCATTTGATCCCTCTTTTTGAGATGAGCTTGATTTGATCCTCAAATCTTTTCCCCTTAATGATATTCCTCTCTTGCCCCCTTTTCGGCATGGATATTTTCTATATATATTTCCCCCTTTTCAGCATTATCAAAAAGGTCGTCAAAAAGATTCCAACTATGGAAGTCCAGCTTGATTCCTCCATCTCGGCAGGTAGTGTATATTTACTCTTCGACAATGACATGATTTTTGAAAATGTCCAACCTCGGAGTCTGATTATCTAATGAATTGACTTTTCCGAAGCGAAATGGAGAGACGGTCAAGACACATCGTTTTGCCATGCGTTGTAAGCTTTTGGAGCCAAATTCAATCTTCTGCTAGCTCAAATCTGCAATCATTTGATGAAAATCATAGATCCGTGGTTTTCGAACTACATCAAACTTGATAAACCATTACCCCTAGTTAATATGACCTCCTTGAGTATGTACTGGGGTGCAATGGTTGTATTTTAGCTCTTAATTCATACGGTCTGTTCCCCCAAGATGAGTGGTCTCCTTATTGAGTTTGAAACCACTTTTGAGTAGTGATCTTGTAAATGTGAGTTTGATAACATTTGATGAATTGATAGCCTCATCTCCTTGAGCTTGATACCATTTATTGAGATTCTGAATTTTTAATCCAATGACATGTCTTATTGACCAGGATGTCAGTACCAACTGATCAAACTGATGCTTCCACCTGTTGATCTGTCTGCTTTGAATAACAGAGTGAGCTGTTGGGGTAGACCAGTTTTCTTCTTTCTGCTTAAGGTAGATGCATCCATAAATTTGATTAAGCTTCCTCAATCACATTTACATAGAAACATTCGATTGCTTTTGAAATAAAACAAGAGATAAAACGAAACAATTCATTCTTATTAGACTTTTATGAACATAACAACTTATTACAATGAAATAAAAGAAGTTTTGAACAGTTAGCTAATACAAGCTTAAGCTGGTTCCCCCTTAATCTGCTATCTTATGATAAGCATGTTCACTTGTTGAATTGTTGTAGAAGCTTTGTAGAAAAGACATCTTGATTAATGCAGTTAGTTGTTAATAGTTTGAGCTCTTGATGCATCTTGTTTGATCTATGAACTGCATCTTTGTGTTAAGCATCCCCCCTTGATAAAATACTCATTGAACTCCATGGGGTTAAGTTGCTTCCTGCCGTGTAACCTTTTTATCGATCTGGACACTAATCTGTTTCACGATCTGTATGTTCCTTCGTGAACTCGATATGTGACATGATCTGCTTGAATCAGAATTTTATCACGATCCCATCAGTGTTTTGGAATGGAGTGAGCGTGACTTATGGTGATTCGATCTATGTGGTGAGCTGTTGACATTATGTGTTGTCTTTCTGCTGGTAGTACAGATCGTCATTGATACCCTCATTGTTGGTTGATATGTACTTTGTTACTTCTGCCCAATCCATGGAAGCAACAACTGTGGCCCTGGATCAACTTGAGTAAATCTTCGAGCTCAAGCACACTATTCGACCTCCAGCTCATCATTTATCCGTTTTAGTCCTTCTTGACTTGATTTCATCACCTCTTCGTACTTTGGCCTGATATTGCTATATCTTCTTTCGAGAGCGAGCTGACCTATTCATTTTTCTTGACAGGTCGCTCCATAAGTGTAGCAACAGGGGATGTACTCTTCCCTCTTAGAAAAACTTATGGAAAATGCAAATCAATTATAATTTACCACATTAGAATCATCCTCATCTTCTTAGATTTGAGCCAGAAAGGCTTCATCATCTAATGATGAACTTGAGGAAGAGTTTATGGTATCCTCGACTACCAGAACAACCTTCTTTCTTTTGAGCTGTCTGTCGGAGTTCATCGAGCTGCTTGTGTTCTCCCGGATTCTATTGTGGTAGAACTTCTTGTACTTGTTAGCTAATATGTATACGCAAAGCATGTGTATCAGCTAATACATACCGATGTCATTCTACGAGCTAAGATCAGTTCTTGCATCAAATGATACCGCAACCTTTATCGACTAGACTGTCCAAATCTGTCTAGACTGTGACTTTAAACTAAAAAGGAGCCGACTATGTTAACTTCTATGATCATCGATCCACCACACAGTCTACAATTGTAATAAATGGATTTATTTGCAATTCAACATATAATATAATAACTAACAAACTAATGATAGAATCATTTATTCTTATTAAAATGAAACTGAAAACAAGTCTGATACATCGTCTAAGCATAATGCATGCTTTGACGTGTACAAGCCCTCCCACTTATACTCAAACATGCTTTAGAGTATACAAATGTTTGTTGCATGACATATAACTCTCCAACATATACCTAAAGCAGGTCTATAACACGTCGTACTCCTAATCCCTCTACATGCCTCTAAAACGTCTTCCCGTTCAGGCTTTTCATGAAGGGATCTATCAGGTTATCCTCCGACGCAATCTTCGTCACCACTATGTCACCTCTCCTTACTATATCACGGATGATGTGATATTTCCTCTTGATGTGTTTACTCACCTTGTGGGCCCGTGGTTCCCTCGAGTTTGCCACTGCACCAGAGTTGTCATAATAAATCATGATACTCACCAGAAATACTCGTAATGACATCTAGACCCATCAAGAAGCTCCTAAGCCAAACTGTTTCCTTTCCGACCTCAGATGCGGCCACATACTCAGCTTCCATGGCGGAGTCCGCAATGTATTTCTACTTCTCACTCTTCTATGTCACGGCTCCACCTCCCAAAGTAAACAAATACCCTGAGGTAGACTTCCTTGAGTCCCGATCCGTTTGATAGTCGGAGTCGGTATAACCTAAAGGGCATAATGAACCAGCCTGGTAAACTAGACAATACTCCTTAGTCCGTTTAAGGTACTCAAGTATGTTCTTTGCCGCTGTCCAATGTCCCTTTCTAGGATAAGACTGATATCGTGCTACCAATCCTACGGCAAAGCAGATATCCGGTCTAGTACACATCATAGCATACATGAGACTACCTACTGCAGAAGCATAAGGTATCTGTCTCATATCCTCTTTCTCATCAGGTGTCTTATGACACATGTTTTGAGAAAAAACGATTCCATGTCTGAAGGGTAAGAAACCCTTCTTGGAATCTTTCATGCTAATGCGTCTAAGTTTAGTCTTGATATAACACTCTTGAGGTAAGAACAACATTCTCTTAGATTGGTCATGGATGACCTTGATCCCAAGAATGTGTCCCGCGTCTCCCATATCTTTCATATCGAATTGGCTGGATATGTATGTTCTAATGTCTAACAACACTTCCGATCAATAGAATGTCATCTACGTATAGCACTAAGAAAATGACGGCTTCACCCTCACACTTCTTGTACACACAACTTTCTTCAGGGCACTGATTAAATCTATAAGACTTGATAACCTGATCAAAACAAAGGTTCCATAACCGTGAGGCTTGCTTAAGTCCATAAGTGGACCTCTTAAGCTTTCACACCATGTGTTCCTTTCCTTGAACTGCATAGCCCTTGGGATGTTGCATATGGATGTTTTCCTCAAGACATCCGTTAAGAAAAACTGTCTTGACATCCATCTGCCATACTTCCCAATCTATATGTGCGGCAACTGAAAAGATTATACAAATAGACTTGAGCATGACTACTGGTGAGAAGGTCTCATCGTAATCGATACCTTCCTTTTGTGTATAGCCCTTTGCTACTAGTCTAGCCTTGAAGACTACGACGTTACTGTCGGGTCCTCGTTTCCGCTTGAAGACCCATTTACTCCCTGTGGCCTCATAGCCATTGGCATATCAACTAGCTTGTATACTTCCTTTTCAACTATGGATTGCAGCTCAGACTCCATCGCCTCCTTCCAGAGGTGACAGTCCTTGTCGTGTACTGCCTCTTCGTAGTTCCAAGGGTCCAATTCATCTAGGCCTGAGACTGAGTCAGATGCCTCTCCCACTCCAATGAATCTGTCAGGTTGACGAACAACCCTCCCACTACGATGAGGCTCCACTACAGGTGGTACAAGTGTTTGGGTTGGTGCTGTTGCACGTTGTGTTTCTTGTGAATTTGGAACAGCTGTAGTTCTCATTTCCTCGAGAACTATCTCGCTTCTGGAGTTGTGGTTGTTCACATAGTCTTCTTCTAGAAATCGAGCGTTAGTGCTAATCGCAACCATACGATCTCTTAGAATATAAAACTCCCACCCTTTCGCTCTCTAGGATAGCCAACAAGACACAAGTCAATACGAGATGCCAATTTGTCGGCGTCTTTTTCTAGCACGTGTGCTGGACAACCCCACACCTTGAGATGTCTTAGACTGGGCTGGCACCCGGTCCACAACTCAATAGGTATCTCAGGGACCGACTTGGAAGGTACCAAGTTCAATGTGTAAACTGCTGTCTCTAGAGCATATCCCCAAAACGAAATCGGCAACTCTACATAACTCATCATAGATCTCACTATCTCCATAAGCGTTCTATTTCGTCTTTCTGATACACAATTTTGTTGGGGTGTACCCGGTGCAGTTAGCTGGGATTGAATCCCTGCATCCGACAGATGGCTCAAAAACTTAGCACTAAAGTATTCGCCTCTGCAATCAGAACGCTGACACTTGATAGTCTTTCCATGACGATTCTCCACAAGTGCCCTAAATTCCTTAAATTTCTGAAAGGATTCTGACTTGTAGTACATTAAATAGATATATCCATATTTCGAGTCGACATGACTCTACATTGGACCCCAAACGTCGGAGTGAATGATATCCAACACATCTTGGGCTCTATTTCCTTTGACATTGAATGGTCTCTTAGTCATTTTACCATCCAAGCAAGATTCACAAGTAGGGTATGGCTCAACTTGGAGTTTATCCAAAGACCCATGTTCCACTAACTTTTGAATCCTCCTAAGGTTAATATGTCAAAGTCTTAAGTACCATAGATATGTATCATTCTAAAAAAGATAAGATGCTTTCTCTACTTGGAGTTAATAGACAAGTTAAAAGTTGAAGTTAAACGTTGTTTAGGTTTTGCGGATATAGTATACAAATTGTTAATCAAAGTTAGTGTATGGGGGGGGGGGGGGGGGAGGAAAAAAAAAATAAACCAACTTTTCTAGTTTACTTGATGTTTTATTTCAAGAGTAAAACCCTTCTTATATCAAGAATGGCTTTCGGGTTGACTAGATCAGGTTCTCTTATGAGAAGATGATCTGGTCCAATGAATCTCTTGTGTGAACTTTATACGGAAGATGGTGGATTTAGTTGGTTGCTCTTAATTAAAACTTTTTCTTATTCCTAGTGTTCTTTAGTGAAGCAAGTTTATAGAATAAGAATGGGAATGCAAGTGTTGGATGAGTGAATAAATGACTAAATATAAATGCTGAATTTAAATAACGCAGTCAATTTTAGGTGGTTCAGGAAACCCCCTACGTGCACAGTCTAAGCAAACAAGACTGGAAATCCACTACTAGGATTCTCGCTTCTTTATACTCATTGTGTACGAGCCAAGAATACAAGTCAAAACTAGACTATATCCCTGCACGAATTATGGGTTGTGTCCTTTACAACTTACAAAGAAAATTCTCATTCAACACTTCACGATCATAGCCTAGAAAACTACTAAACTTTGAATGATCCAAATTTCTAACTTCTCGATAAGTCAGACTTAAATCGAGACTACAACTTGAAATTTTCTTAGTAAACGGTGTTGCTTCGAAAACAGTATGCAAGAACTTGGATGCTTGAATGTAGGTGAATGAGTCTGGGCTGAGTGACGGCTCTTGATAGTTGAATTCTTGTGCTTGAATACTTTGAATCGGAGCTTTTATAGGTGCAGAATCAAAGTTCTGACCGTTGACTAATCAATCAATCCATAATCGTTTCTGAAGATTTTGTTTCCATATATATAACGGGTCTTGCCTTGTAGGCTAGATTGAAATCTTCATGATTGAGTTGATTTGATCTTGATTGATTTTCTTCCTTTAATAGAACTTGTTGGATAGACGCTTGTGTTCAGCTCAAAATGTGTGTCTAAGTTCTCGCAATTAAACGAGGCCTATAGTACGTAATAAGCTGACCCTAAGTCGTATCCCAAGGTAGGCTTAGCAGGGCTTCCTAATTCAAGTGCTACAAAATAAACAATTAGTTCTAAACATTCTAACCAGATAGCATATAAACGATTAACTAAGCTAGCTAATTAATTACGATTTAAATAATAGAAATTCGGAATAAGGCTCTAGGAGCTGAACACTCACTTCGATCATCACATAATATTATTAAAACACACATTCACATGCTCATCTAGAATTCTTAAGAGCTATCTAATTTCGAACCTTCGTATGTGATAATTAGATCGTGACTATGACTTTCAAATTTAGCCACACTATTAAGAATCCTAGTTAACCAGCGAATACTCGATTAACATGTTTCCAGTTATAATCGAAGTTGATTGGATCTTGATCAAACACAAAGATCTTCTTTCGACCTCACTCTACCTCTAACAATTTATAACGGTGATCAATCAACACAATTCATTATGCACGAATCCAAACAACGAGCATGATTTAATAATAACATAAATGATCGAACAGAAATTCAACAACCTAGTGGAGATCAACTACTCAACCCAAAACATAATCATAAACTAAGAACTCACAACAAGAACTTACTAATGACTACACTAAGGAATCAAGCAATCAATCTCCACCTTAATTTGTCTTTCCAAAGTTGAAACACAAGTAAAAGCGCTAAAACAAAGTTCTAAGATTACAAGATTCGAGTTCTATCTAAATGAATAAGAGATATGGAAGTTCCCTTCAAAATGGCCTGAAAAAGACTTTAAAAACTTGCCAATAACTGCCAGCTAGCGGCCGCTGAGGAGCTAGCGGTTGCTGGCTTGCACTCTCTATCTGCTGTTGCAGTACAGGCCCAGCGACCGCTAGCGTGTGCAAAATACAGAATATTTGAAATCACAGAATTTAAGCTCGTCTCCATAAGAATCCGTAGCCGCAAACAGATCCAAATTCGGAGTTTTAACGAAGGAGAACGAGCCAAAATAAAATTGTTGCGCAAGACATAACAATTCTGCATATGACCATGCTCTCGCGTTCTTTCTCCTATTGTCTTTTGCCCGTAACTCCTAACAAGATCCTGTCCGGTTTTCTCGGCTTCATTTGTCTTAGCATCTTCGAAATTTCCGGCATCATTTAAGCTCCGATCAACTCCTCTTCTTGTCATCCTACATTCAACACAAGTGCAATAAAATCGGCATAAATACGAACTAAAGAGACGCAAAATCAAATCAAACTAAAAAAATAACACAACTAAACATGAACTAAAAATACACCAAAAACGAGCTAAACAGCTTGGTACTTGTTCTCTTCTATTTCTCTTCCATTCTATTCGATGAGTTTTCTTCAGAGTGAAATTTCCTAGCAAACCTGATGACTCCTATAAGTCAGAACTCCTATAAGATGTTCTTTTTTTTACAATGTGTCATCCTCTAAACCTGTTCTAGAGATGGGTAAGCTATGGTCAAGATCTATAGTTCTATCTTTTCCTTACAATTACCCAATCATAAGGTTTGATCTATCAAGCTAGTTACTCTATCAGATAAGGTTTATACAAGGTTACCTTTTCTGTTACAGCATAGGCAAAGCAACGAATGAAAAGGCAAAATGTTAAGTGTGTTTCGAAAGAACATCATCGAAATTATTTATAAGGGTTCCCAAAAATTTCCCCCTTTTTGATGATGTCGAAACCACACTTTATAAGATAACCTTAAATAAAGCTTTTAAAGAGCAGTCTCGCATAAATTACCAAAAGGGTTAGTTACGTTATAATAGATAACGTTCAAAAAACATGAATTTAGTTATGGACAAAGAGTGATTGTCATCAGAAACTCCCAATTTTATATATATGGAAATGAGGATCATGAGAGTTTACAAAAAAAATGAAAGTAGAACAGATTAAGCAAAAATAATGAGAATAACAAAGATAATAGAATAATGAGGTCAGTTACCCTTCTTTCACTTCAGGCTTCTTCGCTACTTCCCGCATCTCATTCTTCTTCTCATCAGACATCAACTCATAACTTTCATATACTCCGTCTCGAACGCGAGCATAATCAAGATTGCTATCATCAATGGAGTATCCACACCCATTGGCAATCGATTTGATGTAGGAGAGGATCTTGGTCTTTTTTGGCATAGTACTTCATTTTATCAACAAAACCTGCATAGAAAGTTTTGGTGGTGCTCGAAGTTGAATGTTTGTTGCTACTGCTTTTGCGATGATTGGACTAACGAATTCTTGATTCTTGTATGCTGCAAGATAGACCTGGAAGCATTCATCCGGCGAGCCTTGAGAGAATTGAAGTTCCTTGAGAAAGTAATGATTGAGAATGAATCCAGTCTTGAGGAGTTCCCATTCTTGCAGATCTTTGATCTCAACCCAAGAATCAGCTGGGCTTTTGCTCTTAGTCATGAATAGGTATGTGAAGTATGAGACGTTCTTCTTTTTCCTCTTTAGGGGTTCTGGCAGAGGAGAAGGGGGTGCACTCATTTCCTTCTCTCTGAGACGACGTTCCTCTTCTCTTTGCTTCCTGAGTGCGGTACTCTGGATCGCACTCATGATCTGGAGTTGCCCCTAACAAGAATGATCTGAGGCGCTCTTCGTTAAGGAACTGAGTGCGATACTCTGGATCGCACGCATGATCTGGAGTTGCCTCTAACAAGAATGTTTCCTCAGCCTCATCTCCCTCGTCTCTTGGTTGGTCTAGCTTCCCTTTCCCTTTTCCAACTACTTGCGATCCTGAACCTAGAGATTGTATCAGTAGAGCTTGATCTTGAGCTGGTGGCGGAGCGATTGGTAAAATTGTTTGCCGTTTCTTGGTTGCAGTTTTTGTGGGACACTTCACTATCAATCGCTTTCCTCTTCCTTTTGCTTTCTCTTCCTCATTTTCGACATCATCAAGAGTTGTCTGCATAAGGGAGCAAAGAGTTTGCATATCTTCATCGGAGGCTTTCTCCTTGAAATTGAGGTGAGTGGAGATGTTCCCTTCAGCATTTGCAGCTCGCTGGTTGATTCCACCGCTGACTATAGAGAATTGCCTTGTCAAAGTTTCATCGTCTTTTTCCAAATCATCAATTTTCTTCATATAAAAATCAAGATCCAATGGGGCTGGATATCCTTCATCAATAAGAATTTCAACAAGAAATTTCTTCGAAACTTCCTTGAACCTGGATTCCTCGAAATCGTGCAAATATTTGTGAACGGTCGTATCAGTGGCTTCCTTCACCTGTTCAAGAACTTTCTTGGTTGACTCAATAATTTCTTTTGAAATGTTTTCCTTGACGCTGGTAATCAAATCAACTATTGACTTTGTGATTTCCGAAAGCTTTCCATCGCATGCCCTATAATTTTCATCGTGCTTTGTGATAGCAGTGCTGGTGTACTGACGCTCGTCTGCAAGTGATTTGTTCATCAATTCAATGGAATTTTTGAACCCAATCTATCATTTTCTTCTCAGTTTCCGCCAATTACTCCTTCTATTGGTTGTTGAACCTCGTCAGGACGTCTACAACTTGTTCTCTCAGTGCAACTACTGCACCAGGTGATATGATTGTGTCAATAGATTCCTGTGCGGCATCCTGCCTCTCGCTGCCGGTTATCACAATGGCTTCACTGGAATCAATCCTTGCAATTTCTTTACCATGGTCTTCAAACCCTATTAAAGACAAACTCGAGGGAGTGGTGGTTTCAACAATGGTATTCTCAATTGAGTCTTGCACTTGATGCGCTGATGTTGAAATATCCAAAATTTGTGGTTCTTGATTGACGACTACTGGTCCTTCTTGTTGGTCTGTTGCAGATGGTGTTTGTGGTAGGTCATCTTGCGATAAAGAAGTACCCGCCTTATCTTTATTTAAATATGTCTGAGAACCTCCTTGAAGAGGAGTTCTCTCCATATCTTCATTTTTCCATATAGTCATTAGGAACCTTGTGGTTGGGGTTGAATGGTACAACTTCTTTACATTTCAATTTCACAAAGAATTTTTGAATCATGTAACTCACTTTCATACCATGTCGAAGAGAACGCTTGACATTGACATTGTCGATTTGTCCCTTCTCGTTCGTTTCAACAATTACCAATCTTGCTTCCATAGCAAGTAGCTGAAATAAGATCTTCGGCCAATTGACTGGCAGATTAAGAATGACAGATGTCATTATTTTTAACTTCTGTGGAGTAATCTGATCAAAGGTTCCACTATGCATCATAAAAATCTCCTGAACAAGATTAAACAGGATCTTGTATTTTGGTGCAAGTGTTGTTCTACTAAAGGCTCTGCCCTTGTAAGAGAAATGTATCATTGTAATCTCCTCTACAGCTTCTTGAAGTTGTGCCTTTGTTATTTCTTCAAGTGTTATGCCCTCATCTTTGATGTCGTAAACTCTGCAAATCATGTTCACCACGTCATAATGTGTTGCTTCTGTTTCTATTTTTCCGACTGGCATCAATAACCTATAGCGTTGTCGGCGGCTCGGTTGTCCTGCCAAGTGAGATAGGATATACCCACTTGCCTTGGAAGATACATGTCCGGTTGAGCGGTTATGACGTTGTAGAAACTTAGTAAAATGCTAGTTAGGAATCTGTTCTTATAACAAAGAGAAATAACAATGTTTATGCTATAAACTCATTTATTTCCAGTAGGAACATGTAATGTTCATAAGTGACGGTGTAAAATAAAACATTGGTATATTATGTACAATCACAAAGCAATTCATATTTAAACGACGCATGAAGATAATGAACATTTTTATCATCCAATAGTGGAAGAATATGAGTAGTTAACGTTCAAAACTTAAGCACATAATGAAGTTTTACTGATAAATAATAGAGATAAGCAAGTTATAAACAAATAACCTTTCAAAAGCTTTATCTTATCATATAAGGAGTTTAAAGTTTGAAACCCATGATTATCAAAAACAACAAATGGCTCGGCGGTTACAAACTTCTTAACTATGGAAACTCTGTCTGAGAATTTTTAAAAGTGATTCGGCCATTTTTGAAGGTGCTTTAGAAGGTTTTGAGAGATCTTTGAAATCAAGACTTAGAGAAACGTTTTTCGTAGAAAAATTGGTTTGTGCAAGTGTAGGAGTAAGAATGAGGAAGATGAAATGAAGTATGCTATAAATATAATGAATTAACGGTCAAGATTAAAAGTAAAACTTAGAGATGAAGGGTTGGGATTTGTTTTCTCCCTGTAGATGATTTTGCCGCGTTGGGAATTGTCTTTTCCCACGTTTGGTGATAGGTGAGATTCACACGCTTGATCCTAGGGTTGTGTGAGGCGCGTAGACTTCAATCTTTCTCGATTCTTTACTTTATATCTTTAAATGGTAATGATTTACCCTCGATCTGATAATCAAATCCTGAAATAGATCATTGCAAACATTAAATGACAATCAAATCAACCATGTAGATAATTTTAATTATATTATGTAATGAAAATCAAAGCGGTAAATAATAAATTCAGAGAATGATACTACTTCTCTAAGTTCCCCATTGATTTTGGAACATATATATAAATATTTATATATATTGTGACCGTTGGTAGTTCTCCTCAGCAGGTTCTGCTGGTGATCAGATTTGCTTGTCACCAAGGTTAAGTAAACCTAATCTTCCACACAACATCTCGAACCTTTCTTTTGGCAAGGCTTTGGTTAGAATATCCGCTCGTTGATCATCAGTGTGAAATTTTTCTATTTTCACATTTGTTTCTTTCCACATAATCTCAAATGAAATGATGGCGTACATCAACATGTTAGAATCTTGTATGGAGAACATGATTTTTTGTTATGGCAATGACACTCGAGCTATCACAGAAAATTGGCACCTCTTTAGCATACACCTCATAATCTTTGAGTTGTTATTTTAGCCATAGGATTTGTGCATAACAACTTCCAGCTGCCATATATTCTGCTTTTGTTGTCGAGGTTGCTACCGAGGTTGGCTTTTTCGAGAGAACTAGGACACCAATTTATTTTCGAGAAACTGACAAGTGTCTAATGTTGATTTCTTATCTAATTTACAACCTGCATAATCAGAATCTGAATAACCCGTTAGTTCAAAATTATCATCACATGGATACCATATACCCAGGTTTGTTTTTCCTTTTAGATATTGTAGTATCTTCTTCACAACTTCCATGTTAGACTCTTTGGGGTTAGCCTGATATCTTGCGCAAACGCCAACGGTAAAAGTAATATCAGGTCTGCTAGCAGTTAAATAAAGTAAAGAACCAATAATTGCCCTATATTGTGTAATTTTGGCAGGTTTCCCTTCTGGATCTGGGTCAATTCTTCCGCTAGTCTACATTGGTATCTTGACATATTTGTTATCCTTAACTCCAAACTTTGAGATCAATTCTTGAATATACTTTGCTTGGCTAATAAATTTTCCATCCGATAACTGTTTAACCTGCAATCCTATAAAGAAATTCATCTCCCCCATCATGGACATTTGATATTTATTTTTCATAAGATCAACAAATTTCTCACATAACTAATCAGATTGAGAACAAAAAATGATATCATCAACGTATATTTAAACTAAAAGGATATGTTCTTTCACTTTGATAATGAATAGTGTCCTATCAACTGAATCTCTTCCGAACCCTGATTCGAGCAGAAACGTTGATAAGGTTTCATACCAAGCTCTTGGAGCTTGCTTTAATCCATAAACAACTTTGGCTAATCTGTAGACTCTCTTGTTAGCGTCTCCTTCTTCAAAACCTGGAGGTTGTTCTACAACCAATTCTTCTTCAAGGATTCCATTTAGAAAGACACTTTTGACATCCATTTGGTAAATCTTGAATCTCTTGTGTGCTGCATAAGCAATAAATAGTATTATAATTTCCAATCGTGCCACTGGAGCGTAGGTTTCATCAAAATCTATCCTTTCTTGTTAACTATATCCTTTGGCAACCAGTCTAGCCTTATTTCTGACCACTTCTCCATTCTCATCCTTCTTGTTCTTGAATACCCATTTGACTCCTACTATATACTTCTTGATGCTTTGGTCTTTCCACTATATACCATACTTCATTTTTTTTTGAACTCATTAAGCTCTTCTTGCATGACAGTAATCCATTCAGCATCTTGTAGTGCTTCATAGGTGTCAACAGGTTCAGTATGAGATGGTAACAACTTAGTAATGCACATTCTCCATGCATTCTTCTCGTTCTAACTCGATCTGATAAGTTCCCGACAATAAGTTCTGGAGGATGATCTTCAATTCATTTTCTTCGTTTAGACATTTCTACTTCTGATACTTCAGGTTCTGCTTTTTTTTTTGAATTCTCAAACTCTGGATGCACTATAGGATGAATAGCAAATGGATTATCAATATCAGTATTAACATCCAAATTTGGATTAGAGGGTTTACTATCAATCTCATTTGAGATTTCTCGTTGTTCACCTTCAACAGATACTGATTGTTCTGGAGTTTCCTGCATTGATAACCCTTCTCCTGAATTCAAGATTCCCCACTTGCTGCAAGGCGTTTCTATTGGCAGTAGGTCCATCTTCATTTGCTTCTTCTTCTTCTTCTTCTTCTTCTTCTTCTTCTTCTTCTTTCTTGTTCCAAAGAAGAATGTCTTCAATAAGTTGTTCTTTAGAGCTCCTTAGACTAGATCTCTTATTATGTTGTTGATCTTGTTCTTCTGTTGAGTCATTGTACTCAAAGATAGATTCATCAAAAACAATGTGAGGTGTTACCTCCACAATAAGGGTCTTCTTGTTGTACACTCGATAAGCTTTGCTAACATTAGAATATCTCAAGAATATTCCAATGTCAGCTTTGCTATCAAACGTCTTCAACTGAGATTTTTCATTATTGTGTATGTAACACATACAACCAAAAGCTCTTAATTCAGGGCTTCTTGTTGTTCCATAATTCATATGGAGTTTTTTTCTTATCGAACAGTGACGGTTGATCTGTTCTGAGTGTAACAAGCAGTGTTTATAGTTTCCGCCCAAAACTTCTTTGGTAAATTTGTTTCATTGAGCATAGTGCGTGCAACTCTTTTAGTGGTCTGTTTCTCCTTTCAACTACTCCATTATGTTGAGGTGTTCTTGCTGCTGAGGTTTAGTGTGTTATCCCCATCTTGTTGCAAAACTCTCAATTTTCTGATTTAAGAACTCAGTTCCACGATCAGTTCTGATGGAGATGATAGAGGTCTCCTTTTGTCGAGTAATTAATCTTGTTTAGCAGGTCTGATAATTTCTCCATGGTTTCCTCTTTCTTAAACAAAAATACCACCCAAGTGAATCTAGAATAATTATCAATAATAACTAAAGTATACTTTCTACGTTTATACTTAATGGCATTTTTGGGCCAAATAAGTCTAAATGCAGCAACTCAAGTATTCTTGTTGTTGAATGTGAAGTTTTGCTTGAAAATGAGGCATTCATTTGTTTCCCTGCTTGACAAGCTTCACATATATGATCTATATCAAACACTTGGTCTGGAAAACCTTCTACCAGTTTCTCTCGTACAAGCTTGTTGATAGTCTTAAAATTGGGATGGTTCAATCTTTTATGCCATAGTCAATTAGTTTCTGAATCAGTCTTAGTTACAAGACATGTTTCAGTGGTGTTTTCCCATTAAACTATGTATAACATATTCTGCATTTTAGCAGTAAGAAGAGTTTCATCTCCTTCCTTGTTCTTCACAAAATAATTGTTAGTATCAAAGATAATTTTGTTACCATTAGAACATAATTGACTAATAGAGAATAAATTATGACTCAGACCTTGAACATATGAAACATTTGTAATTGTAGTCTTGCCAATTTTAACTTTACCATAACCTCTCGTGTAACCTTTCGAATTACATCCAAAAGTAACATGTGGTCCTTCTCTTTCGACATAATCTGATAGTAGACTCTTGTCATATGTCATATGCTTTGAACATCCGCTGTCTATTATCCATACCGATCATTTTGCAGTTTTACTCCTTCTCGAGCTTCTTCAAACTTGCAATTACACAGACTTAGCAATCCATCTAGATACGGTTGCTTTGTTAGTAATATGTGTTCCTTTTGGAACCCAGATATAATTAGCACAATGAATAAATTCATAAGTAGTAATTTGTCTTCTTTGTTCATAAATGAACTTAGTGGCCTTGTATGTGGACCTGTTCTTTTTCTGCTTATTCTGATTCTTTTGAGGAGTGTTAGTTTTCTGAACATGTGATTTCAATCTCTTCTCCTGCTGTTTAGAAGTATACTACTATTCTTGCTAGCTACATGTCCCTTCCGCTGATAGTATCGATCATGATCATTTTTCTTCATCAGAATTGCTTGAGGTTGCTTCTCCTTGTTTTTTAAATTAACCACTTGATCTAGTATTACATTTCGTTCTACAAGAAAGACTAATTATGCATGTTCTTTGTTGCCTTTATAAACAAGTCCGTTTCCGTGAGAATATTTGTTTTGCATCTCAAGAATCATGGATTGTCTTTCTTCTCATTTGTTCATATCCCTTTCATGTTATTGTATGTTCTTGAGCTTTTCTGCAATCTTTGCATTGAGATAGTAGATTTCTTCATCTTTGTTCTTGATTTGATTCTGTATCTCTATCTCTTGATCAACATTCTTCCTTGTTATCTCTTCTAGAGGTTTAATTTTGTTTCCCAATTTGTCGTTCTCCTTAACAACTGTTTGAAACATTTTCTCAAGTTTTGCATGATCTTTCAAAACTTAACTGATCTCTTTCCAAGATATCTCAGCTTCATCTTCATCACAAGAATCGTAGATAGGTTTGTTAGACAATATAGAATTATAAGAGTTTACCTCATTCTGATCTAGATCATTGTATATTCCCATAAAGCATTTGTCCCAATCCTCTTCTTGTTTTTTAGCATAGGGTGCTTCATCATTGTCAGATGAACTGTCAGATAAATGACTCGTGCTTGATTCTTCTTCTGCCAACATAGCTTTCTGTTCCTTTCTTAAGCGTCGATCTCTTTAGGCTCTTAGCTCTTCTCTTTGACTTTTTGTGAGACCAGAGCAATATGTTTTGAAATGACCTGTTCTCCCACAACAAAAGAAAGTGTATTCCGTAGAGTTAGACTTAGATTTATTACTAGATTATTTTTACCTTACTTTTCTCATCTGATCGATCTTGGCTTTTGTTCTTTTAGAATTGATTTTTGCTATTATTCCTGTAGAACTTCTTGTATTTGTTGGCTCTAGTTTCCAGTTTTTCAAGTCGTTTGGCAATCATAGCATAATCTTTTAGAAGTTTGTCTTTTGAGAAAAATTCTTCATCAGAACTAGGTTGTTCCTTTTCTGTTGAAGTTGCCTTGAATGCTACCTCTTTCTCCTTCTTAGAGTTATTTGTTTTCCTGCTAGAAGAAGAGTTAGTTCAATTATTACGTTTTATATCACACTCATTACCTGCCAAAAGATCAAATAGTGCTTCTGTAGTGAGTCTATTGAAATCTGGTCTCACAAAGTGAACTGCAAATTAAATTTCCCAGCTGCCGGGCAATGCTCGAACAACCTTGAGGTTTTTCTCTCGTTGAGTATATTTATCTTTCTTTAAAGAAGAAACTTCCTGTAAGATTCCCATGAATCTTGTCTTCATCTCTTCTATAAATTCGCCTTGTTGCATCTTGAATTCATGAATCTTGTTGCAGGCAATTGACAGTTTGTTCTCGATCATTTCTTCCGATCCAAGACTGAGATCACGTAGAGTATCTCACATTTCCTTAGTTGTATCAAGATCACATATATTCGCCAAATATACCCCTTTGACTGTGTTTGATATAAGACCTTTAGCAAAGTCATCTACGTTGGCTTCTCTCCTTTCTTCAGCAGTGTATTTCCTGGGATCCTTAAGTACTCGGTTGGTTGTAGCAGTGGAATTAGGTCCAACGCTTACTACAATTTCTTCCTCATAGATTTCTAGTGGACCATCTTGGATTAATTTCCACATGAGGCAATGATGAGCCTTGAGACACATTGTGATTTTGAAGCTCCATTCTTTGTAACCTTGGATAGATAAGTCTTCACAAGCCCTGACAAGACAAACTTCCATGATTGCAGATACTATGCATATGAATGAAAATTTTTTCCTAAACATATTCAACTTTACCACAAAGGAGTTAACCTTGTGAAACAGAAACAATGGTCTGTTGAACCACTGCTCTGATACCACTTGTTGGTCCTGGAAGAGCTGAGGTGGTTGGTGTATGGGGGGTAATACACCAAATACCAACTTTTCTAGTTTACTTGATGTTTTATTTCAAGAATAAAAACTCTTCTTATATCAAGAATGGCTTTCAGGTTGATTAGAATAGGTTCTCTTATGAGAAGATGATCTGGTCCAAGGAATCTTTTGAGTGAGCTGTTCTGAGAGAGTATAAACTTCGTGAGAGGCTTACTCATTAATAGAACTGTGTACGGAAGATGATGAATTTAGTTTGTTGCTCTTAATGAAAACCTTTTCTTATTCCAAGTGTTCTTTAGCGAAGCAGGTTTACAAAATAAGAATGAGAATGCGAGTGATGGATTAGTGAATAAATGAATAAATATAAATGAAGAATTTAAATAACGCGGTCAATTTTACGTGGTTCGGAAAACTCCCTACGTGCACAGTCCAATCAAACAAGACTGAAAATTCACTACTAGGATTCTCGCTTCTTTATACTCGTTGAGTACGAGACAAGAATATAAGTCAAAACTAGACTGTATCCTTGCACGAATTATGGGTCGTTCCCCTTATAACTTACAGAGAAATTTCTCCTTCAACACTTCACGATCAAAGCCTAGAAAACTACTAAACTTTGAACGATTCAAACTTCTAGCTTCTCGATAAGACAGTCTTAAATCGAGACTATAACTTGAAATTTTCTTAGTTAACGGTGTTTCTTCAAAAACAGTATGCAGGAACTTGATTTCTTCACTCTTGGATGCTTGAAAGTAAGTGAATGAGTTTGGGCAAAGTGTCGGCTCTTGATAGTTGAATTCGTGTGTTTGCAAACTTTGAATCGAAACTTTTATAGGTGCAGAATCAAAGTTCTGACCGTTGGTTTGATTGACTAATCAATCAATCCATAATCGTTTTTGAAGATCTTATTTCCCTAAAATGGGTTTTGCCTTGTAGAGTAGATTGGAATCTCATTGATTAAGTTGATTTGATCTTGATTGATTTCATTCCTTTAAGTCCTATAAGTCAGAACTCCTATAAGATGTTCTGTCTTTTACAATGTGTCATCCTCTAAACCTGTTCTAGAGATGGGTAAGCTATGGTCAAGATCTTATAGTTCGATCTTTTCCTTAAAATGACTCAATCTTAAGGTTTAATCTATCAAGCTAGTTCCTCTATCAGATAAGGTTTATACAAGGTTACCTTTTCTGTTACAGCATAGGCAAAGCAATGAATGAAAAGACAAAATCCTAAGTGTGTTTCGAAAGAACATCAACAAAATTGTTTCTAAGGGTTCCCAACACAAAGTATCAGAACAGACAAACAAGTCTCTCTTCTTGATAATAACAGAATCATCAAAAGTAACAAAATATCCATTAAAAATAACTTTAGAAATAGAAACGAGATTCTTTCTAAAAGTAGGTACTAATAAAACATCATGTAAAACTAAAACGGTAGAGGCAAAGTGCAACTCTACGTCTCCCACTGCAACCGCCGCTACTCTCGTAGCGTCGCCCAACGAGATGGAAATATCCCCATCTCTAAGTGGTCTGGATCGCAGTAATGCCTGTGAATTACAACAAATATGGTCTGGATCGCAGTAGTTCCGCAATTTCTTGCTTTCTCTTAACAGACTTTGATGTTCTCTTCCTCTTGCGCTTACCCTTTTTAGGGTTGCTGGAAGAAGCTCGAGCTGCATTGGCTCTCGCTTCTGCCCCTTCGAGCTCATGCAGTAATTTTGTCAAAGAATAGTTATCACCATTCATTATGTAGACAAAACGGAATGACATGAAACTCGCAGGTAAGCTGTCATGACCCGCCTACTTAACTACTATATTAGCTACGTAAACGGATCGCGACTAACTGTAATGGAAGGACTGACGAACCAAAAGGGAACATTGGGGTAAAAGAATATCGATTTCACAAAAATTTCGGCAGCATCTCCGTTGTATATGGGTTAATCCTAGACAAACAGAAAACCAACACAAGATACAATATATCATATCCAATGGTTAAGAACATCAAACAACAGGAGATGATATATAAGATGACAAGTTCAACAACAACAAGTTATGCAAAGCTTGGTTTCCAAACATAAGTAACCAAAGGTAATGAGTCAACAAACTGCTGTATATGACCAACATGTCAAAGATAACTCGGAGTTTGGCAACAAATAGAATGGTTGGAATTTATGTATGATGACATAATCTCGGGCAACTAGATACATACATCAATCAACATAAAAGAAACAAGCTCGATCCAGCATCCCTCATCATCGCCAACTCTGCTGCTCAACCTGCACATTTAAAAACATATGCAGGGCATGAGTACTATATGTACTCAGTGGGCACACTGCCAAAAACATTTAAAACATGCTCTTATGACTTGCCAGTACTTTCTTTTAAAGTAAAACATTTGCATGCTCATGCTGTATCTTGCTCAAATCATAACTTGTGTCTGCAGACAAATCATTGAAATATACCATATCTACTTTCTTGTGTTGAGAGGTAGGCCTCCCTCTCAAACACTCTGACCGGCCAGTCCGCTCACCGGCTCACGGTCTAATGTGTATACAAACCCTTACCGGCAGCTCGTCCGGCATAGGGCCGATATCGTAATTCTGTCGTAGATAGGTAACATGCAACGTGCTTAAAAACAGGCAAGTCACATCTTTCAAAATAACATGCATATTCAAATATTGCATAATAGCATGCATACTTTTAGTAAGAAATGCCCACCTGGATGACTTATTCTATATAAGTCAGGGGTCCGTCTCTTTCTTTCTTCAGTTCCGCCTCTTTTCTGTCTACTCCGCTTGCACCTTAAATATATAAGTACGGAGTATATTAGAAAATATCATTTTGCTACTTCTTAATCATACTTACTTAAATATAATCCATTATCCCAATTTGGGTTATTAGGGGTTTTCAACTATCTCTCGGGTCATTGCATCCTTAACTGATTTAATATTTCTTAATCTTATAAATATACATCATTATGTATTTTAAGCTTATTTATAAGCTTACTTTCGATATTTAAACTCATACTTAGTAATTATGTATATTCTTGATTTATGTCAAAATACCAACTTATGCATAATTATCTTATTAAGATCTATCAAGCTTGATTATTCAACTACTATTACTTATATATCATTATCTACTCTTAAATCTTAATTATCTTTCATAATTATAACACTTCCTTCTTTACATGCTAAACTAACAAATTCTAACTTTCACATACTTAGCTAATTAAATCCAATAAATTCACATTAGCCATCATATTCCTTCCTTATCTCAAATACCATATTAGATCAAATAATTAACTTCTCCATGTACAAGTTTTAATCATCCCCTTTTCCATGAAAATTTAGAATCTTAATGGAGTGATAATTCTATCTCTAATCTCTTGATTTATTCATGCTTAACACTACTTAATAAGCTCTAATGCATCATCAATTAGACTAGATAGTATCTATATATATATAAACTATGAAACTCCATAAGCTACCAAATTCTTGAAAGTCCATTTCTAGTGCTTGAAAAATTCTCCATAAATTATTCTAGACATTATTCATACCATTGAACTCAAATATGATATCAATTTAAACAAATAAAATCAAAATCTCATAGAACAATTAAGGGGAATTTTCAGCCATTATGAGAAAAATTATGAAGTTTGATTTTGATTTAATTTCTTGTTCTAATCATGTCTATTGCTATCTAATGATACTTATTCATACTTAATTCAAGCAAATTCATATAAATTCCCATAATTCACAATTAGGGTTTATGTAGGAAATTAGGAGAAATTCAATTAATCATCATTTTCTTGAAATTCTTTTCATAATCTTACTTAGAACATGACATTCTATCTATTTACTACAACATACTTGGAAATTAAAGCCATATACTACAAGCTATGGTACATAAGATTACCATGGATGGAAAGATGAAATTTTCATAAGTTTTTACAAGCTAAAGATGTAAAAGTAGGAATTATTTACCTTAATATGCTCTTTTTCTTGAAAATTTGACACAAACTTAGCTTAATATGTTGAGATTTGGAGAAGAAAATTTGGTCATGGAGGAGAGGAGATGATGGACGAAATTTAGGGAGAAAATAAGGTTGATGATAGTGAATAGTAATTTGGATAAACATACTTATAAGATAAGTATGAAATTTTCTAATTTAAATAATTAAGTTATCACATTTCTACTCTTCTCTAGGGGCTTCTAGAAGCTTCTAGAGTCTTCTTTTTCGGGTTTTGAGATATTGATACTGGATGACTCATCTCGACACAAGGAATTCATTGGTTCAGACCGTTCGTGATTTGGAATTCGTATGAATAACTTATTCAAATTCTAAAATACCGAAGAAATTTAACTAAATAAATTCTTTCTAACATAATATTTTTCTAGTAAAATCTTCATAATAATTTCTTCTATATATATTACAAAATCAATCATAACTTGTAGATATTACTACAACTGTCGGATTCTCAAACTGAATTTTTGACGAAAACTTATTTAATTATTGCCGAAATTGCAATAATTAATTTTTATTCTTTATTTTATCTGTTTACTGACTTAATGAAATTTCTAATTCCATTTTCCTATATTATCTAATATATAAAAAAATTCTCTTCTAAGGGGTATGCTTCATCTGAATTAATTTTGCCTCGACCCCTTTCTTTTATTGCTAATATGGAATTAATAAATTCCATTTTCTTTCTTAACAAAATAATCAAAATTCTTTCTTCTAAATTATATAATAAATCTCTCAAGATTTTCTTAATCTCATAAATATTATCTTTTAAGGATGCAATGCCCTAATTAAGGTTTAATCACACTTTAATTACGGCTACAGTATTTCGGGATACTACATAAGCTCTGCATGACGATATCTATCTGAGATTCTTGGTCAATGTGACCACTTAGAATCTCTATACCACTCAGAAAACTCATCATCTTCATGACATGGTCCCGAACTGATGTTCCCTCTGCCATTAAGCCGTTCATCACTTTACTAATGGTCAATTGCTTGGTCATCCTGTTATATGTCTTGAACTTCTCTTGCAGGCTAGACATGATATGGGAAGATATCTTGATGTCTTCATGCTGATGCTACAAGGTGCTGCTTATGGAAGCCATAATATAACACCTTGCCATATTAGCACGAATCCATCTATCATACTCAGCCCTAGCACCAGCAGATGATGTGTCAAGTGGAACAGATGGACATGCTTCGTCAAGGACGAACTTCACGTTGTAAGCAGCAAGGACATCGTCCAAATTTCTTTTCCAGTCAATATTGTTTTCCGAAACAAGGTGATTATTTTAAAGAATCAAGGCAAGTGGATTGAAAGTCATGCTTAACAGAACTGAGAATAAATCAAATAAATTATCATAAATAACATGCTCAAACGCAGATAATCAAAACCTTTAAAAAAAACATGCTTTGAACATACTGTTTAAAATAAATCATGCAAGCCACGCAGTGTGACCGATTACACAATCAATTTTAAAATGGATTTACTGGTCATGTAACTCAACAGTCAGAGACCGCACAGTGCTGCTATAACTGCTAAATTACACCTAAGCTATTACCATGAGCCTACACCAAAGAAATTAATCGACTTTAATAGGCCCACAGCGGAGGGTTCATATCGCCATCAATTAAGATCTTATAACCATCTTAAAAAAAATCTTATCACGTGAACTTCTAAAGTGTGATCCCGCATGGAATCAAAACAAGTTACTTCACGAAAAGACCGTCTCATGGAGACCATATGTGATCTTAGCAAAATTAAACTACTAAAATTACAATCACAATTATCTCTTTTTCATTTTTATCTAAAACAGTGTTTTAACATGGATAATCACATATTATGACATGTCTAAAACATATAAGATCTCATAAAATTATGGCATATCAAATTAGACAAGATCTACACAATAAATAGCAAATAAAAGCCACTTTAAAACAATAAAGCACATAATAAGACAAATAATTACATTTAATTATCCAAAATAGGATAAAATCTAACTAATTCCTAAAACTGAGGAATTTAAATTTTAAATCATCCATCTTCTTTGTCTTTATTTTCAAATTTTAAATTTTAAATTTAAACCGAGTTTTAAAAAATGCAAAAAAATTTAAAATTCAAATTTTGGAGTCGGGATGAGCTAGCCTTGTTCGCTGCCGAAGCTACCGAGGGCTGCCAAGGCCAGCCGAGCCACTGTCGAGATGTCCCGTGCACTGCCGAGGGCCAGCACCCGTTGGCCTGCACCCCCCGCACGTTGTGTCGCTCGCGCGCCAGTCCCCTGTCGCGCTAAGCGTGTGCTAGTGTCGTACCATGCCCGCTCATGCCTTCCCTGCTCCTCCTCGCGCCAGCCCACCCGCTCAGCGAGCGCTGAGGCTGGGCCAACGGCCTCTGGCGCTGTCCCGCGCGTTGTCGTGCGCCTACTGAGGGGCCCCACGGCGATGCCGTGGTCCGGTTCCGACATTCGTTTCTCCATCTCGTTCTTCGTCTCCCACTCAATTACATAATAAATGCAATACATGGAAAAATAAAATAAATCCTCATCTAACATGGTCAACCCCCGTGTGATTACATATTTTAAGCCACAAAACGGGCACAAAGAACGAAATAAACGAATAAAAGCGGTATTAAATCATATAAGCCACGTAATATCATAGATATAATGATAAAATTAAATCTAGCATTCTAATATCAAATTACGATCACAGTCAAATAAATAAGAATTAAATCTAATTCATACAAAAAATTAAAATCATGTGGCCGAATTTGATAACAACTGATAGGACCCGTTTTATGGGGGCTCATAATTACGCATGATCCACAAGTTTAACTAATCATACGAATAATTAATTCTTAATACATTAATACCACATATGAGAATATAAATGTGGAAGAATTAAATTTATAACTTCTCATACGCAACTCATCCGCTTGTGGAGAAACGATTTGGATCGTTAGCTATCGAACAACAATGCACACCAATGGATTTCTTCTCTTGATCTCCCACGATCCGACCTTGAAAACTTGTAACCTATTCCCAATCTGTATAATAGAATATTGTGTGGGCGAATCTATCTAGTAATTAAAGAGAAACAAGAACGAAAATTGAATTTTTGAATACTTCAAATTTTTGAAAATTTAGAGAATAAAATTCTCTATGGGCGCTGATTTCCGTGTAAGGAAGAGAGAGAAATCGGCTCCTGCTATGTACTCATCTTATAGATATTTTGGGTTAAGTTAGGACTTCTAAGGTGAATGGATGATAACCCAAATAATAGAACTAATATCTCACTTTAATCTTCTACAGTTTCCATCTATTATTGAAATTCAGATTTGAATAATTTTTTAAAATTAATTTTGACTTGTTCAAATCCATAATTTAATTAAATTAATTTAAATGTCACTGTTGGGCCCAATACAAATGTCATCGTCACAGATTAAGAAATGAACTAATTTCTAAAACCTCGTTCTAAGTATCAGCACGTAAAACTTTTCTCATTGTGAAACCTCTCAATATGTATACGCAAAGCATGTGTATCAGCTTATATATATCGATATCATTTTGCGGGCTAAGGTTAGTTCTCACATCAAATTATACCGCAGCTTTTACCGACTAGATTGTCCAAGTCTTTCTAGATTGTGACTTTATATTACAAATGAGCCGACTGTGTTATCTTTTGTGATCATCGATCCACCACACGGTCTACAATTGTAATAAATGGACTTGTTTGCAATTCAACATATAATAATAATAATAAATAAGAAAAATTAATGATAGAAACATTTATTCTCATTAAAATGAAACTGTAAACAAGTCTGATAAATCGTATGAGCATAAAGCATGGTTTGTAAACCCTAACATTAACAACTCTTTTGGCAGGTGATTTCACACAAACTACTTGTTGTGTATGATTTACAGCTTGATACCAAAGGCCATAGTGATTTTTCTGCTTTTGAATAGGGCCCTTATACTTCTCAACAATATATGGTTTGTGTTGTTTGACTAGTATAGTCAGTGGTTGGTTAACAACCATAGGCAGTGTAATCACCTTATTACATAATTTTCATCCGTCCAGGAGATTTTTTCTTCCCTTTAGGTTTGATAATGATGATTCGCTTATTCTTGTCTGAAGTTTTAGACTTGTTTCCTTTGTATTTTATCACATGATTCATTTGTATTTTTTGCAATGTTTCAAACTTATCATTGCTTTTTGTTCAGTTCGTCGATAGTCTTTAGATGTCTAGCTTCTGGGATTACCAACGAATCATGTCTTTGAACTAAATTTGACAATTTGTCGTTTAAGGTATAAATTTCAATGTCCTTTTGCTTTGAGCTTTTTATTTAGCTAATTAGTCTCAAATTCATATTGTTTATGAGATTTCAATCTCAGAGTTTCCAAATCATTTTTATATATGTTGAATAATTTAAAATGGTTTGATTTATAGGATTCAATTTGAATACGTAGAGTGCGAATACTAAAACAATAAATTTCCTAAACATTGCAATACACCCTTTTTCTAAGGTCTAGTGTCTTTGATAAGGTTAATTTCCTTAGTAAACAATGCACTACATGAAATAGCACAACATACAAGTTACATTACACTTTTAAGAGCGACTTAAAATTTAAAAAGATAAATTTTGTTCTTATGAAAAGTGATTTACTAGCATTTAAAAGATATTATCCCGTCTACCAAAATATTTAAATTTTACCATTTTTTGATGTTTACAAAAATATTTTTAGATTACAAAATGATCATTTATAGTAAGTAGGTCATCACAATCAAAATTTACAACTCAATTAAAAATATTAACTCAAATAAGGCTCAAAACTCACTCACTAAAGACAACTCAAATTAAAATAATATATCTAGCGAAATATTAAATCTACTAACTACATATTATTATTAATGTCAAAACAAATTATTAAAATCTCTATTGAGTCAATCGGTAAACAATTTTGATAGGAGTACAATTTTTTTTCTCCTAGCAAAGTAACAATTTTTAATACAAAGACAAAAAAAATATATGCACCTTTATCGAGACGGAGAGAGTAATATTTTTTTTTAATATCGAGCAATTAAATTTAATGATCATGCTAAGTAGAAGCTACAGTGGATTCGAACTCAAGGCTTTCGCCCTCATATATTAACAATTCGAATATTAAATCAACACATCACTCTATTGCTATATTGAGGCTGAGATCTAAGTAACATTATTATTACTTACTATATAAATTGATGTGAATGAACTTAAAACACATATTTATGATGAACATACAACAAAGTAGATTGATAATGATACAAGTTTCATACTCATTACTAGTATTACAGAATCCTGAGCTCTAATTTCGGATGGCCAACTCTTGCTTTGTGTCTTTGGAAAAGATCATTGAGCGCTTGAACGAATTGTGCATGGACCTCCGCAACTTGAGAAAGCAAACAACTCAAATGCAAATACTAGCCATGATTGCTAATTATACATCTCCTATCTTAGTATTGAGTCTATGTTGTTTGTGAAATTCTCTCATTATTCTAAACAATGAACTAATTAGAAATTAAATCCAGATTCTTTGCTGCTCCGATATAAGCTTTATGATAGACACTATGTATAGTCTTATTTGTTTCCATAAACTCCCCTCACTAATCACTAGTCGAGACTCATACAGCTATCAGCAGCATATTTGAAATTCACAGTTGATACAAGTTTGTATGATCTACTTATACCTTACATTGAGAGTTATATACCTCTTCTGTAGTAGGATTTGGGTTTTTCTTTACTGGAATGGGTTGACCAACCACCACATGAATGGGTTGTCTAAAAGGTAGAGGAGAACTGCAACAGAACCATTGAAATGTCATGTTTGGCACAGAGCAGTTGACACTTCGTTTCTATATTTTAATTAACATATTTTAGAAGGAAGGAGGGAAATAAATAAGGCCAGGCCAGATACATAAGGTAGTGAAGTAGCAAAGCAAAAATATGTAATTTGCTTTAAAAAACATAAGAAAACAAAGTTGTGTAGAGAGGGTATATGGAGTCCTGTGTTTTCACTATCAGGTAGCAGAGGAGCAAAAGAGAATTAGACGATTCTTTTAAGATAATATCCAGTGCCAGTATGGCATAGAAATGAGTCAGTTTTACATTCATGATCTTGAACATGATACGATCAATTATCAATTTAGATATTGACAGCAACATAAAAAAAGTGTTCTCCATGATCAGCCAAAGTATTCTACCTTATCCTATTTTTGTTTGTATGCACAACATATCTCTATACCTTAATCAATGTTCCTCCAAAAATACTGTTAGGTATTTTATATTGTTGTTTATTATGTTGAAACTAACATGTGTGCTTTTGTGTTCTTCACAGGATGGTTGTTGACTTAGCTGTTAAGCTCAACAGTTGATGATGACTCAGCAGCCACGTGGATGCACGTGGAAGTTTGACTTGGTATGCTTGAAGAATGCACGAAGACTGGAGAAGACCAAGTCATGATAGGCAGTTGAGATATTTGCGCCCAGTGGAAATCTGTTTCCACACAGATATCGGAGTCAACAACAGTGGAAATCTGTTTCCACAATTCCAGGCGCATCTTGCGGAGCACGACAGCAATTGAGAAAATTGGGGAATGCATGGGCCGGCAGTTACAAGATTGTAGAAATCAAGCCCATGAACTATCTCTATAAATACTTGTTATAGTTTTCAGTTACAGATACAGTTTTGCAGATTAAATTCGTAGTTTAGTGTGTATGGTCCTTAGTCTTTTAAGGTCATACGTTTAGTATTTTTGTAAGAAGTGTTGATGTTGTGTGGTGCTAAACAGTGTAGCAACACAACACTTATTTTGATTATTCTTTTTGGCCGTAAGGCTGCCGTGTAGGTTGTTCATTAACACAACCTACACAAAAATTATCTTGTGTTTTCTACTTTAGCTTCCACAATATTGACTTAGAGTAGGTTGATACACTTTCAAGTGGTATCAGAGCCATCACTCGACACACTGAGTGTGGTCCTGACTGTATCACAGCTCTAACGCAAAGATGGATCCAAATAGCACTAGAGCATTTCGACCTCCAATCTTGGATGGTTCGAATTATTCTTACTGGAAGACACGCACACGCTCTTATATCAAGTCTCTTGATAGACGAGTATGGATTTCTGTGGAGAATGGGTGGTCACCACCAAAGCAAACTGACGCTGACGGTGATTGTGTTCCAATAGACCAAAGTTCCTGGTCACGTGATCAAATTGAAGCTGCCACTCTTGATGACAGAGCACTAAATGCTATAATCTCAGTTGTCGACACAAACATGTTCAAATTAATCAAGAACTGTGTGTGTGCGAAGGATGCTTGGGATATTCTCCAAAGGCACTGTGAAGGTGACAAGAGCGTCAAACAGTCTCGTCTACGTATCCTCGCCTCTCAATTTGAGGATATGAAGATGGAGGAAGATGAAGACATCTCTAGCTACATGAAAAGAATTCTTGACCTCGCTAACGAGTGTCAAGACCTAGGAGACCCATTGAGTAACAAGGTTCTTGTCTCCAAAGCACTTCGAACGTTACCGCCTAGATTTGACATGAAGGTAACAACCATTGAAACAGTGCAAGGGGTGAATGCACTGGAATTCACAGATCTCATGAATTCTTTCAAAACTTATGAGATGAATCACGATGCAAGAGGGACCTTCCCCAAGAAGAAAACAATGGCTCTCACTGCAGGTTCAAGTTCATCACCATCATGCAGTAAGTTATTAAACCAAATGGACTCTAGTGACTTCGAAGAAGTGGAAGAAATCCATGATGGAGATGATGTTGCCATGATCACTAGGAAGTTCAATCGCATGGTGAGAGGTTTTAAGCGTGACAAGTCCAAACCCAAGGGGCAAGATGTACCACGTCTGGAGTACTGTGAACCTCCGAAGTCCAACAACAACCAAAGAAAATCCCTTGTTAGGAACACCTCTAACAACGAAGTATTCAAATACAGTTCCTCCAAACTCGACAGCATACAATGTCATGAATGTAAGGGTTTCGGACACTTTGCAAATCAGTGTGCTAACACACTTCGAAAGAGGGGTAAATCGTATTGGGTATCATGGAATGATGATGAGCATGAGTTCTTTGAAGATATTGATGAGCATGAGCAACAGTGTGCTAACACACTTTGCACTGCATGTAACAATGCCTCCGCATGACATGCACCAACACACAGATGCGGACACCTTCTCTGAACGGTATGACTCTAACTATTATTCTACATTATTTTGTTTAAATGCCTCTGTTGATGGTACAGGAAGTGTTGAGGACGACATAGATTCCGCCTGTGCTGAAGAGTGTGATAGCAATGCCTTCTCAATAATTCAAGGCTTGAAAAAGTTGTATGATGAGCTGTTGGGAAAATGGAAACATCAAGCAAAAGATCTGCTAACAGCAACAGCTGAGGTAACACGACTCAAGGAAGTTCAAGCAAAATAGAAGGCATTGATCACACAACGTGACATAGAGCTCACCAAAGTGAAAACCAAACTTGAAGAGGCAGAACTAACCATCCACAAGTGGAATACAAGTACTTACACGCTTTAAGAGATCATGGACAGCGCAAACCCAAGCAAGGGAGGCCTCGGGTATGCGGCACCTACTGTGCTGTGTAAAGGGTCCACATCTGGAGGAGAAACATCAACTGCCAAAGCAGATGTTGTGATCGCAGACCCGCCAACACAGCCACAACAAAACATCTCTCAACCAAGAAAGGTAAGAGAGGTAAGAAGAAGGGTAAACGACATAAAAGGAAATATATATGCCATTATTGTTTGAAACCAGGACATATAAAACCCTTCTGTTATCAAAAGAAAAGAGATGACATGTCCGAAGGTGTACTACTAAAGCAACCCAAAATGGTGTGGGTCAAGAAAACTGATTTAACATGTAATGTTGTGTACACAGCATTAAAAACTGACATTTCAGGTTCTTGGTATTTTGACAGCGGATGTTCACGTCACATGACAGGTAACAAAACATTCTTTTCCAATTATGAGACATATGATGGAGGAAATATTTCTTTCGGTGGAGGCTCAAAAGGTACAATTGTAGGGAAATGTATACTTAATGTTCCTGGTTTGCCTGCTTTAACAAATGTTTTTCATGTGCAAGGACTTATGGCAAATTTGATTAGTATAAGTCAACTGTGCGATGGCAACATGCTTGTAAAATTCACTAAAGATGCATGTGAAGTTTACAACAACAAGAACTTGTGTATCATGACAGGTCAAAGGTCATCAGACAATTGTTACATGACTGATCATGTGAAATGCAACAAGACTCAAGTCGATGATGTCATTCTCTGGTATAAAAGATTAGGTCATACTAACTTTCGAAATCTTGGCAGGTTAATCAAGATGGATGTTGTGCGAGGCTTACCCAAACTTGGGAATGCAGACTAGATCGTATGTGGAGACTGTCATCGAGGAAAATAATTACATGCCTCACATCCTGATTTACAACACAGTGAACAACATTATGGGACCAACCGATGTTTTGAACTTCTACATATGGATCTTGTAGGACCCATGGAAGTTGAAAGCATTGGTGGTAAAAGGTATGTGCTTGTAGTGGTAGACGATTTTTCTAGGTTTACATGGACATGGACCTATTTTTTACGTGAAAAATCTGAAACATTTGAGGTATTCAAAAATATGTTTTCTCCTGTTACTAATATGTTTGATGTTAAAATATCTCGCATAAGGTCAGATCATGGTCGTGAGTTTGAGAACTCAAAATTTACAACCTTTTGTGATGAAAAAGGAGTGTACCAAGAATTTGCAGCACCAAAGACACCACAACAAAATGGTGTGGTCGAACGCAAGAATAGAACCTTGATTGAAATGGCAAGGGTGTTGCTGAGCTCAAGCCAAATGGCGAAACGGTTTTGGGCTGAGGCAGTAAACACCGCATGTTACATCAAAAATAGAGTCAACATTCGACCAGGGTCATTCAAAACACCATATGAGCTACTGAAAGGGAGAAAACCTAACTTAAAACATCTTCGTGTTTTTGGGTGTGTTTGTTTTATCTTAAATGATCGAGAGTATCTAACAAAGTTTGATGATAAAAGCGACAAAGGTGTATTTGTTGGATACTCAACAAACAGTGTAGCTTATAGGGTTTTTAATCTACGCATCAAGATAATACAAGAATCTGTTAATGTTGTCTTCGATGATGCAGGTGATGGGAACAAAGAAGTGGGAGCAAAAGATGACATATATCAAGGGGAAGTTGTTACACCTCCTGTTGAGACGCAAACTGTTCCACCTAACACAGAAGCTGGCACACCTGGTGGCACACCTAGCACAGAAACTGGCACTACTGTGGAGGTCAACACCACACAACAGGAACATGAAGAACAACTAGATCAGCCTCAAGAGATCACTCCTCGCATGGAACCTTTAGGACGAGTGAAAGAGTACCATCCACTAACTCAAGTTATTGGAAACATTGGGGATGGTGTTCAAACTCGACGAAAACAGCCAATCAACTATAAAGAAATGGCGTGCTTGTACTCCATGTGCTCTATAGTTGATGGCATAACTTGTTTCGTCTCCAAGTTCGAGCCAAAAAATGTCAAGGAAGCACTAACTGATGAGTTCTGGATAAATGCTATGCATGAAGAACTAAATCAATTTGTGCGCAGTGATGTTTGGTATCTTGTTCCCAGACCATTCAACAAAAACGTTATTGGCACAAAGTGGATTTTCAAAAACAAGTCTGATGAGAAGGGGACTGTTGTGCGTAACAAAGCACGATTAGTAGCTCAAGGGTACACCCAAGTCGAAGGAGTCGACTTTGATGACACATTTGCACCAGTAGCACGACTCGAATCCATTCGATTGTTGCTTGCAATCGCATGTTACCTCAACATCAATCTGTACCAGATGGATGTGAAGGTAGCATTCCTTAATGGTGAGTTAAAGGAGGAAGTTTACGTGGAACAACCGAAAGGTTTTGAGGATCCTCACAAACCAGACCATATTTTTCGATTGAAGAAAGCGCTATATGGGCTCAAACAAGCACCACGAGCTTGGTATGAGCATCTCACACATTTCCTTCTCACGTACGGATTCGTGAGAGGTGCTGCTGACTGGACATTGTTTATCAAAAGGGAAGACCAACACATCCTTATTACTCAAATTTATGTTGATGATATGATTGGTGGTTCCACATCGCGTAACATGTTAACTGATTTTTCAGGTGAAATGTCTACCAAGTTTGAGATGAGCATGGTGGGCGAACTCACATACTTTCTTGGACTACAGGTTAAACAAGGACAAGATGGCATCTTTATCTCTCAAAGCAAGTATGCCAAGGAGATGATTAAGAGATTTAACCTTGAAGGTACAAAGCACATGAAAACTCCCATGGGGTCCACAGAAAAACTAACTAAAGATGATGCTGGAGAAGATGTTGACCCAACACTCTACAGATCAATGATAGGGAGCCTGTTGTACCTAACAACCACTCGTCCAGATTTGATGTTTAGCGTATGTGTTTGTGCCAGGTATCAAGCTAAACATAAAGCTTCTCATCTCAAAGCTGTTAAACGAATCATCAGGTATGTTGCTGGAACTATAGACCTAGGCATATTATTCTCTAAACACATGAATATGAGCTTGGTAGGTTTTAGTGATTCAGACTAGGCTGGAGATGTTGATGACCGGAAAAGTACGAGTGGAGGATGTTTTTATCTAGGAAACAACATTGTGTCATGGCACAGTCGCAAGCAAAATTGTGTTTCCTTATCCACTGCTGAGTCTGAGTATGTCGCCGCTAGTAGCTGTTGCACACAACTGCTGTGGCTTAAACAAATGCTTAGTGATTATGGCTTAGACAACAATGACCTAGTTGTGTACTGTGACAACATGAGTGCTATAAACATTTCCAAAAATCCTGTTCAGCACTCAAGAACAAAGCACATTGACATAAGACACCATTTCATTAGAGAGTTAGTGGAACACGAGGTAATCAAACTTGAGTATGTGAAAACGGAGAACCAAGTTGCTGACATCTTTACAAAATCCTTAGATCATGAGAGATTTGTATTTTTACGGAAATCTCTTGGTCTTTGCTTTTATCATTAAAATATGTGTTGAACTACAACCTCGTGTCCATATTCTGTCTTCTATATCAAGGGTGTAGCTTATTTTGTCTAACTTGCTGGTATATTTTAGTCAACATATTCTATATTCTGAAACCTGGCATTTATCTATATGTTTTGTATGTAACTGTGTGGTAAAACAATCCAAGTAGTTTGGGGGGCACGGCGCTCGCTACGACGATGCTACCTTACAAAAGGATTGCAACTGCGACTGCTTTCGAGGGTAAAAGGTTAGGGGCATGGCGTTGCTGCGATGATGCACTTTACACTCACTAACCCTTGAATCCTTGTAGTTCTGCACATATTTTCTCTATCTAATCCGGGTGGATGTTGCAACAAATGTTGACACATCAGAGCAAGTTAGACTGCTGTCTTTCAAAAATGTTTTTTCAAAATGTTTTCAGCAACATGTGTGATCTGCAACACGTACTCTATGTGCGAATTCCTTGTGTACTTCACTTCTCTTTTGGTAGTGGGTTATAACTGTTGAATGGCGTGTTCTTAGGGTTGTCAAGTATAGCTAAAATGACATGTGTTGAAAGTTGAATCGTCACCAAGCCTATCTCAGAATTAGTTTCTCTGCCTAGCTGTCAGCTGTCACACAAAACCCTACACCCGCTTTTGTTCTCTCTCTCTCTTCAAATCCGCACGTCTTCCTAGGGCGATACGATTTCTTGAAGTGTTAGATAAAACAAAGCAACCGTCTTCACTTTTCCCCATTCGAAACCCTTCGACTTTGTCTTTCTTCCGAATCTCCACTCTTCTCCTACCATGGCTACTCCTTCAACACCCGATGTCGCTGCTTTACTTCAGGCTCTTCTTGCCGCAAACCCTAACATACTTCAAGCCCTTCAATCGCCTGTACCCGCGCTAACTGCAGGCGAGACTACACCCAGTCCAGTGGTGCCCGCACCGGCTCTCGTGGTAGAGACTCCGGTTGTTCCTGTCTCTCATACACCACCGCCGTTTGAAGAACCTGTCACTGCCCTAGTTTCACCAGCGACTGAGCCACCTACCGTCGCTGTGCTAGAACAGTCTACTCCTCTTGTTACCACTGTTGCTCTGGTAGAGCCTGTTCCTGTTAGTCCTCCGTCTAAATCTCCATCTCCACCGCGTGTTCCTCTGATCAGAAAACCTGCTACTCGGGGTTCCACTCACACCACCATCTCAAGAAAATCCAAGAATCCAACCCCCACTGTTGTCATTCCTGATGACAGTGAGGATGAGGTCTCATCGGCTCCTAAGCGTGCTCGTCTTAGTACTCCCACTGTCAAGATTGAACCATCTTCTTCTGCGGGAAACACGGCCAAGGGCACTCCGAAGGTCCCTGCAGCTTCTGATGACGCTGACCTCCCACTGGATGTTGAGCAATCCCTCAGCCTCGAGTTCTACAATGCAGCGGCCGCTGTTAAGTGGAAGCGTATCCGGAACCTGCCGTGTATGTGTGAGCGCACTGCCGAAGAATCCAGCTTTGATGACAACAATCTCTTCTCCTTTTTTCGGTCACGAGGATTGTTGGGTACAGTTTTCGATCTCTCTCCATTTGTTAAGTCTGTAGTCCGTCATTTCTACTGCAATCTTCATGGCTCTTTTGGTGATCGTTCGTCTGAATGTTTTGGGAAAGTTTATCTATACAACTCCATCTTTGATTTCTTAGCGGATTCCATCAATGCCGCCCTTGGATTGCCTAGTGTTGAAAGTGAAGCTGCTCCTGACCTTGATGCTATTGCCAAAGTGATTACAGGTGGAAAAAGGTCCAAGTGGGTCCAGCCCATGAGGACTTCGTGGCTGTCCCACCTTTATTCGGTCCTTCACCGAATCTTGACCTACAATTGGATAGCTTCCTCAAATTCCACTGTAGTCACTCAACAGCATGGCGTCCTACTCTATCTTGTGGGGCTTAACAAACCCTACAACTTGGGACGGATCATATTTGACCAGCTTGCTGCTATCTCCACTAAAGCTCAAATCTCTTCTCTGCCGTTTCCTTCTCTTATATGCAGGGTACTGGCGCATCAAGGCTTCACATCCGTCACCCGGAGTCATGGCGCAGACCCAGTTCCAGTGTATACCATTCATCCTTCTCTTTTCAGCAAGAGCAAGGTCGCCGACCTTCCATGGCGCAATCTGGATGCTCCTACCTCCTCTGGGGTTCAGCTGCCACCACAGACTGTCTTGCAGTTAATTGGTGCTCTGACCACCCTGGCTGGGCTCGTGCCATCCCTTCAAGCTTGCCTTCTCTCACAACAAGGGGGAGACAATGCTGACACCTCAGCAGCAGCAGCAGCAGCAGCAGAAGGTGCAGACGATGAGGAGGAGGATGGCGGTGAAGAAGAAGAAGCAGCTGATGATCCCAACGAGAGATTGCGTAAACGTTCAGGGGGAGCTCTAAACATTCAGGGGGAGCTCTTGTCGAAAGAAAGGGTGTTGTGAAGAAGGCACAAAAACAGGGGGAGTTTGTTAGGTATTTTATATTGTTGTTTATTATGTTGAAACTAACATGTGTGTTTTTGTGTTCTTCATAGGATGGTTGTTGACTTAGCTGTTAAGCTCAACAGTTGATGATGACTCAGCAGCCACGTGGATGCACATGGAAGTTTGACTTGGTATGCTTGAAGAATGCACGAAGACTGGAGAAGACCAAGTCCTGATAGGCAGTTGAGATCTTTGCGCCCAGTGGAAATCTGTTTCCACAAATATCGGAGTCAACAACAGTGGAAATCTGTTTCCACAATTCTAGGCGCATCTTGCGGAGCACGACAACAGTTGAGAAAATTGGGGAATGCATGAGCCGGCAGTTATAAGATTGTAGAAATCAAGCCCATGAACTATCTCTATAAATACTTGTTATAGTTTTCAGTTACAGATACAGTTTTGCAGATTAAATTCGTAGTTTAGTGTGTATGGTCCTTAGTCTTTTAAGGTCATACGTTTAGTGTTTTTGTAAGAAGTGTTGATGTTGTGTGGTGCTAAACATTGTAGCAACACAACACTTATTTTGATTATTCTTTTTGGCCGTAAGGCTGCCGTGTAGGTTGTTCGTTAACACAACGTACGCAAAAATTATCTCGTGTTTTCTACTTTAGCTTCCGCAATATTGACTTAGAGTAGGTTGATACACTTTCAAATACTACCCTACTAAGATTTCCGACATCTGACTGAGCTTTAACGGCCTTAAAAGAATCTTTATTGAAGCCCAACTATGCATGATATTCAAGATTATTTAGAGCCTATGGGTATAGAGCCTATGGGTCTGTTCGTGTTAGCACTTAGCTCACATCGTATGAAATATGAATGATAAAAATGGAAGTATGGCCCTTGTTTTTCAACTATGACGTGAAAAAAGAGACCGGTTACACATAAAATATGTCTTGCCATTTCCTGAAAAAGGCCCTTCCATTTACGTTTTATTATAAATCATACATTCAAATTATACATTCCTTTCTAGGTCTTGATCTATTCTGTAGCTTAATTCATAACAAGCCTAAAATATAAACCCTCATGCAGTTCTGAAATAATTTGCAAGACTTTGAACAAGCTTATCAGCTAAACTGTGCTCTAAGAAGAAGGAATATCAGCAATTCCTAAAGTTCAGTAACACACACTTCCAAAATAGGCCTTACCCTAGTACACCCCAGAAGACAATGGGGGTGAATTTTATGGCTCTAGAGAATTCCCTGAAAACGTCCCAGTCTGGCTTCCACCACTTATATACATCACACTAAAGAATATGAAACAACAAAGAGTAAGCAACATTTGAGTTCCTGGAAAGAACTGTCTATGAACCAGTACAGAGGAACAAAATAGTTACGATGTTCAAGGTGTGATTAAACATTAGTGTTTTAGCAAACAAAAAAAAAACAGCATGCGTGTATAGTACATTTTCTGTAAGTTTCTTTCTTCATTTTCTCTTTGCAGCATGAATTGCATTACATTCCCCAGCATTTCATTAGCTAGATAAGGCAGTGCCACAACATGTGCAATGTCTAAAGAAGAGAATCAGCTACTCGACATGCTCATTTATGTGCTGGTATATTGCATCCAAGCATTTTTTTTATGAAACGGTGACAGTGAGTTCTTTTGTCTGAATTCCTGAACTACAACTTCATCTATTGCTGAAGAGAATCAGTTCAAAACATTAAAGGTCGTTTGACGTTGGAAGCTTCATCCACAATCACCATATGATGCCAGTCATATTTAAATGGATATAAAGAGGTATACAGCTCTCCCAAAGTTATTAGGGTCATACAGTTCAAAGGTCATAGACTAGACCTCCAGCATGGTGACCAAACCATACTATCCTAAATTCCCCAGGATTGTCTTACATAAATTCTGACCTAAATGCTATCTGACCTCCTAATTGAAGCTTGTCAGGCATAATCTGAATTGAGACTAATATGTGAGCAAATTTATAAGAAATTAAGGTGAAAGGGTCAAAAGGCTTTCTTGCTAGAAATGTTACATGCCATCAAGAAAGTGCATGTGCAGTTGTAGATATTTGGTATGTCATATATATGTATATATATATATATGTATATGTATATATGTATTAGACAAGGCATTTTGCATGTGACTGATACAGTAATACTCCTCGACATTTATTATATTATTGCCATTCCAAACAAAGACGAAAAGAAATAAAATTGATCCACCTGACCAAAGCAGAAAACAGGAACAAGAGGTTTGCCAGTGTCCATTGCAATTCGGATGAATCCTCTTCTATTTTGAATAAAGGCAACCTGTGATGAAAGATGAGAAAATTTAAACTAGCAAGAAGCTAATTGCAGCTTAAGCTATAAACACAGGTTAATCAGCATCGTTTTGACTAATAGTGGTTTAACCATGAAATCAAGCACTACCAACAGTGACACCCCTAACATCTACAAACAAGCGTCACAGGAATTGAATACTACATCAGATACAACCCCCTATTCCCGCTCTATCATTGATTAGTACCATACTTGCTAATTGCATTCTAGTGCTATCACACATCGCGTCGCGCGCGCTATTAGAATATGTAGCGCAAAATCAAATAAAACATACTCCATCCGTTTCATAAAAGCATGCACCAGTTGACCCGGCGTATGTTTTAATAAAATGTAGTTGACTTAAGTGGTAAACGTGTTATTAAGTGTTAAAATATAGCTGATTTGAATGGTAGTGAAAATTGGAACCCACAAAAATGTATTATTAAGTGTTAAAATATAGTTGATTTGAATGGTAGTAAAAATTGGGACCCACAAAAATGTATTATTAAGTGTTAAAATATACCCCTTATTATTTCCATTTTGGGAATGCCTCTCTTTGGAGAGGACATCCCAAAATGGAATACGCCTCTCTTTGAAGAGGATGGAGTGGTAGTTGATTTGAATGATAGTGGAGATTGGGACTCACAAAAAAATGGTATTAATTTCTAAAAATAGAAGGTGCATGTTTATGTGAAACGTACTCAAATGACAAAAGGTGCATGTTTATGTGAAATGGAGGGAGTATATAATATACAATCTATATAATATATAAAAACAAAGTTTTGATAGTTTTCTTTCTTTCGATAGTTTTTTTTTTCCAATCATTACAACTATTCATATTATCATATTTTTCATATAACATTTATTTTTCTTTTTTGCAGTTTTTTTTTTCTAACAATTGCAACCATTCATAATACCATATTTTCCAATCATTACAACTATTCATATTATCATATTTTTCATATAGCAATTTTTTTTCTTTTTTGCATTTTTTTCCCAACAATTGTAACCATTAATAATATCATATACTTCTAAATTGCATCTCCTTCATCACATCCCAAAAATGTCAATTAATTCTCTCTTCTTCAATACTTGTCGTTCACCAATTTGAAAGAGTGTGATGTTGTTCTCTTTGCAATAATGTTGAATAGGTTGTTATGTAGATAATATGAATAATATTATTGTTAGTTTATGTTACATCATGTGCATGAAGTTGGCATAATTATATTTATAGCGTAATAGTATATTTTTTTTAAGAGAAAATGACAGGTGAGTTGAATTGGATTCTAACTCCATTTTTTCAAAATTTACAAGAAGTTGAATTACCTGAGTACAATATATTTTGGATGCAATTTAAGATGCATTTGCAAAAATAATTCTTTCGTTGTTGTATTTTAGTTGTTGGAAACCACGAGTTTTGTTTTTAAAGGAACTAGAGGAGATATATAAATTGGATTTACAAGATTTATTCGTGAGCGCCATCCATTGGTGAATTACTAATATTTTGTTAATTGTTAACTCTTAAACATCATCACACCAAACAAATCGAGAGAAATTGAATGATAATTCTTAAAAAATTGCAAACTTGAATTTGCGAAAAATACACGCATGTCAATCACATTGGAGAGATACAAAGTGACAATAAACTCTCTTCACTTCAAATTTCTATTTTTCCTTTTAATATAATGCATAAATATGCTATTAATTGTATTATCTTTATTCGGTTTTTTATACTCAAAACATTTAATAATGTATAATCTTGTGATTTATTTTTAAATAGAATACATTTTATAATTTATATATGAATATTTCTAATTCATAATTTAGATATTTTATCACCGTGCATCGCACAGGACAAATTTTCTAGTTTAAGATAATAATAAAAATTCTTGGTCCCTCAAAAGAGTTCTAAACCTAAATGTTTTAAACATAAAGCAACACTTAAGTTAAGGTAATTATATTAATATTACTACTTAGTACTTACTAAGATGCGAGGTTTCACTAAAAACATCTAACTGTTTAATGATCCAAGAACCTCACGTATAAGAGTTAGGCAGCGGTCTCCCTAGATCGAGAATCGAGTTTGATCACCCCCAAGAGCGTAGAAACCTCGACCCGTTGGCTATATAGATCAGCTAAGAACCTCTGTTGGTTGAACGCCACAAGACCTTGCTCGAGTGTCTTGATAAGTTCTTAAACAAGTGAAAAACTCTATAAGAGGATTTCAACTCACAAAAATAATGTCAAATTCCTTTTCATTCCAGTGTTGGTATTTCCACATGATTACAAGCCTATTTATAGGCTAGAAAAAAGGACTTTTTCTACCACTAATTATAAGACTTAAATAGACTCATTTATCACAATTCAACTAATAACCTCCACTTCTACCACTAATTAAAAGACTTAAATAGACTCATTTATCACCACTAAAACAGTTTATAATAATTAGTGACCCTTGGACTCCAAAAGTAACTTATTTCACACAAAATTACATATGTAAAAATACTCTCTAATTGGAGATTCTTTCATGCACGAAAATAAGATATTTTATTCTTCAATTGGGTTATTGAAATATGGTTGTTAATGAGCCTACACACTTCAAGTAGAATTCAACCCATCACTTGAAAAATATTCACCAATTGGACTATTGTAGACTGGTCTTGAACTTGTGCTTTTATTTTAACTAGCAAAAACATCATGGACTCCGTTATCTTTTTAGCTCTAGCCCTTGTAATTGGTCCACTTATAATCTTCAAATGATCCACCTCATTGTTCTGAGGAAGCTTGGATGCGTCTCCCTCATCATCCATGTCTCTTATCGCCACTGTTGATGCAAATATAATTCAACCACAAGAATAAGTAATTCCACGATCAAACACCAATAATTTAGATGACCTGCTCTGATACCAATTAAGATTACTTAACTTGTGGTCTATTTCACCGTAAGTGAAGTAAACTGTGAGACATGATATGAAAATAGATGCATATAGACTCGAAACTGGTAACTCAGTTCGGCGAATACGCTTTCGTTTAGAGGCTTTGAACCCAAGAGAACAATCCATTATATTGAGTTTCATAGATATAAGAAATCCTACACCTAGATTTCTCCTCACTCGTCTACACTCACTTAAGTGAACTTGAAATTGAGTTTGCACTACCCGTAACCCAACCGAGCTAACAACCCACAAATTGATAGCTACTTCTCTCACAAGGTTCCTCAAACACAAGCCTAATATAAAAGGAAACAAAAGATATTACATCGTTCACACACTCAATAAACTCATATACTCAATGTATGGACGTCTATGATGGTCACCTTTAAATGAATTGACTTATCTCTTTATATAGGCACACTAAACCTTATCCAAAGTTGTTCCTATGTTGAAGGCACCTTTAAATTTGAATATTAGTTGAAGAAGACTATACAAAATCAACATCTTTATCCCAAAAAATAGATTATCAACGGATTTCTCTTTGTTTGGTAAAGATATAACCATTTGTTGACATGGTCTTGTGCTCTTCTAATTTCTCGCAGATCATATTTCAAGTTCAATGAACCGAACTGAGAGATGGAAACCATAATCGATTTGTCTTATTCGTAATACATAAACTTCCAATATTTAGTATATGTTAATACACTCACAATAATTATAAATTTTTCTGGTGCGCATATAGGGGTACATGTACTAGCAATCAATAAAGAAGAGGTTCAAGTCATGCAACTCTATACACTGGAAAAAAAAATTATCCATTACTTATCATAATTTAGAGTTGATAAATTATCAAAAATTAAAAACATAGGTGGACTTGTAAACCCATGAAAGTCTCCATATAATTATACTACGATGTGCAACGACGAGATAAATAAGACATTATCGAACCAAAATTTAATCGTTATTCACTCCATTCAATTAGTGGCAAAAGCAGGAAAAATCATTGGTAGACGCAAAGTTTCGATATATCAGGTTAAAAAAACAATTTTTTTTATTAACTCAATTGAGGTAGAAACTTTTGCATAATTGTTCGTACAAATATAGATAGGCTGTTTTATTACTTTTCCATTTATTAATGTTATTTAATTTTAATTTCGTTTACTTTCTAGTCAAGGTAGGTTTAAATATTTACTATCCTATTAGATATATATATATATATGTAAGTATATTTATATATATATATGTAAGTATATTTATATATATATATCATATCTTATTAGATTTATAGTTAGTTAGAGTTTATTTAAGTCTATAATACTAAGTTTATCTTGTTGGACAACACAATTGATATTGATTCAATACAATTTCTTTTTCTTTTTTCATACGAAGAACGTTTATTTTTTGTATACTAATTTCTTGACATGACTACACCATGCTTCATTACTGATAGAGAATAATGTCAGCTGTGCTTACTAAGCAAGTAGAAGAGACTAATCTCTGGAGGAAAACAACATCTGGAGGTAAACTGGGCTCTGATTTGGGCATAAGCCTTTTCGAGCTCTGGTGGTGTTGGAGCTCTGACTAACACTCAGAAGAATGGGTATGTGTTATTACCAGCTCCAGTCTCAAAGAACTTGGTTAGCATGAAAGGCACGCTTCGGTATACTATCCGACAAGTGTTAGCTCCGTACCTGACAAGTGTCAGAATAACTGCAACATGCAGGGATAGCGTCTAACAATCACAATAGGACCACTGCAACGTGGCAGGCCATGATTGGCCAAGGTTCATTCACACACACTATTTACACATAGTGTATTTGAGGTAAATGTACCATTTTACCCTTCATATACCTAACCATATATACCCCATCAATCACATTGTTCACGACACTTACTTGCTACATTTCTTACTCATGCACTCACTGCATTCTTGCATTTTGTTAGGAACCTTTTTGATGTTACTAAAGTTGTTAGTCCCGAAAGAGCAAGGTTTGGTGTATGGGGGGGGGGGGGGGAATACACCAAATACAAACTTTTCAGTTTTACTTGACAGTTTATAAGAGAGCTCAAGCTATTCTATACGAGAAATTGCTTGGCAGTGACTTAACAGATTGATAAGCAGGTCAATGTCTGATTTAGTCCAAACAGATTACTCTCTTAGTGAAAACACTTAGTTAATAATAAGAGTGATCTTATTATCTTCTGAGTGTAGAGTGAGTGCGGAATAATGGTGGATTAATGATTTGCTCTTGTTTTGAAAACCTTTAATTATTAACCAGATTGCTTAGAGAGATTGATTTAGATGCAGATGGATGATAGTGCAGAGAGTTAGAATAATAAAAAAAAATTATAAAGAATGCAGAAATGTAAAGCACACAGTTGTTTAACGTGGTTCGGGAAATCCCTACGTCCACGATCTGGTCAAAACTAGACCAGATTATCCACTACTAGGATACTCTGCTTCTTTATACTCGTGGAGAACGAGTCACAAGTATCAATCACACCTAGAATGATACTTATGCACGAATGAAGGGTCGTGTCCCTTTACAACAGATTACCTCTACGTTACCACTAGAAAACTACTAGCTAGCAGGGTGATCTTCTTTCTCTCGACAAGACAGACTTGAATCGAGGTGGTTGGTGTGATGTTCAATCACAGATTGTTGAAGCTCTAAAGTCTGGAATGCAGAGTGCTTGAAAGTATAACAACAGTATAGCTCGTGTGTATTCTCACTTTTCCAGATTTGTTGACTTCAACTATATAGGCATTGAATATTGAAATTCTAGCCGTTGTTGATTGGCGTGAGATAGATGGTATATTTCCAATCAATGGTTTCCATCATATCTGTTCTTGCCATATAGAAAAGGTTGACTCAATCTTTGATTTATGGAAATCAGATTGCTAACGGTCTCTTTCCTTATATATGTCAATCGAAGATCTTCTTTCCAAACCCTGTTGGATGGACCTTGATCTTGACGTGGCAAGTGTATATGATGTGTAGGATGATGTTAGCTAATGGCTTGATGACTCAATCGCTCTGGTTCATCGCTGTAGGCATCGATCTGGTCATCGATCTGGTCGCTGTCTGTTACAGCAGATCGATTCCTTTGAGCTTGAAATCTTGACCTTCATCCTATTCTAAGTTGAGAATGACTTCTATAGGAACATCTCCTTTACATTTTAAGTCATCTCCTAATCTGTTCCACAACAGAAATTGCTTAATCTATAGTGATCTGGTTTTACACGAGGAACAGGATAAACATATAAACAAACTAAGTGTGTTTCGAGAGACCATCATCAACACTAATCTTAGGGTTCCCAACAATTTCCCCCTTGTTGATGATGTCGAAACCACACTTTACAACAAGAATCCTATCAGCTTATAAGGAGCGATCTGGTCTGATATCCAGATTGATTTAATTACGTTATTAAGTTTATAACGTTTTAGGATAATTTATATGTGTTCTGGACAATGAATTGTTGTCATCAGAAACTCAAAATGGATTTCATATATTGATAAGAAGACAAGTGAGGTTATATATAGACAGAACAGAACATAAGAAAAGGCAGATCATAAAGATATAAGAAGCAAGACTACTATCTGCTTTTTCTTCTCTCCTCTTGTTGCTTCTTCATCTTTGCTCTGGTCTCATCAGAGATAAGCTGCACGCTTTCGTACACCCCTTCTCTTACCCTTATGTAGTCAGGGTCTTCAGCATCCACCTTATACCCTCTGTTTTCTGCCAGCTGATTTATGAAGTTTAGCAGAAAGGTTTTGTTAGGGAGGTCTGTCCCAGGGATAGTGGGACAGGTTCTGAACTCCCTTTCTGGAGCAGTTATTGGGATTTGGGCTTTAGCAGCTGCTGCTCTGATCTCCTCCACCAGATCTCTTGCATCATTCTGATCGAGGTATAGATTGAAGGCTTCATCTGGTGTCCCCTCGCAGTAAAGAGGTTCCTTAAGGAAATAGCGACACATGATGAATCCATATTTCAGGCCTTCAAATCCTTCCTTCAGGTGATCTGGGACCCAGTTGGTCTCTCCCTGTTTTGTCAATGATCTGCGTATGGGAGCAGATGAGAACCAGCTGGATCCTGCTCTTTTCTTTTTCTTGGAAGGTTGAGACTGGCTCGATCTGGTTGGAGAAAAAGTCTTCTGAGCTTGGAAGGAAGGAGAACTGGCTGGTTTCTTTGCAGTTGATGCACCAGACCCAGATCCTGTTAAGCTCTTTTTCTTTTCTTCAGCCGCCTTCTCTTTCTTCTTTTCTTGCACCGCAGATGGCTTTTTCTTCCCACTCCCTTCCCCCTTTTCGACATCATCAATAAAGGATTGAATGAATGTCTTGAGGGAAGTGACCTCTGTCTTCAACTCTGCGACCTCTTTATCAGATTCAAATCTTTGTGATAACAGAGAGGTGATGTTCAGATTAGAATCGTTAATCTGTTTTTGAAGAGAGGCTTTCGAGTTGACCAGATCAGCTTTGATCTCTTCCTGATCTCCCTTGATGTCAGCAGTTTCATCAAAATAAGACTTGATCAGAGCTGATGTGGGGTATTGCAGGTCATGTAACTTCCTTTCTACAAAGGCTTTGCCATCAGATTCAAACTGCCTGAGGAGTGATCTGGTGTATGAATTAGCTTCTTTGACGATGTCTGCTGTGAGACCATCAGTCTGCTCCTTGACTATGTCGTGCACCATATCTTTTTCTTTGGCTGCAAAGGCACTGATGATATTGTACATCTCCTTCACTTTGAATTCAGTGGAAAACAGATTTTGATCTATCTGAGCTTTGCGTTCTTCGGCAGCAGCTCTATCATCGTCCATTTTCTTGCTTAGTTCTTCAATTTTTACCCGGCATTTTCGCCTCAACTCAGAGTCGACCTGATCAACGTGAGATTTCAGGTGGTCATTGAACTCTGTGAGTATGCGAGTGGCTTCATCTTGGACTGTGGTCAGTGTGCCGTACATGTACTGATCCACCTTCTTGGAGATTAGATCTTTAATTTGAGTGTTAGATAGGGATTGATGTTGGTCCATCAATATATCTTCCAAGGTGTATGTCTGCACATGTATGTTCTGTGCCGCTGCAACAGCAGGAGTGATGATGTCATTGGTGAGCTCGCCTCCGATGTTCTGTCCAAGGAGTTTTTCCTTTTCTGGTTCTTCCTCAGTTGGTGCAGGTGGGGTAGTGGTCTGCACATCAGTGTCAGTCATGGCCTGGTCTGGTGCAGGTTCTGCTATTGCTGCACCCTGTTGGTGAGCAGCAGATGGAATCTCAGGTTCTGCGTTATCGACTACACTATTGATCGATCTTAATTTTCGAGGTGAAGTTGTACGAGGTGCAGAAAGTAATAACACAGGATTTACGTGGTTCGACTTTTAATGAAGTCTACGTCCACGGAGAGGAGAGCTGATGTATTTATGATTTCAAGATATCAATTCCAGATTCCCTTAATCTAGCTTTGAGAGCCTATTTATAGACAAATGAGAGGCGGTTATGCTAAGTGGGCCGAGGTGCTGGGCTTATGGGCCGAGCTATTGGGCCAAACTGTTGGGCCGAGCTGCTCTTGGGCCGAGGTGATACTGGGCCGAGCTGCTCTTGGGCCGAGGTGCCACTAATGGGCTTTTGTTGGGCCTTGTTTGGTGGGCCACATCCTATCACATCCCCCCCTCAAAAGAAGATCGGCACCGAAGTGGAGATCTTGACGAGGTTGGCGGAGTGATGATCTGGATGAGGTGAAGATCTTGCGGATACCGAAGTCGAGGTGAAGATCGTGCAGTTACCGAAGTCGAGGTAAAGATCGTGCAGTTACCGAAGTCGAGGTAAAGCCGAGGTAGTAATCGTAGTGGTGGAAGACAGCTGTTGTAGAAGGTCGCGGGCGACACGTGTCGCATTCCTGTTGGAGGAGCCGAAGAGGCGGGATTTTGAAAAAGAGGCGGTTGAGAAAAGGTGAAGTGATGTCTATAAAGGCTTCCTTTGGAAGCTAACAAACACTTTTAACTTTTCGCAACCTTAATCTCACTTTCCCATCTGCAAAAAGCTCTTAACCTTTCTGTCATTTGTCGATTTCAACTTCGAGAGAGCTTATTCACATCTTTCAACCAAGTAAGTTATTATGGCTTCTTCGTCTTCTGCTTCTTTTTCTTCTTCGTCTTCGTCTTCATCATCGTGCCTCGGCATCTCATCTTGGGGATAACGGTTTTCCCCTTTGGTTCTTTTTCGCTTGCCTCTGCCCCGAGGTCAATTTCGACCTTGGTATTTTCCGAGAGTGCCATTTCGCACGAGGTGGTCGATCTCTGAGGCGAGAGTTCGGCACTCCTCGGTATCATGACCGTAGTCCCCGTGGAACTCGCAGTATTTGTCCCTTGGTCGTCTCTTTGATCCAATTCGGGACAACGGTGGAGGCTTCTGGAACAAGTTCGTATGAAGCTCGTATATTTCAGCTCGGGGCTTTGTTAGCGAAGTGAACTGACTTCGTTCTTGATTGAGCCGAGGTCCGAGGCGGGATTCCAATGGTCCCCGCTGTATTCTTTCATGGGCACTTCGTCGACTTTGCCCCTGATCAATACGTTCTTCCCTTTTCCTCTTGTCTTGACTTTCAGGTCGGTCAGTAGGTCATTTCTTCCTGTCGGCCTCATTCGCTTCGGCGAATGTATCCACAATCCTCCATAATTGTTTGGAGGTCTGGGGGCGCTCTTTTATGAGCTCCCTGAAGAGAGTGCCGGAGTGGATGGCATTTTGGAATGCCGAGATGAGGACGTCGTCGGATAGACGGTCGACCTTGAGGCTTTCATTGTAAAACCTAGCCAAAAAGTCGCTGGTTGATTCTCCTCGTCCTTGTCTCAAGGTAAGGAGCTGAGCCGAACTGATTTTTGCCTCGGCTTTCTGGAAGAAGCGTCTTTCAAAGGCATCCAGCAGGTCGGCATACGACCCTATGCTGCAGCGCGGTAGGTTGTCGAACCACTTTCGTGCATTGTCTACCAACAGTTCGGGGAAGACTTTGCACATATAGACGTCCTCGGCTAAACCCTGGTTCAACATGTTATATTGGTACTGTGACAAAAAGTTGCTCGGGTCACAGGAACCATTGTAGGGTTTGATAGGTGGGACTCTATATGTTGATGGAAGCGGAGTATAGAGAATTTTGTTGGTAAAGGGAGTAGCGATTTGGCTGTAAATAGTGAATCTTCCCTCTCTGTGGTCGTCCTCGTCACGTCGGAAGTGGTCGACGTTTCGACGAGGTGGTGTCTTCTCTCTTCGGTACTCCTCGTCACGTCGGGAAGGGACGACGTTTTGACGAGGAGAAGTTGAACCTCGCCGAGGTGAGGTAATGTTTTCTCGGCGATCATGCTGTCTCCTGGGGACCTCGTCGTTTCTTCCCTTGACAATCTGGTTCGAGGGACGAGGTGGTTGTCGTGATGGTTCCGCTCTATCTTCCTCGTTCAGGTCCCGTTGCCGATGCTGCTCGGCAAATTTGAAGAAGTCTTGTTCGTGAAGGTCTAGGTACGCTTTGAGTGCGTCTCCGAGCAGAGGTTGGAGTTCAGTGTTCCCTTGTTGACGACCTTGATTTAGCCCTCCGCTATTGATGGAATCGTGAGATCGGTTCGAGTGAACGTCCTCCACATGGCCTTCCGGAGTTCGGCGACGGAGTACGTGCTGTCTATCAGGCTGTACCCAACGTACATCCCCTTCGTTGGTAGAGGTGCGAGGTGGATCGGCGGGTACGAGGGGAAGTTCGGCTTGGTTCTGCTTTCTTTTAACAGCAGCAGCTATAGCAGAACGAGTAGATTTCACCATTGTTTCTTCACTTCGGAAAATCTGGATCGAACTCACAAAATTTATAACGTTTCCCACAGACGGTGCAAGTGATCGATCTTAATTTTCGAGGTGAAGTTGTACGAGGTGCAGAAAGTAATAACACAGGATTTACGTGGTTCGACTTTTAATGAAGTCTACGTCCACGGAGAGGAGAGCTGATGTATTTATGATTTCAAGATATCAATTCCAGATTCCCTTAATCTAGCTTTGAGAGCCTATTTATAGACAAATGAGAGGCGGTTATGCTAAGTGGGCCGAGGTGCTGGGCTTATGGGCCGAGCTATTGGGCCAAACTGTTGGGCCGAGCTGCTCTTGGGCCGAGGTGCCACTAATGGGCTTTTGTTGGGCCTTGTTTGGTGGGCCACATCCTATCAACTATCATAGAAATCCAGCTTTCCTGCCTTCTCATAGATTTCTCGCAGATTGATTTGTAGCTTCTGAGCTTCTAGCTGAGCTATGGAAAGGATGGATTGGGAGTAGCTTTCTCTTAGTTAGCAACAGATGAGGCTTCAAAGATGTTTAATAGTGTGGCTTCCTCTGCTTTGAGCTGGTCGATAGTTCTGATTTTAAGCAGTGCAGCTAAAACATAGAACTCCTTGTCCTTGATCAACAGCAGCAATTTGACTCTTTTAGCTGCATCATAGCTCTCTGGTGTGAGCTGGATGCCTGGAAATATGCTGAGGACAGCTCTGTCTGCTTCTGCTTCAATCATTTTGACTACTGACTGAGCTGTTTTATTCTCCACATCTTCATCTGAAGATTCAATATCTTCTTCATCTTCTTCATTGATCTGCTCTAGAGGCTCAGCAGAAGATGAGCTTATGGTATGAGCTGGGGAGAAATCCTTGGACTGGCCTGGGTTAAGAGATGATATGGGAGCCACATCTTCTGGTTGGTCTCCTATCAGAATTTCTTCTTCCTCAACCTCCTGGTGAGGGAGTGCAGATTCTTGTGCTGGTTCTGGGCTTCGTTCTGTATCAGCCAGTTTTTGAAGCTTTCGTCGTTTAGTTTTTGGTGGTTGAGCTGCTGTAGATATGTCAGTTTCAACTGAGCTGGCTCTCCTGGTCGTTCTCTTGGAAGGGGTTCTCTCTGTTTGCTTCTCCTTGGTTGCTTGAGATTTTGTGGATCGATCTGCTGGACCAGAAGGAGGAATCCAGATAGGATTTGAACTCCCCATCTCCATCAGAGCGTTGAAGATTACAGGGTCTTTAGCTCTGGCAATCAGATTTGCTGAAATGCCCATCGACATTTCTATCTGATGCTGGTCCTTGGGAAAGTGTTGCCTGGTGTTGAATTCAACTGTGGTATCCCACTGATGTTGGGGAAAGAAAGATGTAAGCATAAGACTGATTTTGGTTGAATGTCTCAGGCTGCTTCTTTTCACTTCGATGCCAGGGGAGCTGCCTTTCACAAGTAAGATCATCTTAGCCTCCTTTGCTAAGAGATCGTATAAGATCCTGCTCCAGTTGACAGGCAGATTGAGAACCACTGCTGCTAATATCCTGAACTTCTCAGGAGTAACCTGGTCGTAGGACTCATTGTGATTGAGGAAGATTCGCTGTACGAATTCAAATAGGATCCTGAATTCTGGTGCAAGAAGTGAGCGAACAAACATCCTGTTTGTGTAATGGATGGGCACGATCATGACCATCTCCACAGCTTCTTGCAGCTGTTCTGCAGTAATTTCACCTAAATCAAGGCCTTCATCTTTGATTTTATAAGCAGCGTTGATGATGTTGATAACATTGTAGGAAGTATTGCTAATAGTGCTGCCCTTGCTCACCCTGATGGTGGCCTCATCTCTACCTTTCTCTCCCTGCCATGAGAGGTAGAAGGCTGCAACATCCTTAGGAAGGAAGTGCATGGGGTACGAGGTGATAATATTGTAGAAACCTACATATAACGCAATAGTATATATGTGAGCACTATTCTTCCATCAGTGAAGTATAAGTGCCACAAAGATAATTTATCCAGTTCTATGATGTTGACATCGGTCACAGATAACAGAATAGAAACAGAGTGAAAGCATTTTGACATACGAATAAGAGTTAAAATGAAAATTAAGAAACCTTTGCACTGGCGAACAAGATCGAATGCCTTTTCCAGTTTATGAAACCCGAAGGTGTCAAGAACCGCAAAAAGGTCTTGATGAATATAAGGTTTCAGAAAACTTGCTTGCTCCAGAAAAACAGATGATTTGGGAGCCATTCTTGTTAGTAAATGGGAGATTTTCGAGAGATTGCGAAGAAGAGAGAAATTGTGGGAGGCAGAAAAATTTGCTAAGTGTTTCGAGAAATATGTAAGTGTGAGTGATACATGAAATCCCTTATCAGATATATACATGGAAGAGAAGATAAGTAGAGTAATTAAATATTCAGAAATCCTTCCCTTTTTCAGCTTTCCCGCCTTTTCAAATACTAGGTTTTCAACCCATAGTTGCCTCTCTTTATCGTATGATACACGCGCTATAATCGAACGGTTGTGAAATGGCGCGTTGTCTTTGTTGCAGTCTTTTTATCTCCCTTTTTCTTGATTTGGTATATATATTCTCGATCACGTCTCCCAATTACTGTAAGTAATCATCAAAAATAAAGGATTTGATATCTAATGTCAGAATATAGATATTTAGTCACCGTATATAGTTGACCTTTCCCCCTTAACCAAGTAATGAAATAATAAATATTAATTCTATATCCACGTGGCATTAGGTAATCTGGTTGAGGTCAATTTCCTTTATGGTGAGAACTCTCAATCTGATTTATCATTCGTTAATCACTTTCTGGTCGAGGCATTTCTTATCTTTCTAGTTGAAGCTTTTCTGGTTCAACTTTCTGTTAAAGTTGGCTAACTTCACTTTGAGACTTGCTGGTTTGAGATTCTCTGGTTTAGCATTCTGTCTTTGGTCAATCTGGTTGCTTTCTTTTAGTAATTCCCGGTTGGAATTTATTCAATCTGTATTGATATATACTTAGTGATCTGGTTTCAATCCCTGTAGGATTTTATCAATCTGGATCATGATGATCTTGTATCAAGTCCCTGTAGGGTTTTATCAATCTGGATCATGATGATCTGGTTTTGATTCCATGCTGGGATGTAGCGATTTATCTGGTTTAGATCAATCTGTTCCTATCTTCAGTGTGTATCTTCTCAATCTGTACATGTTTTCTTTCAACATGGTCTCTTATGAAGTGATGTCTCACATCAACATGTTTGCATCTGGTGTGCAGCACTGGGTTCTGTGTAATTGCTATAGCACTTGAGCTGTCACAGAAAATTGGTATTTCCTTGACATCAATCTCATAGTCTTTAAGCTGTTGTCTTAACCACAGTATTTGTGCACAACAACTTCCAGCTGCCATATATTCTACTTCTGTAGTTGAAGTGGCAACTGATGTCTGTTTCTTTGAGAACCAAGAAATCAGTTTATTCCCTAAAAATTGACATGTACCAGATGTTGACTTTCTGTCTAGTTTACATCCAGCATAGTCTGAGTCAGTATATCCAAATAGCTCAAAATTGTCTTCACACGGATACCATAATCCTATATGGGCTGTTCCCTTAAGATATCTTAGTATCTTCTTAGCAGCTTCCATGTGAGACTCTTTGGGATTTGCTTGATATCTAGCACATACTCCTACTGCAAAGGTGATGTCAGGTCGACTGGCAGTAAGATAGAGTAATGATCCTATGATCCCTCTGTATTGTGTTATATTAGCTGGTTTTCCCTCGGGGTCTGGACCAATTTTCCCATTGGTCTGCATTGGGATTTTTACTGAATTACTGTCTTTTAATCCAAACTTGGCGAGCAGATCGTTGATGTATTTTGTCTGATTAATAAAGATATCATCTGGTAGCTGCTTGACCTGCAAACCTAAAAAGAAACTCATTTCTCCCATCATGGACATTTGATACTTATTTTTCATAAGTTCAACAAATTTGTCACATAGATAGATAGATTGAGATCCAAAGATAATATCATCTACATAGATCTGGACTAAGAGAATATGTTCTTTGACTTTGATAACGAACAAAGTCTTATCAACAGATCCTCTTTTGAATCCAGATTCTAGTAGAAAGGTTGATAAGGTCTCATACCAAGCTCTAGGGGCTTGTTTTAGACCATAGACTGCTTTAGCTAGTCTGTATACTTTCTGATCTGGATCTGCCTCTTCAAATCCAGGTGGCTATTCCACATATACTTCTTCTTCAAGGATACCATTTAGGAAGGCACTTTTGACATCCATCTGGTACACCTTGAATCGTTTATGAGCAGCATATGCTAAAAACAGCCTTATTGCTTCTAATCTGGCTACTGGTGCGAATGTTTCATCGAAATCAATGCCTTCTTGTTGATTATAGCCTTTAGCTACTAATCTGGCTTTGTTTCTGACTACTTCACCATTCTCATCTCGTTTGTTTTTGAACACCCATTTTACACCTATTACTCCTTGATGTTTGGGTCTGTCCACGAGATACCAGACTTCATTTCTTTTGAACTCATTGAGTTCTTCTTGCATTGCTATTATCCAATCTGCATCTTGGAGTGCTTCATAAGCATCAGATGGCTCCAAGCGAGATAGATAACAACTCAATAATGCACTTTCTCCATGCATTCTTCTAGTTTTCACACGATCTGATGGGTTCCCAACGATCTGTTCTGGTGGATGGTCTTGTATCCATCTTCTTCTCCTAGTCATCTCTTCATCAGATAACTCAGGATCAGGTTGATCTGTTGGTTCCTCAAATTCAGGGTGTGCTGTTGATATATCTTGAAATGGATTCTCATCTGGACTTTCTTCTGGATGTTGATCATCATTTGTAGTAATAGTATCATTGTCTTCTGTTGATGATCTGTTTTCATTCAGATTAGTTAGTGATATTCCCCCTTGCTGTATGATCTCCTCAGCAATAGGTTGAGTGATAACTTCTTCATCTTCAGTCCTTGAATTCCAGATAAGAATATCTTCCAGTAATAGATCATTCATCCTTCTGGTTGTCACCTGATTGTCTGTCTGCTTCTCATCTGGTGATCTGTACTCAACAATAGACTCATCAAATACAACATGAGGTGTTACTTCCACAATATGAGAATTCTTATTGTAAACTCGATAGGCTTTACTGACATCAGAATATCCTAAGAATATTCCAGGGTCTGTTTTGCTATCAAAAGTTTTCAACTGAGATTTCCCATTATTGTGTATGTAACATAAACAGCCAAAAGTTTTAAAATAGGAAATCTTAGGCTTTCTGTTGTTCCATATTTCATATGGAGTCTTTCCATGTCTGAGTGTGATGGATGATCTGTTTTGAGTATAGCAGGCTGTGTATATAGCTTCTGCCCAGAATTTCTTCGGTAGATTTGTAGCATTAAGCATTGTGCGAGCTGCTTCTTTGAGTGATCTGTTTCTTCTCTCAACTACTCCATTCTGTTGAGGAGTTCGAGCAGCAGATGTTTGATGAGTGATTCCCATCTTGTTGCAATATGCTTCAATCTTCTGGTTGAGAAATTCTGTTCCTTGATCTGTTCTGATAGAGGTTATACTCATCTCTTTCTGTTTAGTGATCTTGTGTAGAAAGTGTTGGTCCCGAAAGAGCTAGTTTGGTGTATGGGGGGGGGGGGGGAA
>JAPKLX010000212.1:227998-263066 GCA_026898415.1 Leonotis leonurus
CTGTTGATTTCACTAACTGTTTGATCTCCTGTATTGATGAGTAGCTCACTGCTGATTCACTCGCTGCTTTTCACTCGCTTGTTGAAGACATTGTTTGAGCACTAGCTGTTGAAGTCTAGCTTTTTAATAGAACTGAGTCAAGCTGTTATAACCAAGAGTACTCGCTGTCAAGCTTGATCACTAGCTGTTGTAACCAAGAGTACTCGCTGTCAAGCTTGATCACTCGCTGCTTTCTCTTCACACAGCTCGCTGCTTTCTCTTCACACAGCTCGCTGTTGTCTTTTCTTTCACTAAGTACAGTAGGTAAAGAATGGACAGATAGTGGATCATGATCTGTTCCATTTTAATTTAAACAGAAGTGAAGGCTAAGATCAAAACATGTAGATCATAAATAAAATACTACACAAGTAATGACAGCTACCTGTCCTTAAACTAGTAACAGATCGTTGTGATAAATACGAATCGAGTAATGAAGAACATTTATAATTAATGTGTCCAGGAATGCTTTTATCAAGAATAACACAGATAGTAAAAACTGTACTATCTGCTTCTTTTTATAATTTAGCATATTCCTTAACAGATGACATTAATTACAAGACAAAATATTTAACTAAGTGTTGTTTCGAATTGCATCATCAAAACAATATAAACTTGTGGGGTTCCCAACAGAAAGTCAGGGTGCTTGTCTAGAGTCTCTTTCTTTTTCAGCAGAAAGATAACCCAGGTGTATCTTGAGTAATCATCTATGATTACTAGTGTATACTTTCTCCCATTGATACTTAGTGGTTTGACTGGTCCAAACAGATCAAGGTGTAACACCTCTAGTATCCTTGATGTTGAGTGAGCTGTTTTGCTGGCAAAGGATGATCTGGTCTGCTTTCCAGCTTGACAAGCATCACATATGTGATCCTTTTCATACACCTGATCTGGTAGTCCTTCTACTAACCTTTCCTTGGCAATCCTGTTGATTGATTTGAAATTAAGATGACTTAATCTCTTATGCCATAACCAGCTTGTTTCTGATACAGTCTTAGTGACTAAGCAGGTCTCGATCTGGTTTGTCCACTGGACAATATATAACCTATCCTGCAGTTTACCGGTAAGGAGTATTTCATCTCCTTCCTTGTTCTTTACCAGACAGTTGTTAGTATCAAAAACAATCTGATTACCATTAGCACAGAATTGGCTTACAGAAAACAGATTGTGGCTGAGACCCTCGACATATGAGACATTAGAGATAGTGGTCTTGCCAACTTTGATGTTTCCATACCCTCTGGTATAACCTTTTGAATTACATCCAAAGGTGACCTGGGGTCCTGGTTTTTCCACGTAATCTGATAGTAGGTTCTTGTCACATGTCATGTGTTTTGAACAACCACTATCGATTATCCAGATTGCTCCTCTTGCAATTTTACTCCTCCTTGCAGATCTTTGATCCTGCAATTTATCAAACTTAGCTACCCTTTCAACGTTTGGGTGCTTGATTATTAGCAAATGTTCCTTTTCGAATCCAGAACATTTTGGGGTTAGGAACAGAAATATAGCAGGTAATAGTATTTCCATCATTGTCAACTTTAGTTACAGATTGAATTTCAGATGGATGATATCTTTCTATTTCATCCTTCTTCAATCCTTTCTTTGTATGTACTGTCCTGTTGACAGTTTTTGTCCTGTTGACATTTGCTCTTTGAAGGTGTTCTGTTTCTGTGTAGTGAGCTGGTTGTCCCCTTGTTTGATGATACTGCCTATTCTTTGCATCTTTTATTATCATCTTTTGAGGATAACCTTTCTTGTTTTTCAAGTCTTTCACTTGATCTGGTATTTTCTTCCTTTCTGGTACGAAGCTTATAGTTCCTGAAGATTTTTCTGAGTGACCTGGATATCCCAAACCAGATGTGCCCTTTTGTTGCATATTGATTAGCAACTTGGCACGCTCATCACTTTTGTATATCATTTCCTTTCCTTTCTTGATCTTTTCTTCAGCAACATTATTTCTGGTAACCAGATCCTTGACTTTTGAATTAAGTGAGTGGATCTCACCGTCTGTTCTTCCAAATCAGTAATTTTGGCAACAAATCTAGTGTTTGCTGTGCTTAGAGTCTGCTCAATCTTCTTTAATCTGTCATTCTCTTCAACTACTTCTTTGAACAGTCTTTTGATGCTTGAGTAGCTTTTGAACATCTCGTCTATTTCATTCCATGAGTATTCTGCTTGATCTTCACTTTCCTGTTTAAGATCACTATTATTATTTGAGGAATTTGAATAGCATGAATTTACCTCAACTTCATCTAGACCGTTGTCCAAGCCAACATAGCATTCATTCCAGCTTTCTTCGTCGTCAGCAATGAAAGCCTCATCATTTTCTGATGAACTGTCTGAGAAATGACTTGAGCTGCTTGAGTTCTGTTCAGCTATCATGGCCTTGCGCTCATTTTTAAGTTTTCGATCTCTTTTAGCTCTAAGTTCTTCTCTTTGGCTTCTGGACAGATTAGGACAATCTGTTTTGAAGTGACCTGTTCTGCCACATTCAAAACAAGTGTAATCTGTAGAGCTAGAGGTCTTTGTTGTTTTAGTAGACTGCTGTTTAGATTCATTCTTTTCATCTGATCGATCATTGTTATACTTCCTGTTGAAGTTCCTCTTGTTATCTTTGTAGAAGCGTCTGTATTTCTTTGATCTGGTTTCCATTTTGTCCATCCGTTTAGCTATCATTGCAAACTCTTTTAAGAGTTTGTCATAACCTTTCTCTTCGTCTGGAGTAGCAGACTCAGAAGGATCATCTGGTTTGTTCTTCGCTTTGAAGGCTACCTCTTTGTCCTTCTTTGTACTGCTTTCTGCCTTTTTGGACAGATGATCTGGTCCTCGAATTCTTTGAATGTCACATTCATGAACTTCGAGATGATCAAATAAGGCTTCAGTAGACAGATCATTGAAGTCTGCTCTTAGAGGTTGCATCGCAGCATAGATCTCCCAACTTGGTGGAAGTGCTCTAAGAACTTTCATGTTCTTCTCCCTTTGAGTATACTTGTTCTTTTTGAACGCAGATATCTCTAGGAGAATTCCAGTGAATCTCATCTTCATCTGTTCTATTGTCTCGCCTGGTTTCATCTTGAATTCATCGTATTTATTGCAGTCTAGAGACAGCTTGTTCTCGATCATCACTTCAGATCCAAGCGCCAGGTCTCTTAAGGCTTACCACATCTCTTTGGCAGTATCCAAATCTTGGATTTTGGCCAGATGTATGCCTTTGACCGTGCTGGAGATGATTCCTTTGGCAAAATCATCAAGGTTTGCCTCTCTCCTTTCTTCGGAAGTATATTTTCTGGGATCCTTTAGTACAGTTTCTTTAACTGCTCCTGTATCTGTGATGCGAGTGGTCTCTTCAGTGATTGCCAATGGCCCTTCTTCGATTACTTTCCACATCAAGCAGTGATGGGCTTTGAGGCACATTTTGATTCTGAAGCTCCATTCTCTATATCCTTGAATAGAGAATTCTTCGCAGGCCCTGATAACAGATGACTCCATAACAAACAGAATGCTCGTGAATGAAAAAGGTTTTCCTAGATCTATTCAAGTAGACCACGCAGGTTTTAACCTTGTGAAACAAAACAATGGTCAGTTTGAACCACTGCTCTGATACCACTTGTTGGTCCCGAAAGAGCAAGGTTTGGTGTATGGGGGGGGGGGAATACACCAAATACAAACTTTTCAGTTTTACTTGACAGTTTATAAGAGAGCTCAAGCTATTCTATACGAGAAATTGCTTGGCAATGACTTAACAGATTGATAAGCAGGTCAATGTCTGATTTAGTCCAAACAGATTACTCTCTTAGTGAAAACACTTAGTTAATAATAAGAGTGATCTTATTATCTTCTGAGTGTAGAGTGAGTGCGGAATAATGGTGGATTAATGATTTGCTCTTGTTTTGAAAACCTTTAATTATTAACCAGATTGCTTAGAGAGATTGATTTAGATGCAGATGGATGATAGTGCAGAGAGTTAGAATAATAAACAAAAAATTATAAAGAATGCAGAAATGTAAAGCACACAGTTGTTTAACGTGGTTCGGGAAATCCCTACGTCCACGATCTGGTCAAAACTAGACCAGATTATCCACTACTAGGATACTCTGCTTCTTTATACTCGTGGAGAACGAGTCACAAGTATCAATCACACCTAGAATGATACTTATGCACGAATGAAGGGTCGTGTCCCTTTACAACAGATTACCTCTACGTTACCACTAGAAAACTACTAATTTTTGGGGTTCCCAATAATTTCCCCCTTTTTAATGATGTCGAAACTACACCTCATATACACTCCTAAGTGTTGAAACAACATATAGTTTGTAGCAGGCAGTTAATATGCATAGAAACATAAAGTACTATATAACATGCATAAAAACATTGCCTGGACAAAGAGATATTGTCATCAGGTTGTTTTTAGAAACCAAAAACTTCAAACTTTCATTTATGATTGTAGCTGTTACAATTGGTCATAATTAAATTGAACAGCTAGCTGTGAATTACATATTACAAAAGTTTGAAAGTTAAAGTAGCATCTTCATTGCGTTGGAGGTTGCTGTTGATCCTTCTCTTGGGATTGTTGTAGACGCTGGCGCTCAGCTCGCTGTGCCCTCCTCCTCTCAATCAATTCTCTTTGCTTTAGCTCTGAGGGCACATTATAACTAGTATATATCCTATTGAATACCCTCTTGTAATCTTTGTTGTCCACATCAATGGGATAGCCCATGTGTTGAGCATCTTGATTGATAATGTTGAGAATATAGGTATGATCAATTTTTGTCGTTCCTAGGATCCTTGGAGGCACCATTGTTGTCTTCTTGGGAGTAGCGAGAGTTACATTTGTCATGGTAGATTGTCTGAATAGATAGTCCACAAATGTTTGATTTTTGTGCTTGCTCAAAAACTCCCTAAACATCTCATCTACTGAACCACCTTCATACAGTGATTCCAGCAGATAGTAATATTCCATGACAAATCCTTTTACAATTCCATTCTATTTTGCAGTCTTCTTCTTATGAAGCCATGTTAGATTCTGTGGCTCAGACAGTTGGATTTTGTCAAAGAATCTAAAGATAAGATTTGTCGATTCATCTCCTTCCTCTGGACTTGAGTTGTCCTCCTTCTTCTTGGCATCCATCTCCTTTTGCCTTTCTTTTTCAGCTCTCCACAATTTCCTCAACTCAAGATTTTCAATCTGTTCTATTTTGTACCCAGCTAGGAACATCTCCTCCTTCTCATCCTTGTCTGTTTATATCTTCTTTCCCTTTTTCTCAGCAGCTAGCTTGGCAGCATTCTTCTTCCATTCTTCTTGCTTTCTCAGCATTTTCAACTTCTAGCCTCCACGCCTCAACTAGTTGTTTAGAAGTTAATTTCTTAGCAGTTGGCTTCTTTTTAACAGCTTGTTTCTTTTGAGTAGCGAGCTGTCCATGCTTTCCTTCCCCATTTTCGACATCATCAAGAAAGTCATTAGAGACGATGATTCGTAGGGAAGCAATCTCTTCTTTAAATTCTTTGAATTTCTGCTTCGCATCCTCCTTGTGTTGGAAAAATTATGAAATGGCACCATTGATGTCATTGAACTGCTTCTCATTTCCTTTGTTATAGTTAGCCAACTTGACCAGCAAATCGTTGTCAACAACTTTTTGCTTTTTAATGCTTTTGCTGATCATATATGTGTCATCTCCGATAGCTACGTCAGCATCTTTCAAGGCTTGTGGTAGAATTTCTTTAAGCACACTTGACACTTCTTGTTTGACAACAGCTAGTATAGTTGTCTTTTCCATGTCAAGGTACTGCTGCTCCATAGATTTATTGACCTCATCCACCATCTTTGCACCTGCCTCCTTGAATCTTTCATCACATTTGTCTACCTCTGCCTTGTATAGTTCGAGTCTTTGATCACTGGCTTGTTTGTATTTGTCAAATACATCCATCTCCCCATCCAAGTCCTTATGCAACTCCTTGGATAAATTGTTGTGAGCGCGCTGGAAGTTCTCTTCAATAGCATGTATAGCTTTCTCAACAGCAGTAAATACAAAGTTTGCTAGGGCTGCACTCCGGTCATTGATTCGTATGTGAATCAATTCATTGATCTGCTCCCGTGTCATCATTGGCCCAAGGAAGGAGGAAAGCAGCTCGTCGAAATAATGATGTGTGTAGTCGGCTGGAGCTATTCCGTTGGTGTAAACTTCCCCAGATGGTTCAACATTAACCAGTGGGCCAATGATTGTGGGAATAGATCCCTTCTTCCTCTTTTTCGGTGGAGCATTGCTATCTGCAGCTTGTACTTCCTTTGTAGTTTGTTCCTCAGCTTGAATATGTGGAGATGAGGGAGATTGAACTATGTTGGCATGTTGTCGGGCTTCATGAGTTTCTCCAACAGATGGTCCAACCTTTTTTTCAGTAATAGGTGGTTCTTGATGAGGGGCTTCCATAGTTGGTTCTTGAACAAATGGTTTAGAAGTTGACGTTTCAACAACTGGATCTGGGATTGAAGTAGCAGTGGGTTGTGATGTGGATGTCTCACCAGCAGTTGTGGGCTCCTTCTTTTTAACCGTGGGTTCTTCAAAATTGAAGAAGTCATCAAAATCATCAGACTGTGATCAACAACCAGGTCATATAAGTTATGTTCCTTAGCATAAAAATGAGTTAAGTCAATCTGTAGCTCACATGCTTCTTCTTTCATCTTTGTTAGAACATATGTTCTAAAGTATCGTCGTGCATCTAGAATATCTAGAAATCCAAAATATGTTATGAGCTTGTTTTCCTACACCTTCAGATCGCTGATGGAAAAAAGAAGCAAGATTGCCTCCAGCATGTAGAATTTGCAATCTCTGATTTCCAGATAAGTTTAAAATTTGTTTGCCATTTCCCAGCACCTTTGGAGTAGGCTCTATTCCAGGCATTAATTTCAATACTATCTTAGCTGCCTTGTCTTGGAATTGTTGAAATATAAGTTGTGCTCCACGCAAGCGAGTATCCAAATCATCTGAAGGTTGTTCATGTGGGTTAACCTTCACATCATGTTCCAAAATTTCTTGATCATCTGCCTCTCATTCATCCATCTCCTTAGTAGGCTGTTGTTGAGGTGGAATTGTGGTAAGTGGGTTGGCGTTGCTGATGACTGTATCATCCAGCTCATCTTGGAGGTTGCGAGCAGTGGGTTTCTTCTTGGTCTCCAAACTCGGTGCTTTCTTTGTCTCCTTCTTCTTCTGTTTTTCAACCACAGGAGATGACTCCTTGGTTTTCTTACTCTTCTTAGCAGTTGCAACTGCTTTTGGATTACCAGCTGGCTTCCTTTTGGCAGCTCGCTCCTCTCCCTCTTGAGCAGCTGCATTTTCTCCAACTCTAGATGGTTTCTTGGTAGGACTCACCCACTCCTTGTTAGATTGTCCAATCTGTATCAAGGCCTTCTTGATTTTCTCATCTATAACTTTTAGGAAAATTTGAGAAATTGTGCCTATAGCCATCTCTACCTGATGTCTAGTCCTTGGCAATATCCAATCGTCATTAAATAGAATAACCTTATTCTATTTGTCCTTGTTGAAAAATCCACCGATAATTGTGCTTATCTTGGTAGACAGGCGGAGGGGTCACCTGATATTCATCCAAGTGCAATTTCCATTTGTATCTTGACGCATATCAATCTGTTTTTCTTCATCAACAATCAGTTTCAACAACAATCTTGCCCAATTTATGTTTAAGTTGAGCAGCACAGCTGCGATTACTTTCATCTTTCCTAGTGTCATTGCATTGTATGTTCCTCCATGTCCAAGAAACACCTTTTGGACATAATCCAACAACAGATGGTAGATAGGAAACATAAGCCCTCTGTTGAAAGCTTTGTTTGTCCATGTAAATGGTCGTGCTACAATAATATTAACAGTCTCCTGTATATGCTCTTTGGTGACATCATCAATCACCATCTCTCCTTCTTCCTTCAAATGATATACTTGAAGTATCATTTCTATCACAGTGGTGCAGAACTGTTCTTCCATCATTCTATGTACTGGTATCCGTACTGAGTACTCTCCACGCTCGTCCTCCATCCATGAGCAATAGAAGACGGCTACCTGTCGTGGCAGATAGTAATCGGGAGTAGCAGTGATAATCTTGTAGAAACCTATACGTCACACAAAGTTTTGTTAAGTATATGTTCGCCATATGCATATCGTTGTGTATGGACAGCTGGATAGCAAAAGGTTTTATCAGATCGTTATAAGAACATAGCAGATAGTTATTCTATAGATATTGTGACTTATAGCTTTAGTTATTTGAGTAAAGCGTATTAAGAGAGAATTAAACATGATTAATGCAGTTTATATAATAATTATGAATGATCTTCTTACACTACAATAACATGTTTAAACATATTAGAGACATGCTTCAAAAAATATCATAGGTATTTATGCATTTTAAAGAAGAACATTATGCTTATTTCAATCATTGTGGAACCCTAGGTCATGCTTCTAGAACACTTAAATAAAACATTTGCACGCTTCAATTTTGTCATATAACACATCAAGAGTGCGAAACCCATGATGGTCGAAGACGGCGCGAGGCTCCGGCAAAATCTTAGCTTCGATCATATGGAGCATTTTCGAAAATAGAATTGGAGAAGCGTGTGAAGGTGAAGAAGATGAAACGGAACCAGAGTCAGACATGATGTGTTGTGAGTGTTTTAGTGAAAGTGTTGAGAGAATTTGTGAAAGAGAGCACAAGTTGCAAAGTAAAGCTTGAAGGTTCGAAAATGGCGGTTTCAGAAGTTAAAAAGGTGTTTTTGTAAGCGTAAATACGAAGGCGGGCAAACACACATGTATATATAGGAATAAATTGATCGGATGAGATTATAGCAATAAAATTAACATCTTTCAACTATTGAGATAACTCACTGATTTAATCATTTGCCGCCCAAAAATCGATTTAACTTCACACGTTATCGTGTTTCCTCTCCCAAGATGTCACATCATTGTCTCGATGCTAGTACCGAGGTGTGCAGTCATAAGTGGTTGTCTTTTTTTACCTTTTCTGATAGAAAAAGAGACTTTTGGTATTATTAAATATATATATATTTCGATAAATGAATATAATGAATAATCATTAGACATAAATATAGAGAGAGTTAGAGAAATAAATAACATTTATGACTCTATCTTGGTTCCCCCTTTATTGATTCCTAGCAGATCGTTTCATCATCTTCATGGCTTGGTTAATCCAGCTTTTGCATAACCACCTGTTCATAACAAATGGTTTGAAATATAATATTATTTTATGACAATGATCTGCATGTGACAATTTGATCTTAAAATAAGATCAATCTGTTACTCGATCTATACAATTCTTGGTATGCTGCAAAACGAACTGTTAGTAGCAGAAATATTGGAGTCAATCTGTGGGACGATCTGTTCATTCACAGATCGTTGTCTTAGCGAAAGATTATGAATTTTTTTGCATTTGATTTCTTTATTGATAGCAGCTAGCTATGATGTTCGTGATAAATATGCATTAATACGTAGAGTGGACTATCATAAATGGATGTATAAGTATTATACTGAAACAGATTGTTTTTATGTAACACGATCTGTAGTCAATACTTAGTATTATTTCCATCTAAATATACCAAACCCATCTTCCCACATAGCATTTTCAAATGATCTTCTGCTAGTTCTTTTGTGAGAATATCATCTCGCTGCATGTCGGTATGAATTTTTTCGATCTTGATGTTCTTCTTTTCAACGTGGTTGCGTATGAAATGATGTCGAACATCAACATGTTTGCAACGAGTGTGTAGCACTGGATTTTGAGTGATTGCTATCTCGCTAGAGCTATCACAAAATATGGATATAACACCCATGTAGATCTCGTAGTCCTTGAGTTGTTGTTTTAACCATAGAATTTGCGCAATACAGCTCCCTGCAGCCATGTATTCTGCTTCTGTTGTTGAGGTTGCAACCGAAGATTGCTTCTTAGAAAACCAAGAAATGAGCTTGCTTCCAAGGAATTGGCAAGTCCCAGATGTTGATTTTCTATCTAGCTTCCAACCTGCATAATCAGAATCAGAATACCCAGTTAGCTCAAAGTTATCATCACAAGGTACCACAAATCAATCTCGGCTATCCCCTTGAGATAACGCAATATCCTTTTAGCTGCTTCCATGTGAGATTCTTTTGGATTAGCTTGGTACCTAGCACAAACACCAACAACAAAAGTGATATCAGGTCGACTAGCAGTTAAATACAATAATGATCCGATAATACCACGATACTGTTTTATATCAGCTGCTTTACCAAGAACATCTGGATCGATCTGTCCATTAGTTTGCATATGGATCTTCACGAGTTTGCTATTCTTCACTCCAAATTTAGTGATGAGATCGTTGATGTATTTGGATTGGTTGATTAAGATCCCTTCAGCAGATTGTTTTACTCGTAGGCCTAGGAAGAAATTCATCTATCCCATCATGGATATCTTGTACTTATCCTGCATGACCTTGCTAAATTTGTTACAAATGAATTGAGATTTAAATCCAAATATAATATCATCAACATATATTTGAACTAAAATGATATATTCTTGGACTTTGATAGTGAAAATTGTTTTGTCCATTGATCCTCTTTTGAATCCCGATTGCAGCATGAAGATTGAAAGAGTTTCATACTGTCACGCCCGCTTTCTACTAATTCTAGTAAAGCCGGGAACATGACCAATGAAAGGAATAAATGACAAGAGAAAGAAAAATAAATATTCCTTTCATAACATAAAGTAAGGACTAATCCCGTAAATCGGGAAGCCAGAGTCATAAGCTCGTTACATTACATAACAGAATTTAGAGTTTAGTCTTGGATCTATTACATAAAAGTCTAGCAGCGGAATATGCAGGATCGCGTAATAAAATTCTACGTGTATGAAGACACGTAGAACCCCCAAGAGTCAGCTACTATGGAGTTCGACAAAAAGCACGATATGGCACCCACGTCTTCTTCATTCTTAACCTGCACATTTAGAAATACATGTAGGGCTGAGTACAAATTGTACTCAGTAGACACGTGCCGAAATCGCACACGTACATATATAACTGTCAAGCCATTTCGAGTGAATCATAGGGATTTTGTCTCTAAAGCACCTATGTTCACAAAAACATTTCTTTGAGAAAGTTCTAGTTTGACTGCAGTCCTAGTTCTTTGTAATCAACCATATCTAAACGTTATTTATGCCGGGGAAGTGGCCACTTCCCACAGACACTTGACCGGTCAACCTTTCGCTGACACACAGTCCATTGTGTACACTAGTTCGAGTGGAGACGCTAACCCACTGGAACCCGAATTCGATTATAATATAACAGATAGGCATCATACATAAATCGAAAACATTTATGGCAAGACAGTGCTTTGCAAATATCTCGTTTCATTTTGAAAGCATGCACACATATATTTTTATAGAGTAAGAAAAGCCTACTTGAATGGTCTCGATTGGTGTTTGCCTTGTTCTCGTGATGCGGATCCGACCTCTCGTCGAAACCTTTAATATGAATCTCGAGTGAGATATATTACTCGAGTATATCAAATAAATTCTAAGTGCAAGGAATTACTATCCTTGGTTATCTTGAGAGTTTATTCTCGGGTCTTTAAAACTCGACTATTATACGAGTCTAGGAGTTGTATTTCTAGAGGAGTCGTATAATGATTTCTAAGTCACTTTATAGTTCGGGAATTTACTATACCCAATAAATAGTTATTGGATATATAACCAAAGATATTTCTAATTTAATATCTCGATTCTTAATTCGAGGCAAATTATTTCTAATTAGCTAATTAATATTTAATTGCCACCACAAGCATAATTTATAATTTAATCATTTCTTATGATTAAATTCTAATTAATCAATTAAGTTCTAACTACTTAAATAAATCTCTAATTGAATATTTTGATTCTTAAGTCAAAATATCTACAAGTCTTTTATAGGTTAAAATAACCTAGCTAATATATATCTTAAGTATGATTCATAATTAAATCAATTATTAAGATAATTAATTATCTAAATTAATTACAATGTACTTATCTAAGTTAATTAACATTCTACTTCTTGGGCTTGGTCTAAATAAATAAATAACTTCTATCTAATAAAATTATTAATAGTCCATTTAAATAATTCATTTAGCTCATAACATAAATTGGTTTAGCCCATTTGATTAACTAAGTGGCCCAATCTTTAAATAAATTAGTCCATGTGTTAGTTGCTTAGGTCCATCCCAATTATTTAAATTGAGCCTAGTAATTAATTATTTTAGCCCATCATTAACTTAATTAAACTTGGCCCAACGGTCCCATTTACATTGGGCCCATAAAGGAATTTATTTCGGCCCATATTAATCTTCAATTCAGCCTATACATAGAGTCAATTGTCTGGCCCAACTGAAATAATTCCGGCCCAATCAATTAATTAAATCTTTAGCCCAAATGATTTATTATGAAGCCCAATCAACTTTCTTAATTTGGGCCCGTTAGAATTTACTTCCCAGCCCAATCAGATTTAATTTATCTCGGCCCATGGATCCGGTCCATACCCGGTCCAATTCTAGAGTGTTCTCTTCCAAACCAAAACCCTATTCTTTCTATTCTTCTCCCACTTCTGCCTCTCACTTCTCTCCCTCCCTCGACGCTAACTCACTGCCCGATCTTCACTACCGCTCCCTCTCTCTCGCCGGCTCTCTCTCTCGCCGTGCTCTCTCTTACTTATTCATCCCTCCTCCGCCGCTGCCTCGCCGCCTAGCTGCTTTCCCCGCCGCCTAGCTGCTTTCCCCGCCGCCGCGCTCCTTCTCGGACATGCAGCAATGCTGTTGTTCATGTTTCACCCCCAGGTAGCTCTTCTCCCTCTCTTTTTTTTTCTTCCTTTCGTTGTCTCTCTCCTCGCTGTCTCTCTCTTCGCTGTCTCTCCCCTCGCTCACCGACGCGTCCTCTCCACAGCGCACCACCAACATCACCGCGCACCACTGCGCTGCCTTCACGTTGCACCACCACCATCACCGCGCACCACTGCGCTGCCTTCCCGTTGCACCACCACAGCGCAGCTGCTCGGCGCCAACGGCTATCATCGGCGTTCCTCTCTCTTCCCCGGTGATTAGTTTCTCTTCTTCGCCAGTGTTGTCTGCTGCTATGCTCTCCTCCTCCGTTCTTCGTGTCGCCCCGGTGGCTCCCCGGGTTCGCGAAACCATCAGCAGAGCAGCCTCCGCGTCGCACTCCCGCTGCATGCAGCAGCGCCGCGCTCTTCCCCCGGTAAGCTCTCCTTTTCTCATTTTATTCTCTCCTCCTATATATTCTGAATTTACTGAGTTTTACGAATGTTTAAATTTTTACAGATTGGTTTCGGTTGGTTCTAGGTAATTTGAGGTCGTCTGGAATCTGTTCGGGGCTGTTCGGAGTTCGTCCGAGGTGGTTCAAGGTTGTTCGGGGTGGCTCGGGGTGGTTTCGAGGCCGTACGGAGCTGTTCGGAGTGTTTCGGGGTCTGCCGGAGCCGTTCGGGGCCTGCTCGAGGCCCTCCGAAGCTGTTCGGGGCTGCTCAAAGCCGTTCGGGGCCTGCTCGAGGCCATCCGAAGTCGTTCGAGGTACGTCCGAGGCTGCTTAGAGCTGCTCGAAACTGGTTGAGTGGTATGTGAAGCTCTGTCCTGCCGGACAGCAGCTAGTCGTCGTCTCGAGCTCGTTCTGTTCCCTCGGGAATCCATACTTCCCCAGATAAGTCTCTTTTGTTTGAGTTGCATATGTTCTATTAATTGGGTGTTGTATGTAGTTTACAAGTAGTCTTAGTTTCGCATAAAGCATTGAACTAAATCCTAGTAGTATGTTTTTCTTAAGTCCATGCCATGCTTATCACAGTTCGAGTTCGCAGCACTTAAGTTCAGAGCTTAAGCATTCTAAGTTCAAAATCAGTTCTTAAGTTAAAAGTCTAAGCATGCTAAGTTCAATCTAAAATCTGTTTTGCACGTGAATATATATTCCTAAATTTAGCTTTAAGAGGCATGATCATAAGATGCTAGAGCTTTAAGTCCTTACCTCAAAGCTGTCTCTAACTCTCTTCTCCCGATTCTTCTTGTTCCAATTTTGGCAGCGTTTTAGTGTGAATGATATTTGGGTGTGGTTTAAGTTACAATCTTTCCCCTTTATATAGAGGATTGAATCCCTATTCTTTACTAATCTTATGCATTTGCTTATTCTTTTTTTTGGGTTTGCAGGCATGGGCGATTGGTGGAACTTGAAGCGTCACTGTGCAGCTATGATTAGTAGGGAGCAGACTGCTTGTTGTTACACGCTAATGCTTCTCTGATTATGGAGTTTCCTTCACAGAATCTGAACAGTTGCACGCTTATTTCTATGGCATTCTGAACCATTTTTGTGTCTTATGTATATATATCATATGTATTACGTATCTTTATATATATAGTACATCTTTATCTTCCTTTATGTATAACTGCATATTACACTAATTATTACTAATTATACCTCTCATTTTAAACAAATAATTATCTGATAAATCATACTTCTCATTTTAACAAATAAGTATTTGTACTAATTTAATACTAATAATGGCACTAATCATATTAGGCATTAATCACCCTCAATGGACATCCTCGTAAATGGAAACAGATTAAGTGATGACATTAACTATTTAATTACTACAAGTGTTTGTTATTCTCAAACTATTTTCAAAAATTGGTCTCGTAAATTTAATCCAAGTACGAGAAATTTGAGAAATTTTAGAGCTTAAGAAAATTTATTTAGGATTAAAAGACGGGATATTACACATACCAAGCTCGATGAACTTATTTTAACCCATATACAGTTTTAACAAGTCTATACACCTTACTTTCATCTTCCACTTCGAACCCAGGAGGTTGTTCCAAATAGACTTCATCTTCCAAAATTCCATTAAGGAAGACACTTTTAATGTCTATTTGAAATACTTTGAATCGTTGATATGCTGCGTAGGCAAGAAACAACCGTATAACTTCTAATATGGCTACAGGCGCAAATGTTTCATCGAAGTCGATTCCCTCCTATTGACAGTAGTCCTTTGCTACTAATCGAGCTTTGTTTCTAACCACCTCTCCTGTTTCATCCCTTTTATTCTTGAAAATCCACTTCACCCCCATGACTCCTTGATGCACAGGTCGATCAACCAAGTACCATACTTCATTTCTTTTCAATTCATTCAACTCCTCTTGCATGGCATTGGTCCAATCTGCATCTTGTAAGGCTTCAATGAGATCTTTAGGTTCAGTGTGACATAGATAGCAGCTGAGTAGTGCAATTTCTCCATGCATTCTTCGTGTCTTCACTCTATCAGCTGGGTTCCCAACAATAAGCTCGGTTGGGTGGCTAACAATCTATTTTCTTCGCCTTTTCATTTCTTCCTCTAAAACTTTGAGTTCGGGTTCAGCAGGTGGATCCTCAAATTTGTGACGATCTGTAAATGACACATCAAAGGGATTGTTATCATTTATATCGATGTTAGAAAGATCGATATTCAATTCTTGTGCAGCAGACTGTTGATCATGTGGGAACAGATTGAGGAACAAATTGTTCATTAACAGTTAGTTGTGAACAATCATTGTTTAGTGTTCCCCCTTGATTTGTTTCCCCTGCTATGATGCCTCGACAGTAGATTGATCAACATTTTCTCCTCCTTCTTCATCTCTTCGTGGACTCCATAGAAGAATATTATCAATGAGTTGATCTGTGGAGTTTCTCAATTTTATTGTTGAGTTTTCATCCTTTGAAGAAGAAGAGCTATATGTACCTAAAACCTCAAAAGAAGATTAATCAAATACCATATGAGGTGTTACTTCCACAGTAAGGTTTCTTTTATTAAAGACACGATATGCATTGCTGATGTCAGAATATCCTAAGAAAATTCCTTGATTAGCCTTGCTATCAAATATTTTTAATTGTGATTTACCATTGTTGTGGATGAAACATTTACATCCAAATGAACGAAAGTATTTAATATGAGGCTTCCGGTTGTTCCACAGCTCGTATGGAGTTTTTCTGTGGCATAGAGTTACCACAAATCGATTTTGTGTATAAAAGATCGTATTTATTGCTTCCGCCCATAATTTCATGGGGAGATTGATTTCGTTTAGCATTGTATGGGCCACTTCCTTCAGCAATCAATTTCGCCGTTCCACTATTCTGTTCTGTTGTGGCGTACGAGCTGCTGAACTTTGATGTTGAATTCCCATCTTAGAGCAGTAGACTTCGATCATGTGATTGATGAACTCTGTTCTGCGATCTGATCGAATAGTGATGATGGAAGTTCCCTTTAGGTTGGACAGCTTGTTGAGTAGGTCAGACAACTTATCTAAGGTCTCCTTTTTCTTAAACATGAAAACAACCCACGTAAATCTAGAAAAGTCATCTACAATTACGAGAGAATATTTTCTACCGTTTACTCTTAATGGAGTATAGGTCCAAAAAGGTCAAGATGGAGAAGTTCTGTTGGGAACCCTTTACAAAATTTAGTTTTGATGATGTTCTCTCGAAACACACTTAGATTTATGTTATGTTTGCTAGATTCAACTTGTTCTACATGTACCAGATCACTATGTTATAAAGTGAATTTGATAGGGAAAAAGTGTTAGACCAGGTTAGCTGATGAATTAAAATTGTAAAGGACTTAAATATTTTTTAGTGTTCTATCCTATAGGAAAATCATCTGGTTAGTCTTCTGCTCGAGGAAGCAGACCAGCGCACCTGTATCAAGCAGATGATATGTTCGAAGGTCACTCAATCTGGTTATAAGCAGCTTGACCCAACTTTTGTCAACACTCTTTGGAGCAAGTTTTTGAACCAAACCATCTAGAACAGATTGACCTTAATGTGGTTGACCAGATCACCATTTGGAGAGTGGACCTGACCTGGAGCAGATCAACTAAGTCATCTGGTATACGATCTGTTACCCGATGTACTTAGAAAGGATCTCACCATCACTTGCCACGTGATCAGATCTCAAGAAAAAGGAAAGTATGTCAATCAGAGATCAAGAATGGAAGGGAATCAATTGAAGCGCGAAGAAAGGAAAGAGATCAACAAGTCATCTACTTTCCATATTAAGACAGATTCAGTCAACAATTCCTACAAGGCAAGAAGATCAAATCAGGGATTCATATTTCTTGATTGGCAATCAGTATTTATCTCACGCCAATCAAGCCCAATGGTTAGAATTTAAATTCTACACATATAAAAGCTTGGAACAACATCTGGAAGAGTACAAATATATGAAATATAATTATCTCAAGCAAGCTGAAACTCTGCCAAGAAATCAACTCAACTCTGAAGCATTCAACGAGGAGATTCAAAATCCAGATCGTGTTCAAAGACGTTCGACATCGAAATCACACCAATTCGATTTAGTCTCTCTATCAAGAGGAAGGAAGAAGATATCTTCGCTAGCTAGTAGTTTTCTAGTGGATTAACGTGAAAGTATCTTGTAGTAGATTTATCTACAAGTTGTAAAGGGACACGACCCTTATTCGTGCATAAGTTTCACTCTAGTTGTGATTGAAACTTGTGGCTCGTCCTCAACGAGTATAAAGAAGAGATTATCCTAGTAGTGGATAACCAATCTAGTTTTGATTGGATCGTGGACGTAGGGGGTTTCCCGAACCACGTAAAAACAACTGTGTGTTTTACCTTACACATTTTACATTTCCATTTGTTTATTCACTAACCCAACACTTGCACTCAAACTAGCATATCTTTAATCAATCTGGTTAGTATTTTCAAAGGTTTTCTAATAAAGAGCAACAGACTAAGTCCACCATATTTCGTACACTACATTCTGTTTGATAACTAGATCACTCTTGTTGTCAGCTTAACGTAACTGACAAGAGAGACTCTGACTGGACAGACCATCTATCGATCTAGTCTGTCGACATTGAGTAATCTCCTTCGAGAAAGCTTAATCTCTCTAAGTTAATTAGTCAACTAAACTGAAAAGTTTGTATGTGGTGTATTCCCCCCTCTCCCCCCCCCACCCCACCCCGTACACCTAACTTTGTTCTTTCGGGATCAACAACAAGTGATATCCGAGTAGTGGTTCAAAAATCCATTGTTTCTGTTTCACAGGGTTGAAACATGTGTGGTCAACTTGAATATATCTAGGAAGACATATTTTCATTCATGTGCATATTATTTGCTATCATGGAATGTCGTTAGAGCTTGCGAGGAGTTCTCCATCCAAGGATATAGAGAATGGAGTTTCATAATCAAAATATGCCTTAAAGCTCATCACTACATGATGTGGAAAGTAATAGAGGAAGATCCATTAGCAATCTATGAAGAGAAGACTCGTATCACTGAAACTGGTATAGTCAAAGAGAATGTGCTCAAAGATCCCAGAACGTATACATCTGAAGAACGACGAGAAGCAAACCTGCATGAATTTGCAAAGGGAATCATTTCCAGTACAGTCAAAGGATTCCATCTGGCCAAGATTCAAGACCTGAATACAACAAAGGAGATGTGGGAAGCACTACGTGAACTCAGCTTAGGATCAGAAGCTATGATCGAGAACAAACTTTCATTAGCCTAGAGAAACCATTGAACAAATGAAGAACATGTTTATTAAAGTTCTACTGGAAGTATTTTCCTTCAAGAAATACAAGTACACCCAGAGAGAGAAGAATCTCAAGATTTTCAGAGCACTACCACTAAGCTAGGAGATATATGCAACCATGCAACCTCTACGTGTTGATTTCAATGATCTTACTACTGAAGTATTGTTTGATCATCTAGTTGTTCATGAATGTGACATAAGAAGAATTCATGGACCAGATCACTCAACCAGTAAGAAGAGTGAAAACAGCTCAAAGAAGGAGAAATAAGTAGCCTTCAAAGCAAAGAGCGTAGCTGATGAACCTGTAGTACCTGTTGTACCACAAGAAGGAGGTTATGACATGTTACTCAAGGAATTTACCATGGTCGCGAAAAGAATGGACAAGATGGAAGTCAGATCGAGAAAATATCGTAGATTCTACAAAGATAACAAAAACATATTCCAAAGGAGTAGAGATCAAGATCGATCTGATAACAAGAATGAGGTAAAGAATATTAATAATCCCACTGACTATACTTTCTATGGTTGTGGAAGAACAGGTCACTTGAAGACATATTGTCCTGACTTATCCAAAAGCCAGAGAGAAGAGCTAAGAGCTAAGAGAAACCGAAAGCTCAAAGCTCAATGCAAAGCTATGTTAGCAGAGGATGATTCAAGAAGTTCTAGCCATTTCACAGATAGTTCATCCGAGAACGATGAAGCATTCTATGCACATGATGAAGAAGAAGATTGGGATGAATACTTGTCACAGCCCAATTTCTTAACCATATCTTAGTTAAGTAATTAGACCATGACTCGGTTATCAAGAAACTCTTGGAAATGAAATTGAATCTCAGGGATAAATTGAATCGAAATTTTCGTAGGAATCCTCAGGGCAGATTTGACACCCTAACTTCAAAAGATCATAACTTACTCATCTGGACTCCGAATTGACATCCGAAGGAATCGTTAGAAAGGTATCGAGAATATCTTTAAAATGGTACCAATTGTGAAATAATTTGGATAGATGAAATGAACGAAAAAGCAACTACAACCTGCTGCCCTGTTTCTAGCGAAAATAAATTCAGATAAGTTATGAACTCAGGTTTCAATTTACCAAAGACAAAACTCAGACAATAAGGATAAATGGTTGAAGATGATGATTCACAAAGGAAAATACCAACAAGGATTTTAGAAACTAGCAAAACATAATTGAACCAACCATTCAGGTTACAACAAAAAGGAAACAGAGTTCAGCATAAGGAAGAGTGGATGAGCTATATGTATGACGACATATAACTCAGGGCTTACAAACTATGTTTTCAACAAGTTTAACAAGATGACCATAAATCCCACTCAATATTTACATATCAAAAAGTAAGCTACAGTGTTCATCTCCATTGCCATCTCCCAGCTCAACCTGCACGTTTAGAAATACATGCAGGGCATGAGTACATAAAGCACTCAGTGGACACATGCCAAAAATATTTAAAACTTGCTCTTAGAGCTATATTGTTAACTTGCCAACTTTAGCATACACAGGACTTTTAAGAAATAACCTGCATACGCTTCTTTAAACATATCTTTCATACTCAAATAAAATAAAAACTGAATATGCATGTCATGTGTCTGCAGACAATTATCTCATATCTGTAATACCATATCTACACGCACGTGTTGAGAGGTAGGCCTCCCTCTCAAACACTCTGACCGGCCAACCCGCTCGCTGACTCACGGTCCAATGTGTACACAAACCTTTACCGGCAGCTCGTCCGGCATAAGGCCGATATCGTAATTATCTTGTAGATAGGTAAAATGCAACATGCTCAAAACAAGCAAGTCAAACCTTTTTAAACATAACAACATATCAACATAATTAATTCTTTAGTTCGAAAGCCCACCAGAATGATTTAATCTATATAATCCAGGGCTTCGTCTTCCTCTTTCTTTACTTCTTTTCCCTTCTCAGCTGGACCTTACATTAATAAAATACAATTAAGAATAAGAAAACCATACTCATTTCTATGAAATCATCAATTCGTGATTTCCTTCTTCTTCTTACAATTTATTTGATTATCAACTAATAGTACCATAAGTTCTTCGGCTATTGCATCCTTCTATTTTTTTCTTTTATGCTGTATTAATCACTTATCATATCTATGTTACTACGTCACTTCTTTATGTTCCAACATATCATCATTCCAACGTATTTTACTACATGCTCTTCAATTTCTCTTCCTAATATTTAAGGAAGATTAAGCATATTATATCTTAAACACTACATATCATATGAATACACAAACTAACTCTTCCCAACTTTTACATATGAGCTTGGAAAAATCTAAATAATTTATATATCACTTATTATGCTTCACAAAGATCATATATCAAGTTAATTGAGACAAATAAAATAAAATCTCCATAGCTCTTTTATCTCTATTTTTCGAAAATTACACCAACATTCATATTTTGATTTTCATCAAATTTATTTCTAATCTTATGTTTAAACAAGCTTAATTACATGAATATAATCTTAATTTAAGCATAGCATCACAATTATTAACATAAATTTAAACTCAAACCCCAGGGTTATATCTTCATCTCTTTCATCTTATTTCTACATACTTTCCACTTTATGCATGATTTAATCATAAAACCACAAGAAACTTCACTAATACTTTCAAATCTCCAATCTTCCTTCATCATGTTTCAAAATCATAATTTATCAAAATTAAAACACATAAGCATGATAGAAGAGTATCATTTACCTTCAATTAACTAAGCTTTATAACTTGGTATAGCTTGAAATCACAGTAATGATCTTAGGATAAGAAAAAAATTTAGTGTAGAGAGGAGCTAATTTTCGAAAATGAGGGGGGAAGGAGAAGTGAAATTTTTTTGTGTTTATCATGAATAGTGCAAGCTAGATTTTTATATAAATAATAATTAATTTTATTTAGAATTAATTAATTAAGGAGATTATTCATCACTTTTCTACCATATTCTAGAAAATTATAGAATTTTCTTTTTCTTTTCTTTTTATTTATTTTATTTTATTATGGTTATCTTCCATAATATGCTAACATTTTTCTAGATCATGCTTAAGTCACACTTAGATCACTTATCTTCACTAATCACAACTAAGTACCTTTAATTTTAAATTTTCCTATTTTTATTTCTTAAGGATGCAAAGCCTTATTAAATTTCTAATTAGCAATTAAGTACTAATTAAAATTTAAGGGTATTACAATGCTACATGGGAATTGATGATGGCCTTGACCAGAACGAGGTAAGCACTCATGTTTCTGTGTCATCTAACAAACCTGTATATGATTCTAATAATGAAGATGAACGTGAAGTCTCATTGGGAAAAAGTCAATGAGATGTTCAAGAGCTATACAAGCATAAAGAAGCTATTTTCAGAAGTCATCAAGGAGAATGATAAGCTAAATGAATCAGTAAAGATTCTCAGTGAAGCCAACACAAAGTTTTCTGCAAAAGTGAATGATCTGGAAGGACAGATCAAGACCAACGATGAAGAAATCTACTCAATCAATTCAAAGGTCAAAGACTTAATCACCAGAAGAGAAGCAGTAGAGGAGAAACTGCAGAAGACAAGGGAGAACATGAGAAAAATCAACAAAAGCAGTGAGCGTGTCAACATGATCTGGGATATGCATAATAAGACCAGATCAACTGCTAGACTAGGTTACACTGAAGAATCAAAATCAACAAAGTTCGTAGTTGAAAGAAAGAATATACCAGATCAAGTGATCAATCTTAAGAATGGGAAGAACCAACCTTAGAAGATGATGGTAAAAGAAGCAGGAGACAAACGATATTATCAGATGAAGGGTCAACCTGCTTAGTATGTCAAAACAGATAGAAACCAGAAACAGAAGACTCCTACCAGAACATAATCAACAAAGAAAAACAAGATCAACTGGAACAATATTCAGAGGAACCATCCATCTGTCTACAAAACTATCTCAAGAACAGATGATGCGGGGAGACAAATGACCTGTTATATTTGTGTTCCTAACACTAAACTGATCTGGGTTCCTAAGGAAATATTTGCTATTAACCAAGCACCCACTCGTTGAAAGGGTAGCTAAGTCTATGTAATTGCAGGATCGAAGATCTGAAAGAAGGAGTCAAGTAGCAAAGAGATCAATCTGGATTATTGATAGCAGTTGTTCGAAGCATATGACATGCGATAAGAATCTACTATCTGATTATGTAGAAAGGCAAGGTCCACAGGTAACCTTTGGTTGTAACTCAAAAGGTTAAACTAGAGATACAGTAATATTAAGATTGGCAGGACCACTATATCTAATGTTTCTTATGTTGAAGGTCTTAGTCATAATCTATTTTCTGTCAGTCAATTCTGTTCAAATGGTAATAAGATTATTTTTTATGCTAACAATTGTCTTGTGAAGAGTAAGGAAGGAGATGAAATTCTTCTTACCGGGAAACTGCAGGACAAATTGTACATCGTGCAATGGAAAAACTAGATCGAGACATGCTTAGTCACTAAGACAGTCTCTCAGAGAAGTTGGTTATGGCATAAGCGACTTAGCCATTTGAATTTCAAGTCTATTAACAAGATTGCAAGAGAGAAGCTAGTTGAAGGATTACCAGATCAAGTATATGATAAAGATCATATCTGTGAAGCATGCCAGGCTGGAAAGCAGACCAAATCATCATTCACCAGCAAAGCAGCTCACTCATCTACCAGAATATTGGAACTATTACATCTAGACTTATTTGGCCCAATAACGCTTTTAAGTCTCAATGGTAGAAAGTATACATTGGTCATCATTGATGAGTATTCGAGATTCACATAGTTCATATTTCTGCTCAAGAAAAAGGAAACGTTGGAGAAGCTGCCAGATTTCTTCAACAAGATCACTAAACAAAAGCAGACCACCATCATAACAATCAAAACAGATCAATGAACAGCGTTTCTGAACCACAAAATTGAAGTGTATTGCAATCAGATCAAGGGTACAGATCAAGGCCCCAGAAAAGAGTTACATGGAATGCCCAAAGATTCCAGGAAGCAGCTTGCCAAATAAAACATACATCCTTAACTGCATCAATCTGATAGCCAAGACCAAAAGCTACAAGATTGACAATCATGATCCCAACTATGCCAGAGTTAGGGATGTATATATGAGAGTGTGCAGCTAACTTCGGATGCACAGAAAGCTAAGATGAAGAAGGGCACAAGCAGATGGTTTTCTTAGATTTTCTCATTTATCTTACCAACTGTTATCTTCTATTTTGTTGATTTGGACCTATTATGTAACTATTATTGTACTATCCTTGATATATATTTGGAGGGTTATCTAATGACAATTTCTTATTGTCCAGAACTCATTACTGCTTTCTGTTTTGTTATAAATAATAACGAAATTTTTAACCCATCTGGCTAATTAAAACCAGATAGCTCTTAAATGCTTAATTATGGTTATATTGTAAAGTGTAGTTTCGACATCATCAAAAAGGGAGAAATTATTTGGAACACTTTACAAAATTTAGTTTTAATATGTTCTCTCGAAACACACTCAGATTTATGTTCTGTTTGCTAGATTCAACTTGTTCTACATATATCAGATCACTATGTTACAAAGTGAATTTGATAGGGAACAAGTGCTAGACCAGGTTAGCTGATGACTTAAAATTGTAAAGGACTTAAATATTTTTTAGTGTTCTGTCCTATAGGAAAGTCATCTGGTTAGTCTCCTGTTCGAGGAAGTAGAGCAGCGCACCTGTAGCAAGCAGATGATCTATTCGAAGGTCACTCAATCTGCTTATAAGCAGCTTGACCCAACTTTTGTCAACACTCTTTGGAGCAAGTTTTTGAACCAAACCATTTAGAACAGATTGACCTTAATCTGGTTGACCAGATCACCATTTGGAGAGTGGACCTGACCTGGAGCAGATAAACTAAGTCATCTGGTATACGATCTATTACCCGATGTAATTAGAAAGGTTCCCACCATCACTTGCCACGTGATCAGATCTCAAGAAAAAGGAAAGTCTATCAATCAGGGAATCAATTGAAGCGCGAAGAAAGGAAAGAGATCAACTAGTCATCTGCTTTCCATATCAAGAGAGATTCAATCAACCATTCCTACAAGGCAAGAAGATCAACTCAGGGATTCATATCTCTTGATTGGCAATCAGTATTTATCTCACGTCAATCAAGCCCAACGGTTAGAATTCAAATTCTACACCTATAAAAACTTGGAACAACGTCTGGAAGAGTACAAATATACAAAATACGATAATCTCAAGCAAGCTGAAACTCTACCAAGAAATCAACTCAACTCTAAAGCATGATTTAAGTCTCTCTATCGAGAGGAAGGAGGAAGATATCTTCGCTAGCTAGTAGTTTTCTAGTGGATTAACGTGAAGGTACCTTGTAGCAGATTTATCTGCAAGTTGTAAAGGGACACGACCCTTATTTGTGCAACTATTAACGTAACTCACAAGAGAGATGTTGGATCGGGAGCGCCCATCAGAATTCACGTACTAGCCCCACACACCAACACTTTCTTTCCCAGCCTGCTTTGTCCTCACTGACAGGCTGACCCAGGACACTTCCCTCTAGGTCACCCATCATAGTATTGCTCCAAGCCAAGCACGCTTAACCTTGGAGTTTCTACTAAGGGGTCACCTTGAGTAGTACTAATCAATTCATTTAACCTCTCGTCAACAATGGTAGTGCAGGCCCTTTCCGACTGAGGCAGGCCGCACTCCCATAAGTTCTCTCGGGTACGATACACGGAGGACCCCCCCTCCGGGAGGTGCTGGAGTCCACTTCCCAACAAGAGACTCTGACTGGACAGACCTCGACATTGAGCAATCTCTTTCGAGAAAGCTTAATCCCCCCCCATACACCAAACCTAGTTCTTTTGGGACCAACAAGTTCCAATGTTCTTGATGTTGAGTGACCTCCCTTTGTAGAGAAAGAAGCTCTCGTCTGTTTTCCAGCTTGACATGCCTCACATGTGTGATCTTTGTCAAATACTTGGTCCGGTAAGCCTTCAACCAGCTTGTCCTTCACCAGTTTGTTGATAGATTTGAAATTTAGGTGACTTAGTCGTTTATGCTACAACCAGCTGGTCTGAAGGTTAGATTTTGTCACTAGGCAGGTTTCAATCTTATCATCCCATTGTACGATATATAACATGTCCTGCACTATCCTGATATGAAGAATTTCTTCTCCTTCCAAATTTCTCACTAGACACTTGTTAGCTGTAAATTCTACTCTCTTATTATTAGCACAAAATTGGTTTTGAGAATAGGTTATGATTCAATCCCTCAACATATGAAACATAGGTTCATTCACACGCACTATTTACACATATCGCGTATGAGGTAGATGTATCATTTTACCAATCGTATATGTAACTATACATAACCCATCAATTGCATTGTTCATGATACTTATTGGCTACATTTCTTACTCATGCACTCACACTGCATTCTTGCATTCTTTCAAGTTTACTACAAGCTAACTTGAGCGTCGGAGACTCTCCACGGAGAATTCCAACCATTCTCATGTCTTGTCTTGCAGGTCTAGCCTTTGAGCACGAGACCCAACTCTTTACGTGACCAAACTGTGAAGTTTCACCCAATGTATGAACTCCAAACTTTTGGAGCCTTCATACGCTTTCTCTTCTTGCTTTGTTGTGGACTAATCCTCAGTCCAACAATTACTACTCCCTCCGTCCATGAAATATTTTCACACTTTGCTTCGACAAGGGTTTTAACGAATGATTTTAAAGAAAAGATAGTAGTTGATTGATAAATAAACTAAATATGTTATGAGTGAAATGAGGGTTCTACATTATTTATAGTTAAATATGTAATGTGAATGATTAAAAAAGTAGTGGTGGGTCCAACAATATAGATATAATTATTAAAAATAGAAGTGTGCAAGTTTTTCGTAGACGCAATAAAGTGGAAAAATATGCAAGTTTTTTGTGGACGGAGGGAGTATATTTTTTCAACAAAAAGGTAGCACACTTTATTAAAACTAAATCTCATATGCTAAAAAAATATACTCCCTCCATTACAATATTTATAGCATCATCAAACTAAAATCATAAGTGTTTTATTGGGTTTTTTGGCAACAAAGAATGAGATAGAAATAATTAGTTCCAAAATTTAAAGTTGTATAAGTAGGTTTATCCAGTTCTCAATTAAAATACATCACCATACTTTATTTTGACACATCTTAACGAGTCTACGGCTGATGTGGCATTGTCATATCAGCATGCGAGTCACTATATTTGTTGGGAACCCTACAATAGTATATTAGTTTTAATGATGTTATTCGAAACAACACTTAGTTAAAATATGAAATCTTAAACCAAGTAATTGATGTTATCTTTTAAGGAACAGCTAGAGTATTAAAGAAGCAGATGGTATAAGTTCACTATCTGTATTATTCGTTCCAAGTTGTCCTGGATTCATCAATTATCTATTCTTAAGGCCTAAACTCTTTGTAATGATGGCATGTTAAACTCTGAACAGATCGGAGAATTGGAATCAGTTCACAGTTTAATAGCTCGCTGTCTTTTGCCTTATGTTGGTTTTAGATTTCTTCTCGATTAGATTTTACAAGATCAAAACTGTAAAAGGAAGTTTGAATTTGCAAACTTACTTATAATGATCTATTTTCTATCTAGCTATATATATAGATGTCTTGAAGAACAGCGAGCTGCACTACAACAGATCGCTAAGAACAGCGAGACAACTTACTTGTCTACAAGAACAGCGAGACAACATAATTGTCTACAAGAACAGCGAGACAAAGTAAAACAGCTAGAGACAAATATCGTAGGAAACGATATGCACCTGCTCATTAACAGTACATGGAACAGCTAGAACAAATGGAACATCTAGAGTACATGGAACAGCTAGAGTACATGGAACAGCTAGAGTTCATGGAACAAGCTAAAGACTATGGAATAGCGAGACATATGAACAACAGATCGTAATCTCAAAATCGATCTGTTCACTCAAACTTCTCCAAAGGACAAAATCAAGAAGTACATTGGGAATCAAACCAATTAACCAAGTGTGGACAGCTCATTTCGAAGATATTGTAGGAAACAATATGCATCTGTGGTAAGACAGCAAGCTGTTATACTCCACACCATTACTACGGTGGACTGCCGACATACCTAAATTTGTCTCAAGTCAACCACTCCGTGTACTGTCACATCAATAACATACTTTAAGGAATGAAGTACAAGGATATCAAAATTCCAGTACGGTGAATCATTCCCAGTATGGCAATACATTGGGAAATCTCGTGAAAGGTGGTAACCATTCTCATTTTGACAGCGCGTGCTTCAACAACACTACCATGCATTTAATGCAGTCATTAATGCGATGAAGAAGGACATCTTCTTCTCCAACGGATAGTTTTCTTCAAAGAGGCTATATATATCACCTTCACCTCCAGGAACGAGCACGAGAATTCACGATCACAAAGCTCAAACTTTGCTCAAATATCTTCAAATATTCAAAGCTCTAAAAGCGCTCCTTCAAGCTCTAGAATTCTCTGAGTGCTTTATTATTCTTTTGAAGATAGTTTTCTGGAAATTTGCTGTTTACAAAAACCAAGTTAGGATCTAGCTTTGATCCAAAAGTTGTAAGATTTAGATTGTAGTTCTTCAATCTAAGAAGTGTAATCTCAAGTTGTTATCTAGTTTTGATCAAACTTGAGGCTCGTACTCAACGAGTAAAAAGAAAGGAGACATAGTAGATTTCAATCTAGTTTTGATCGAGCCGTGGACGTAGGGAAAGTTTATCCCGAACCACGTTAAATACCTTGTGTTCTTCCTTTCTATTTTTACTTCATTATCATATCCTTCATACTCTTGCATTAACTTGGTAGTGTTAAAAGATTGACTAAAGAAAACGTTTTTAACTACAAAGAGCATTAACCACCGAATTCCGCACACAACATTAATCAAGGTTAACTTTCTTAAAGTTAATCTTATTAAGTGTTTCTTTTCACCTAAGGTTTATTTGAGCTAAGTTGTTTCTTCTTCACAAGAAGAAACCCTAAGCTAACCTAAGCTATCTTTATTTATAAAGTGTGCTTAAGCCTTATACTTGAACTTTGAACAAGAAAACCTAAAAGTTTGAATTGGTGTATTCCCCCCCCCCCCATACACCAATCTAGCTCTTTCGGGACCAACAAGTGGTATCAGAGCAGTGGTCCATCTTGACCATTGTTTCTAATTCACAAGAGATTATCTCTGTGTGGTCATCTTGGATAGATCTTGAAAACGTTTTCACCGCATATTTCATTTGCATTTATATTTAATCATCTACCTTTGAAGCTATGGAAGGACAGATGATACGTGCTTGTGAGGACTTCTCCATTGCTGGATATGAAGACTGGAGTTTCAGAATTGAGATGTGTTTACGTGCACAACATATCAAAATGTGGAAGGTCATTACTGATGGACCCATTAAAATCATGAACAAGGGAAGTGCTGAGATAAAGGATGGAACTGGTCCAACTCCTTCACTGGTCATAGTTGAAAAAGAAAAGACTATTGACGAATACACTGTTGAAGAAAGAAAAGAAGCTGGACTCGATGACTTTGCCAAAGGTCTAATTTCGAGTACAGTGAGAGGCGTGTACTTAGCCAAAATCAGACATCTTCAAACTGCCAAGGATATGTGGGATGTACTCAAAGAAATCAGCCGTGGATCAGACATCATCCAAGAAAATAAGCTGTCTATTGCTTGTAACAAATTTGAAGAATTCAAAATGAAGTCTGGAGAGACTATAGCTCAAATGAAGAACCGGTTCACTGAAGTGTTGATTGAAATAACCATCATCGACAAAAACAAGTATTCTCAACGAGAGAAAAACTTGAAAGTCATTCGAGCTCTACCAGCTACTTGGGAAATCTACTCAGCCATGCATCCCATGATGCCAGAGTTTAATTCTCTCACCACTGATTCATTATTTGATTTGCTAACTGGAAATGAGTACGAGATCAATCGTATTCATGGAATAACTAATTCTTCCTCTAGCAAACCCTCATCTGCAGGAATCCATGATAAGGAAACTGCCTTCAAAGCCAAGCTAAAAGAAAAGGAGGTGGAAAGAAAATCTGCACCTGTTGTAGTGGTAAAGGATTCATCAAATTCGGATGATGAAAACTACCCCACCAAGAACTACTTTGAAGAATACTCGCTCATGGCTCAACGATTCCAGAAAATGGAGCTAAGGGCAAACCGATACAAGCGTCTCTACAAAGATAACAATAGAAATTTCAAAGGGAGAGATCGATCTGGAGATCGACCGGAGAAGAGGAATGAGGTAAAATCTACCTCATATGTTAAAGCTGACCTATCTGAATTTTCCTGTTTTAAATGTGGTAGGAAAGGTCACTTCAAAACAGACTGCCCCGATATCTCCAAGGCAGAAAGAGAAGAACTCAGAAGCAAGCGAGACAAAAAGCTTCGAGAACAACGGAAAGCCATGCTTGCTGAAGAACAAGCTGCTCCAAGCACATTAACTGATAGCTCGTCCTACAACGATGAAGCCTTTGTAGCAAATGAGCTGAATCTCGATTGGGATGAATGTCTCATGGGTCATGACAACGGACTTGACAACAATGAGGTAGAAAATAATTATTCTTCTCCTATTTCTAACTCACCTTTATGTGACTCGGGTGAAGAAGAAGAGATAGATGAAGAAGATGAAGACGATCTGTCCATTGAAGATTTCACCAAACTCATGGAAGATCATGCGAGATTGAACAAGATGTTCAAACATGCGATAAAAGAGAACGGAAGAATGGCAAACACCATTCAAGAGATGAAAGAAATCAGTAGCTCATTCAATAATAGGGAAAACGCTCTACTCAAACAACTCAAAGACAAGAGCGAAGAAAACTACATGAGCCATATTGCAGAACTTACGATGGGTTTCTTTACTCATCGCTATCTTGTTTTCCCACAGAAGAGTCCTTCTTCTTTCGAACGCCTCTTCTGCAAACTTGGTTGATTTTCCTTTCATAGTGTTTAACAGGAATGTTCCATTTGCTGAGTTCTGGAAGAACTTAAATGGAAACTTGACTTTGTCCATCTCTGTAAGACAGACCCACAATCCCCATGCTCGCCTGGTTGTGATTTGATCCTGAGAAATAGCGGCAATCATAGGTATCTCGTTGGGTGGTGTCTTAACTTGGTTGAAGACATCCATCCTTGGTCGTCTGAGCCTTATATAATGAAAGGCCTCATGACTCCCTTTTCCTGCTGGTTCTGGAGCTGCACTAATGAAATATAGCTCCAAAGTATCACCTCGACAAAGTGATTCATTATTTGCCCAGGTTTCGTGCACTGCTTCCTGGATCCATCAAGGCAGACTCGAGATTTTTGGAAACGATGGAGACGTAGTATAAACCGAGGCGAGTGCCCCAAATTCATACCATTGCTTGACATCCTGAGGTTTGGATCATGGCATGATCCATACCCTTGGATATTTTCCTGAAACATCAACCCTACTAGTATTAAGATTGATATCCATTCTCGTGAGTAGTTTCTCCTATTTCGCCTGGTAGGCCTGTTCAAAAGAGGAGAAAATAATCTTATTAATATTAATCTCAGATTTGCCTGTCAATGGCCTGAGACTAATCTCTCCCTCTTTTTCCCCAGAGGTGGAGGGTTGACATGATGGTTCAGGCGGTGAAGCCTTTGCATCATCTTTTTCTTGGGCCAGTGGTTCAGACTCCACTAACTTAGAACTCGCTCGAGGGGTATTTGAATCCCCTTCTACCGGTTTAGGTGCCGGAACACGAAACTCTGCCTTCTCCAGAGGTTTTCTGGAAGCCCACAGGATTGGCTTTTCCAAGGCCGACCCTAACTGAGTATAGGTCAGCAGACTAGCTCGTATCCTACCAGAGACTTTCATCTTATCGGTAGATTGCAATTTCCCCATCTGTTCAGCATGGAGAGTGCATTCTTCCCACTCTTCCCAGAGCATTTCCAAATTTTCTCGGAGATGCCTTTGGGCTAGGATGATGGAACTGATCTCAGCTGGCTCCATCTCTCGTCAAGAAATCTGCAAGAATATTTTCATGAGATTTTACTACAACAATATCATAAACATAATATTGACATAAAGCTTGCCATCTAAGTAATCTAGCCTTTTCAGGCTTTGATTCTATGTTATTTCTTAGGAAAGCTTTAACTTGGGTATTATCAACTTTTAAAGTAAATTTCTCTGCTAATAAGAATAAAGGTCATTTCTTAAAAGCTTTCACAACTGCAAAGAATTCATTCTCGTTGATATACCATCTGATGGCCTCACTTTCTGCGAACAAACCACTACAATATCTGCATGGTTCTTCTCCATATGGAGTGATTTTCATTAGGACTGCTGCCCACCAATGATCACTCGCATCTGTATAGAGGACCAGATCATCCTCGTCCTGTGGAATTGAAAGCTTTGGGAGATTTTTACATTTCTCCTTTAGCTTTTTCATTCCCTGTCGATGCTCTCCCGTCCATATAAACGGAACATCTTTCTTTAGTAGATTACTAAAGACCTTCCTGTGTTTCGCAAGATCTTTAATAAACATTCCGGCGGAATTAACAACTCCCAGAAAACTCTGAAGTTGTTTCTTCTCTTTCAATGTTTCTGGAAAATCATGGACCTTTTGCACAATATGATCCTGCAAAGTTATTCCAGACTCATCGATCTCTATTCCCAAAAATTTCATTTTTTGGGTAGCAATTACTGCTTTCTTTTCAGACAGCACTAATCCTTCCTTGTAACAAGCATCTGCGAATAATTCCAGATGTTTGATATGTTCATCCATATCTTTTGATGTTATCAGTATATCATCAATATAGACAAACATAAACGAAAAATAATCTTTAAAAATATTATCCATCTTCCTTTGGAAAATCTGGGGAGCATTAGCTAACCCCATTAGCATTACGTTCCAAACAAAATGCCCTTGTGGTGTTGAGAAAGCTGTGAGCTTTTTACTTCCCTCTTCCATGCGAATCTGGTAAAACCCTGATTTGCAATCAAGCTTTGAGAAGACCTTAGCATTCCTAATGCAGTTAATAAGGTGATCTCTACTGGGGATAAAATATCCATCAAACTCTAGAATATCATTAATCCCTTTGTAATTAATGACAAGTCTAGGTTTACCTCGCTTGATCTCACCATGATTCCTTACCAGAAACCCTGGGCTACTGTAAGGCGAATTAGCTGGCTCGATCAACTTCATATCAAGATGTTCCTTGATAATAATTCTCATATCCTTCTGATCTATCAAGTTCATTAGGATTGGTCTGAATCTTACAAACTCGTGCACCCTTTCCGGCTTCACCTTTAAGGTTGCTTTGAGTTGGTTTCTTTCCCACCAGGCCAAAGGATTCTCATTGTAGCATCTCGAGATCTTCTTTTTGACATCTGCAAGGGACACCTGCATTTCAACCTTAATTTCTTTGTTAGAAATCAAAGCTGCCTTAAGGATATGAATTTCCTCAACTTGAAGATCATCCTCACGGATGCAGCTAAGCACTGCTTCGCTGAACCTCCTTTGATCTTTCATCTTTGGTTGACGAAGTTTGCCTTCATCATTCATATCACCACGCTTGTTGCGAAAAGCTACTGGAATCTGGCGATTAAACGCTTTCCTCAGCCTCTGAACAATGATGTTATGCTCACAATTAGTTGTGAACACTAATCTTTGTCGCTCATTGTCCTGCGTGTATCTTTTGAACATCTGTAGGAAATTATTTCTTAACAGAACATCAGCTCCCGTATCATGAAAATAAATTGGTGGAGTTTTAACCTTATACCAAGGTGTTTGTCCCGCTCCTCCAATTAGTATTTCCACTTCTTTTACTCCTTTGGATAAGAGTAAAATTCTTTTAGAGAAATCTCTGCCAGCAATTTGAGGTAAAGTATCCTCAACATCTGCTGGGAAAATTCCCCTTCTTGTTGTGCATATTCCTGCCCCTGAATCAATATAAGCCGAGAAGTATTCTGCCTTATATTTTTCATATAACACTGCCACTGGAATGTATATCAAGAATGGACTTGTCATACGATTAGGAGTCGTCTTTCCTCTACCGTAATCATCATCCCCTGGTCCATTTGTTTCCAAGGCTTGAATCTTTCCAAAAAATCCCGCCCTAGAATCAGAACATCTTCTCGTTCTGCTCTGCCTTTAACCTCTACCATAAAATCCCCTAGGTCAAGGGTTCCATTGTAATGGTTAACCTCCGGCTGCTGGAGATAGTTCAAGACACTACATGGAAAGTTATTTTCCCATCTTGTAGTATCAAATCTTGTCGTCATCCCTCTCCATCCTTCTGGACATTTCAGATTGACTGAAACTTGAGCTTTCCCGGGGAATTGGGATTGACCTTCTTGGATAAATTTCCTCCCAAAAGGTTGAGATATAATTCTATCTCCTTGGAAGGATAATCTTCCTGTGCTTATCTTAAGACTTTGATCATGTCTTATGACAGGCCTCTCTTGTATTCGAATGTTGACTTCCCTTTTTTGTGGAATCTCCATTCTGTCGGGACCAATAGCTGTGGTCACTTTCTTGAAGATATCAGGTATCTCGATGAACTGCTTGCCCAAAAATAACTCCGTATGATGAGAATTGGAAAGTGCATATGATATCTGATATGTTATGGAATAAGGTGTATTTCCCTCATCCAATAACTCCTTTCTTTTAAAGTCCTGATAAAGGGTCAGAGCTTTACTGAAACCCGAATCGTTGAGATTGTAAGCAATCTTAGGATAAACAATCCCCACAACTTGGCCTGCACAAAGATTTCCCGCAATGGTTCCCATTACTGAATCTTGTAGATTTCTGATCCTCCTATCACATATAGCTATGTCGATTGGAGCATCAATTCCTGTGAACATCGTGGATTTGAGAACTAGTTGAATTGCCCCAATATGAATCCATCTCATTTTTTCGGCAATTTCTGGTTTGAGTTTTTCCAAATCCTCATGGATGTCGCTTGCTGGAATTAATTGCATCTCCACTTGATTTCCAGTAAACTCGATCGGAAGTGACATCTCTCGTCTAGTAATTCCATAGACAATATGATGTTTCCTTCTTCCTAGACTGAAATTCATCAGCACTTCGTCTAGGTTGCTGGCATTAAAACATTGATACTTCTGAATATTCAAGGTTTTCTTCATGATTTTGTCGATCAGGTTTGGCGAGATCATCGTTCGACTAGAGAATCCAGTCCGATCTTCTTTCTCCTGATGACAAGACTCAGCTTCAGTCTGAAGATTCTGTAGATCCATCAGAATCTTAATCCTTACTAAGAATCTCCTCTTGCTCGTATATACTCTCGTCTGAGGGTACACTAGTAGAAAAAAGCACATAGACTACGGTTTTAAACCGTAGTCTA
>JAPKLX010000212.1:278066-289095 GCA_026898415.1 Leonotis leonurus
TAAAAAACCGTAGTCTATATATTAAAAAAGCACGCACATACACTACGATTTTTAAAAACCGTAGTCTATTGTTAATATACACTACGGTTAATTTTATAACCGTAGTCTTTTCCCAAAAAAACGCACATACACTACGGTTTTTACATCAACCGTAGTGTATGGACTGTAGTGTATGTTTAAATTTGTAGTAGTGGTATATCTTCAAACTGTTACACACTTACCAATTCTTGGTAATATATGGTATCTTCGATGTCTGGTGTAGACTCGAACTTTCGCATGCCTTTTTGCTCGTTTTCTGGGCAATTTGTTGAAATATGCCGCTTTTGCTCCGCAGGTCCAGCAATTACAATCTTTAAAACTTTCATTAGCTCTGGTCTGAGCTCTTTTGAAAGTTTTCTTTGCGGGAGTTCTTGAACTGGATCCTTGGAACGAACCCCTGCTTCTGGCTGGTCCGCTTCTTTGTCCAGTTTTGTATGATCTAGCCTTCTGTCAAGACCACATCGTCCTTGGCTTCCAAGATCTCCCTCTTGGATTTCTTTCTTTGGAATAGGGTTGGTACCTATTCTTTCGTCTTTTGGTTATTGATGGCTCGCCCCAAATAACAACTGGAAGATCATTATCTTCACAGTTCAGATGAGCTGCTTTGTTGATTCTTCGCAGCTTCTTCACATTTTTCTGAGCAGTGGCTTGTTGACACCACTCTGAAAGCTTTTGATGCACATAAGACATCCTTTTGGCGATGCTATCACTGCCCTTGGGGATATAATCCCTTATCAACATCTCCTTCCATGGGCTCAGAAATTTTAAGAAGAAAATTTCCTTCACGATCTTCTCATCAGCTTTTGACTGATGCTGGTAGATCGTAAAGAGCTGAAGAAATTTATTGAGCGCCTTTGGATCCAAGACTGTAAGTCTTAGATTATATAACGCCAATAGATACTTTCTTCTTTTCTCTCTATCGAATCCCTCGTAGTATTCTTCTCCGATGAAATGGTCTTTGAAGAGGACACTCATTCTTCGGATAATTTCCGAGTAGGATTCCTCTGCGAAGCATTGATTTTTTACTTCGATGTGGAATCCTTCCCAGGCGATTTTTACCACGCCTGCGAGACTGGTTTCAAGAATCTTAACCAGTCCTTCTTTGTTAACGTCGAGAGTAGCTGCTGTAATTTGCATCGCTCCTCCCCATTCGTCAATCACAGATTCTCGATCTTTGAAACTAACTTCATCAAGATCGAACATCACTCCATATGGATGGATGGGATCAAGGGTGGCTTTCCCAACCGGTGAATCCTAGATTCTTGGTTGTCGCCTCCTTCTAGTTCTTTCCATCAATATGGCTTCATCGGGTACCGTCGAGGTATACGATGGTCCGGCATGGAAATCACGAGCTTCCCTCATAACTTCTTCAAGTGGAGGTGGTGCTTGTTGATTTAGAGGTAACGCTCCATGTGCCACATTTCCTTCCACCATTTGATGTTGGTTCATCTTGAGATCAACCACCTTCATGTTAGCAAAAGATTCTGCTAACTCTTGTAGATCTTCAAGTCCGATTCTTTCAAGGTTATTCATGATTTTTCACCTTTAAATAATCGTACATATCTTTCCACTTGAGGATCTTTGCCTTTATCCTTTACTGGTAAAGGATATTTTGGTCCTTCGGTAAACAGCATCTTGTTCCTTCTTTCTGAACGAGATCTGTTCTCCAATTGGCCTACTCGACTCTGAATATCTCGCAAGATGGTTAGAATTTTCATCTTGTTGTGTGGATATTCTGTTTATCTCCTGGGGTAATCTGTTCAGGCGGTTGCCATAATTTTGCACCGTCTTCTGGATCTCCCTTAAATCAACCGAGAATTTTGAATTATCTGGGTTGATTTCTTGGAAGACTGGAGTAAACTCCCATCTTTCTTGACTCATTAGAAATGGGTCGAATGTCCCATTTCCATTTGCTGGTTCACCTCTTGTTGAAGTGAATGGCCTACTCGGAGTAGATCTTGATATCTACTCATCATGACGATGATCCATAAACTTTCTTCTACGGATACAGGACCATGAGTCCTTTCATCCAATTTGTCAGCTCAAAAAAGAAATTTTTCTTGGTGCTTTCTTGTAGTAATCTCCAATTTTTGGAGAAAATACCTATAACAGAAGCATCTCGGACAATTGTCCGGATCCATATTTTCTCGGTGTCTCCTCCGTTAGGAAATAATTAAATGCAATAAATAAATATAATTCCTTAATAAACCTAAGGCTCTGATACCATTTTCGGGGCGCCTGTTAATGCCAAGATTTATCTCTAAACATGCAAATAAAATATCAACATGTTCTAATTTTCAATGAGTAATATGCTCAAAAATTTTCATAAAAACCCGGTCGTGAAAAACAAAAATCCGGCATGGCTTCATCTAGTTCTTTCCATCAATATGGCTCCAAATAAAATATCAACATGTTCTAATTTTCAATGAGTAATATGCTCAAAAATTTTCATAAAAACCCGGTCGTGAAAAACAAAAATCCGGTCGGTACATATTCAAAACCCGGTCACTATTCACCGTCCAGATTTTGATTAAATATGAAAACATTCCTTCTTTTAGTCTTTTATTACCATCTTAATATATTTTGAGCATCTTATTAATTGAAATCATTTTGAAATACTAATTATTATTTAACCATACATGTAATAGAGAAATTTGTTCTTTAAATAAATATTTTGAATAGATAAACATGGGTAAAATAGTCCTTTTGGGCACTTTTCATAGATTTTTACAAAAGAGGGCACTTCTCATTTAAATGTTAGAGAAGAAGGCATTTTTCACAATTATCCCTTATATCTTTATATAGGTATACATTTCTTTCACGGTATACCACAATTTATTTACAATGAACACCTTAAACAACATCTAACGTATATAAAAACATACTAAGTATTATTTTCAATGTATAACATAATTTTGTATATAAACAATCAATATCATTTAATCAACTACATTATTGTATTTTTATATAACTAACTAGAATTAGGTATATGAATCATAATTAATTTAGTCATTTGTACATGATATATTATAACAAAATAAATATATTTTAAATTATATATTATATTTAATATTAAGCAAATGGAGTCATATGATTGTATAAGAAACTTATATTCTTAAATCATAATTTTGGATTATAATTAATTTTTATGTTATTGTAATTAAGTATATAATTATTAGATTGATATGTTCATTTAAGAAAATATTTTACTAGATCGTGTAAGTGTATCATAATTATTTAAAATAATAATATAATTTTTTGTTTAATCTTTTGAATTATCAATATAATCACATATTTTGTAATTTGTAATTAAGTACTCTCTTCGTCCCACTAAACTTGACAAATTTTCCTTTTTGAGACGTCCCACTAAGTTTGGCACACTCCAAAAATAGCAAAAGTTATCTATTCAAAAAGGTGTCGCTTCTACCACCTTTATAACTTTTAAACTATTTTATACACTCTTTTTAATAACCGTGGTGAAAAAAGATTAGTGGGATGGAGGGAGTAATATTTACTAATTATAATTTATAATTTATGAATAAATAATTTTTTTATAATTCAAATTGAATATATATATGTAAATAAAATATTATTAATATATGTATATAAATATATATATATATATATATCTCGATATATAACAAACTAACGTATATACCAATTTTTTTGAGTATATACCGCGATACGGTATATGACGGTATATCTTTAGAAAAATAAAACATTTATCTTAACGAAAAGTTCGGTACGATATCATACCTTACTAAAAAATTCGGTATATCTTATATTCGTTATTTTACGAAATTTTTCGATACAATAAATACTATATATCGTTTTTTCGGTAAATTTTATCACGTTAGTGCTATATATTTAGAAAATTGATATTTGAATTTCCTGGCAAATCGGGAACCACACGCCCCCAAAGGCGCAAACTAAAGGGAATTATTTTTCCTTGCTCAACGAAATTGCAACCAAAAACAAAACTGAAAAAAAGAGCCACTGAAAATTACACAAAAAATAATTATGATAATGTCTTCCTCCACCACCACTACCAGACCTTCCTTCACACTCTTCACTATCTCCGCTCCTTCTCCGCCCCCGCCGTCGCCGTGGCTGCTCTACAAACCCCTCACCACATACCTGGTGTTGTCCTTCCACCGCGCCAAAACCCTCACCCCCATCAAATCCTTCGACATCTCGAAAGAGGACAAGCAAGAACTGCCCACTCTTTCAGAGGAGGAGGATGAGGCGCCGGATGCGAGTTTCGACACGCGGCGGTTGGAGGAGAAGTTCGCCATCGTGAACACCGGAATCTACGAGTGCAGATCTTGCGGGTATAAATACAACGAATCCTCCGGAGACCCGTCGTACCCGGTTCCGCCGGGGCTGCCCTTCGACAAGCTTCCCGAAGATTGGAGGTGCCCTACTTGCGGTGCTTCGCAGAATTTCTTCGAGAGTAAGAGAATGGAGATTGCGGGTTTCGAGCAGAATCAACAGTTTGGGTTGGGCGGTAACACGCTGACGTCCGGTCAGAAGCTTCTGCTCATATATGGCGGTTTGCTATTAGGGTTTGCTCTGTTCTTGTCTGGATATTTTCTGCAATAATCGAATTGTACTTTTGGTATATGATTATTTCTATGCTCTGGAAATTAATATGTACATCGAATGGAATTTGAAGTTATGAGTTATGTATATCAATTGAAGAAGATGGGAGTGAGTACCTTTTGTTTTCTTGAATGCATCTGAGGTAAATATAGATTATCGGTGGCTATATTATGATGCTAGAGTAGATTCTAGTATAAATAAGTTGGTAATGCGGAAGTGGAGAGAATAGTGTTTGGGTGAAAAATGGAGTTTTGAACCTTTGTTGATGTACTGTGAATTCTTTGTCGAAGCCAGCACGAATGCTGCATTTGCGCCAGCATTGATGTTAAGTTCTCGTTGTCTTGTAGTTGGATCTTTAGTAGAAGCTTAGTTCAGTCATAGGTGCAGTGGCAGATAGGATGTGAAGTGTGAACCAGAGCTTGTAAATGCAGGCGGATCACTTTAGATTGAAGCAGTGGAAAACTGAATGCAAGTGATAATAGATATTTGAGTTGGTATATAGTAAGAATTGGATGGAATTAGGTAGCAATTTCTAGAGATATCTCATCGCTTATTCCCCATCATCATAATCATTATCTTCATCTGTCTCAATCATCTTCACTGATGAAATCGTCTAAATAGTGTAGGTGATGCTCCCATTTCTTCCTTTGAAGCTCGCATCATCAAAAAACCATAGCTTGTTTTTAGAGTTGGGGAAGGGAGGGTAGTAGGGATCCAACTTCAGTGTCGAATGTGTTAGTGTCTAATATGCATTAGAGCTCCACCGCTTGAGTGTTCTAAAGGCCAGAAAGCATAGTGTCTAATGTGCAGCCCATTTGCCCTTGTTAGCTCTTGATCCATTCCTTTCCCTACATGGGACGTGGAATTTGGATTAATCGAGAATTTGGAGCCCCTCACATTTAAAATCACTGTTGTTTTTAGGTGGATATCTTTAAACTCCTCTGCAATTGTGAAAAATGTTTGAAGCTTACTTTTTCTGCTGCTTTATTAAGTTCTTTTATGGATTCTTGTTAAGTTTCGAGAGAGATTGGATAAATTTATCGGCCTCTCGTAGAACTCAAGTCTGCTTTTTATGGTGAAACTTTATAAATTTTGAGGCATTGTTCCAGCAAAAGCTCGAGTGCTCGAGTAGGAGTATTGCTTAGGGAAAAAAATAACATTTGTTTTGGAACTTAAAATTGGAATCCCAAATTTTAAGTTATATTTCTTTGGAGATTTAAATGATACGACATATAAGGTGAAAGATTTCATCTACCTTGGATTATAAATTTATAAAATTAGGACAGTCGAGTGATAATTAATTGCACACTTATATACGTACAAAATAAAACAAATCATGTTGTTTGCATTATAGTTCTTATTTCCTACAAATGATATAAGCAGCATATAGGCCAAAGTGAGAGGTTGATAAACATAGGTGTAGGTAATTTATTGCTGGAAAAAAATTGCAACATCCCCACCTCAATCTCCAATTATTTATTATTTCTTGTACTATTAATAAATGATAATCGTCGCTGTAATATAATAGACGTCTCTAAATGTGATGCGGATAAAATAGTGAATATAAATGATGAAATGTCACTTTTCTTTGGCAAGGACTAACCTAATATTTGCAGTGATGTGTAACCTAATTATTTTTTACCAATATCAAGCCTTGGAATTGGATTACATAATATTTCACTCCAGGCTAGAAAATAATTACATATAGAAATAATCCCAACCTCGTTATCATGAATGGAGTTAAAATATGCAATTTTCAACTTAGAGGAGTCGAGTACCCCAGTTATAATGATCATTAGTATATACTTTTATAAAAGAAGCTTTGCCTGTGAAACAAACCAACGTTAATTGACTAGTCTGAGATTAATCAATGAATTAATAGTCTTCATATTCATCATATCAATTAAGGTAAAAAATATGATTATCCACTTTCTTATGCATGTGGAAATTGTCCAAAATTTGTGAAAACATGTAAAAGAATATTCAAAATTACTAGTATAATTTTCTTAATATATACACTTTGCGTTATGTGTGTTAATTATGATCTATTATAATTAGTTGTTTAAGATATAATGAATTATTTAAATAAATACTAAATTATTGTTAGAGTTTGTATTTTAAAACATGTTTTATGCTTAGACGTTGTAATACACTTGTGTTTAATTTCGTTTAATGAGAATAAATTTTTTATCGTTGGTTTGTAATTTATTCTCTGTCAATTATTTTATTGCAAACAAGTTCATTTTTCTACAATTGTAGACTATGTGGTGGATGGATGATCATAAAAGTGTTACTGGTCGGCTCCTTTGTAAAATAAAGTTCATAGCCTAGACAGACTTAAATAGACAGTCTAGTCGGGAAAGACTGAGATATCATTCCGATGCGAGAGCTAACCTCAGGCGGCAGAATGATATCAATATATGTATGCACGCCCCCGCGCGCGCGCGCGCGCACACACACACACACACATATATATATATTGTGTGACTTCGAAATGAGATAAGTTATTTGTGTTGATACTAAGAACGAGGTTTCGAAAATCCTTATTTTTTAATATGTGACGATGATATTAGCATACGCGGATAATTAAGCACTGTTTTGATTCAATTTGCACTTGCATATTTTCGCAACTCTATACATTAACGTTTTGGGTAGTGGTGATTGACTCAGCAAAAAGTTTGTTATATAAGAAATCCAGCCGTTTGGAATTTATTCCATATATGGATTATGAATCTTAAATGCATGAAATAATTTATGACAAAAGGAGGTTACATCTATAATTTGAGTGGGTGTCGGATAGTTCAATATTTATCATATAGTGGAGTCGAGAAATATTAATATAAGATCTATATCATATTATATTTTCTAGATAAATTAATGTTAGTCAAATTGACTTAGTCATTATTATTAATGAAAGTAAAAGTTGACTTGTCCATTAATTAAATAGATCATAAATGATATGATTGGACTTGGCCATATGTTGGAAGGTCTAGATTCATTCTCATTTAAAACTCTGACCTAACCCACAACACACCTATATGTAGAGGGGAGAGGGTGGCCGATTTCCATACATCACTTTTATGGGAGAAAAATTGGTCATACACAATATTTTAATACTTTGGATTTCGAAAGTGTTGTATTCCACACTGCAATTTTTGAATCTTTCCCCTATCAATAAAACTCGACGAATAATGGCCCACACGATCTCCAGACATTATTCGTCGAGTTTTATTGATAGGGGAAAGATTCAAAAATTGCAGTGTGGAATACAACACTTTCGAAATCCAAAGTATTAAAATATTGTGTATGACCAATTTTTCTCCCATAAAAGTGATGTATGGAAATCGGCCACCCTCTCCCCTCAAGCGACGAAGTTGCAAAGAAGAAGATATTATTTAAATATGAATTTTATATCTTCTTATATGTAACGCCCCGCAGGAGGGGGTTATGCGGAATTGGAATTTAGTGAAATATAATTAAGAAATGTTTTAATACGAAAAATAGTGATATAACAATTGAAGAAGAAAGGAAAACTCAAGGAGTTTGGACACACTAGATACGACACGAGTTCAATGTATGGAGACATTGTACCGTAGACATTGAAATACGAAGGTTGAAAGTTTTGTATTGATGGTCAACATAATAAGACTATGAATTTGGATTAAAAAAAAAAGGTAAGACACAAGGTGTACTCAATTGACAACATAATACATATCAATATGACATTACTATCATCTTGGTAACAAACATTTATGAATAAGACACCTGATCAGGCTCACATCATCGCCAGCTCATCACCGTCCTCCTAAAACTTGTTAAAACATTTGAAAAAAAAGATTTTGGGCTGTGTAATAGTGTACTCAGTGTGAGTTGTTGCTCGAATTTTTCAATGAAAACAACATAAATCTCCATTTAAAGAATATTACATGCACATCCATATGATGCATAGTGGTTTAAAAAGAAAGCCCACCATACACAAGATGGAACCCGTATGAGGGGCTCACGAAACCGCAGGATCCACATGTTTAATAAATTATACAAATAATTAATTCTTAAAGCACATAGGAGAATATAATGCGAAATATAATAAATTATACCTTCTCTTACGTAAATCCTCCGCTTTTGGAGAAGCGATTTGAATCGGTAGCAACAATCCACAATCCACACCATTATGAATCACTTCTTCGAATTTCCACCAAATCCGACCCTAGGAACTTCTACCCTATTCTCGGTCTGCATACTAAAATTATAGTGTGAGACACTGTAATTTTCGAAAATTTAGAGTAAATTCTCAAGGGAGAGCACCGGTTTTCTCAAGGTAGAGAGAGAAAATGGTTCCTTCTTATTCTGTTTTTATAGACATAGTGGGCTAGGATAGAGCTTCTAAGGTGAATGAATTAGATCCCAAATAATAGAACCATAACTCCCTCTTTATCTCCTGCAGTTACAACTATAATTCAAATTCAAATTTGAATTATATTTAAGATTAGTACGAGCTTTGACAAAGCCATAATTAAATTAAATTAATTTCCAAGTCTCCTTTTGGGGCCAATTGAATTTAATTAATTGGCTGACCTACCTTTAGACTTAAATTAATTAGTTTAAATTAAATTGTCCCCTAATTAATTACTCCATGTAAATGCAATAAAGAGCAGTTCTAGTACAAATATTTATCGACTCCACTATAGGATAAATATTGAAATCATCTTGATTCTTTTAAATTACGGACGTAACCCTTTTGTCATTAATTATTTCTTGCGTTTAAGATTTTCTAAATCCATTAATTAATTGAGTTTGTTGACAACTCACAATTAATTAATATATTTATTCGCGAGTGATCCGGTTCAGACCTTCAATATTACATATGGAATAAATTCTCAACCGGCCGGATTTCTTATGCAATAAACCTTTCTGAACGCCTCATACGGATTTAATCAACTCGTATCACCGAGATGCGATTCTGCACAACTGACAGTCGAGTACTTCTGGCTAAGTCAATCACTATCGCCCAAAATATCATTGTTTAGAGATACGGAAAATTCGCAAGCGTAGATGAATCAAAGCAGCGTATAATCAACCGCATATACTAATATCTTCGTCACAGATTAAGAAATGAACTAATTTTCAAAACCTCGTTCTAAGTATCAACACATTAGAACTTATCTCACTATAAAACCTCTCAATATGTATACGCAAAGCATGTGTATCCGCTTATACATACCGACTTCATTCTGCGGGCGAAGATCAGCTCTCGCATCGAAATGATATCGCAGCCTTTACTGATTAGCCTATCCAAGTCTGTCTAGACTATGACTTTATATTACAAAGGAACCGATTGTGTTACCTTCCATGATCATCGATCCACCACACAGTCTACAATTGTAATAAATGGACTTGTTTGCAATTCAATATATAAAAATAATAAATAACAAACCAATGATAGAAACATTTATTCTCATTAAAGTGCAATTGAAAACAAGTTTTATACATCGTCTAAGCGTAAAGCATTCTTTGAGGTATACAAACCCTCTAACAACACATATGAAAACATACATTTTACCATCATATCGAGTTATGCATTATTCTTTGCTCATTCACAATGTTCCTCATTGCGACTAAATGGGGAAAATCGAAGTCTTTCGCGAATAATTCCCTTTCACCAAGATCAGGGAACCTAACCAAGTTCACTCGATCCGGACTTTCCGTGTACACTACCTTGGCCGGATCTGGCCCAAGGCACAGTTGTCAACTTTAACCGATTGGCAGCGCCAATCAACGGGTACGGTAATACCGATGCTTCAAATATATGATACACGTAAGCATAATAAAAAAAAGCATATAAATTCACATTTTACAAGACCTATTTGCTAACTATTTAATAATTTCAATACATTGTTAGTCAATTCAATTCGTCACGATAGAAGGAGTAATACTTCTCTCGATTACACAAGTATTATACATAATCATACCGTTCGTCAACTTCGAGTAATGACTTGTTCCAACTTAATACAATTTTGAATTCTCATTATACTTTTTCGAAATAATCATGCACTAGTAGAAAAAAGCTCATAGACTACGGTTTTAAACCGTAGTCTATGACCTTTTGAACCGTAGTCTATACTACCGTAGTGTATACTCATTGGTATACACTACGGTTCTCAAACCGTAGTCTATTCTCCACATAGACTACGGTTAAAAACCGTAGTCTATGTAGACAAAACTGTAGTGTATTCATATCAATTACTACAGTTCAACATCCAACCGTAGTGTATGTACCAATATACACTACAGTTTTTCATGTAACCGTAGTATATGTTTCAGTATAGACTACAGTTTATTGAAAAAACCGTAGTGTATGATATAGTATAGACTACGGTTTTGTGAAAAA
>JAPKLX010000212.1:289105-319807 GCA_026898415.1 Leonotis leonurus
TATGATATAGTATAGACTACGGTTTTGTGAAAAACCGTAGTGTATGAGCTTAAATAGACAACACTTTTTAAACCGTAGTGTATCTCTTATTTTCTGTAGTCTATCATCAGCATAGACTACGGTTGTTTGAGAAAAACCGTAGTCTATACTATATTAACTAACCTTTTTATATAATTTATTTTATATAAATATATATTATATTTAATTTAAAATTAAATCTCAAATTAAAAATTAAAAAATATATAATGACAACAATAAGATTAAAGAATCCACAATTTCATTATATCAAAATAGATTCATAATGTAATACATCTAAAGAATAAACAATCATTCCATCCAAAATGTAATTAATTAAATACATTAATTTAAAGTAACACTTTCTTCTACCCTCACTTTCAACTTTGGACTTCTTAAATTAGGATTGTGTCCCCGATACATGCAAGAGTTATTGATGAAACCAAACATGATCCATTTGCCCTGCAAAATTAATAACAAGATCATGTAAAACTTGGAATGAAGGTGTTATTACCATCCTGTATAGACTCGATGTTAGTAGCAAATTCATACCATACTTATTCCCCTTTGAATTCAGAATATAAGAGACATCAACAGCAAGCAAATACCTGAGCTAGTCTCAGAATTTGATAGTATTCCAGTCCTTAGAAGCTCTTCCAGGCAAGATCTTAGAATTTCATAGCGTGCTTGGAGGGTTGGAGGCCCCACGTATGCCTTTATATCAGCTCGATCAACAAATGCTATGTCTGCAAACAGGAATTTATACAATGTAAAGACAGAAGTTAAATTGGATGTAGTTAACATTGAACACTAAATCAGATTATGTTTCTAGGAAGGCATCAAACTTTAGAATATTAGAAACTCGTGTTCTTACCAATAGCAGCGGTTATATTCGAAGTAGTTAGAATTGTTACATTAGATGACGACTTCAATTTGTCCATCTGGGTCAGCAGTGCATTCACAACCTGGTAGACTACAGTTTATTAGAAGAAGTTAGAGCCTGTTTCAATGCTTCAACACGCTTTGCCATGTGGGCAGGCTCGTCTTAGTGAACTATAAACGTGTTCCTAGAAAATTTAGTCTCTGTTAAACAACACCTAAGAACCTGTAAATGCAAGTAAACTACCCCCTTTTTCCCTATGCATGTTACAAAGCGACCCTCCCTTTGCCTTTTTGTCATACTCGAAACAAAAAATTGCATTTATGATTGATCCAAGAAATTCTAAAAGTGACCCATGTATTTGGTTTCCGCAATCAGAGAGACGAATTCAAATGACCAAGGAAGAAAATATGATCACAAACAGAACTTCATGATGTAAAATAGGTCGCCAGTAAATAAGAGAGTAATTCAGATAATTGTTTAAAATTGTTCACTCTTTATCTAGCTCTCATTACAAGGAATCGCCAGTTTACTTGTACAAAAACACAGGTCTTTGCTATGTTGCAAGGAAATATACTAATATATCAGTATTTTAGGAAAAGTGATTGTAGGCAGATTGTGTAGATGAAGTTACTTAAAAGGGTATATCAGCTTCACCTACAAAAGATAATGTAAGTTGAGTACGAGGATAAGTTTAAGTAACTGTAATAACTCGAAAATTGGAGAATCTTCTTATAACTGCATTGAACATCATAAGGAAACTTGAACTAGATCGCACATAAGGACCTGCCTTTATGTCGTTTTCCAAGAGCAGATGCTTTACTTGCAAACTCAGAAACTAAAAGGCATACAATCATGAGCCAAAAGGCCCAGAACTATGGAATCAGGTACATTAAATAAAGGAACATACCTGTTACACATCTCTCCCACAGTGAGCTTGAAGATTCCCTCACCACTGGCTTTCAATGTGCGCCTCAAATCACCATCAGTGAAAGTGCCTAATAGATGATAATCATCATTTATAACAAGAAGGCATCCACAACCTTTACTGGTCAGCTCCATCAGTAGATCCATAATTAGATCTTGCTCCCTGCATACTGGAAGCTCGTCTTTCTTCTTCATTAGATCCTTCACCTACAACCAAAATGGAAACCAGATACCGTATATATTACTCATATTACAAGAATATATTGGTTTGGAAGACTGGGAAATCCACCATAGCTGAACTAAGAACCAGCATAGCACGTAATTTATCAGAGTCAGAATCCAACACAGAAACAGATAAAATCAGATCCACTATTTCACTGAAATCCAACACAGAAACAGCTTTATATGTATCCCTGTTTCATTGAAATCATAATGCAAAAACAGATCACACCAAGCCTCCTACAACACTTATATACTATTCTGCTTCTCTTCTCCAGCATTCTGTATCAGTAACCACATATAAATCACATACTCATTAATAAGCAAAATAATTCCAAAAACTATACGGAGAGAGGTAAGCAAACTTATACTGCATTACCTCTCCACTGCCGCGCGGACATCCTCAACTCGTGTTGTGCTAAATGGTTTAAGTAAAACCTCGACTGTGGAAACAATTCGGGATCAAATTACAAGAGACACAACATTGCACTCGGATGTAGGAAGAAACTAAGCTTCCACTACCGAAAGTATCTAGTTATCCTAACAAATTAAGAAATTTGACAATTCCGCAGCTCACATATGCACAAATTACGCATTTACCTGAGACAATGATTTTTTCTTCGCTGATTAAAGGCGGCGGTGGTGGTGGAGCAGACGTCGCAGTTGCTAGCTCAAAACAGGCTGCTTCTTGCTCCGGCACATTGCATTCAGTGAGATTAGGCATGAGAATATCCATGGGAGCAGTCATTTCAGTAGCAGACATCAACATGATGGGTGAATTCGATCAGAGAAAAGTCGATTGCACAAACCCTAGATTGATTGGGGATTTTTAGTTTGAAATTCAGCGCGGGAAGAAGACTACCACCCAGCACAGTTATTTTCCAAACTAGAAAATGCAAAATTTCAAAACAAAAACATGATTATATGTTCGCACAAAATCACCAACAATGCATGTACAGTCTGACCTAAAAGTCAAGTTATGCTACATCGCTATAATCCTCAATCGAGACCCAAAAACAACAACAAACAAAGAACATAGACCCTTATCCGAAAAAAAAGGAAATTTCTAGGGTTCACAACCAGATCGGAAAAGGCACAGACTTACTAATGTTTGTGCCTTTGCGCGAATTTAGAGTTCTTCTCATCCTCCTCTGAAAAGAATAAGAAATTATGAACAAAAGAGATCCATCGATCGAAAAATGGGAGAAACGAAGAGCATGGATTTGGGGAAAAATGAAGGAAACGAACCAGTAAAGTTGAGGGACATCTTAGTGATAATGGTCCCAATAATTGCAAATCCAACGAGGAACGGCCAATTGCGTTTCCATTCTCTCCTGAAAAACACCTGCCACAGATCGAATTTCCTCATAGCGACGACGACCTTCTGTTTGCTTTCTCTCTCTCTCACTCTAAAGAAGAAATGCGAAATGCTTATACAGTAACAGGTGTAGGAATAAAATGTGTGGTGCAATTACAGTAGGCAGAAACACTACACCTTTGATCTTCCTGTAGTGTATATGGTAAATATAAACGCACATACACTACGGTTTTTAAAAACCGTAGTCTATATGGTAAAAATAAACGCACATAGACTACGGTTTTTTAAAAACCGTAGTGTATGTGTTAAAAATACACGCACATAGACTACGGTTTTTAAAAACCGTAGTCTATAACTAATATACACTACGGTTTTTTTTATAAGCGTAGTCTTTAGTAAAAAAAACGCACATACACTACAGTTTATGAAACAACCGTAGTGTATGCAGCGTAGTGTATTATATAATTTGTAGTAGTGATGTCAAAGTTTCATTTAAAAAGAATGAGATTTGTTAGGACTTACAATGGTGGTTATTAGTGAGAACTTATACACACATTCTGTAAAAATCATTGAAAATGTAAATAATATTTAGTCCCTTAGAAATTTTACAATAGTGTTAATAAAATATTGAAGTATTGACTTATCAGGAATTAGTCACATTGAAGAAGTTTTGACTCCAAAAAGATATGCACAAGAGACTAAATTAATATTAAAAAAAAAATGATATGCAAATTGTGTGACACTTTAACTTGTAAAATTTTTATGACGTAGTGGTCTTAGAGTTTAATCTCAAAAAAAAATTATATAAGCTACTCTGCAGGACTTGATTGTGTTTTCCAAGAATATTTTTGATTAAATAAATTTTATACAAATTTTACTATATTTTTCAAAACAATGTTGTAGTTAAATTTTCATTGAAAATCTATGCATACTCAATATTTGTAAGAAAGATTCTCTCAAACTGCTAATGATAAATTTGTGAAATTTTAACAATAGTTTTCCAACATCCCAAAGTCAATGTTTTTCAAAAGAACATATTCAAAAACTCATTTTTGAAACGTGAGGTTATACTTTCAAGACCTTTTAAGACGATTAAAAGTTGAATTTTAGTTACTCTATCAGAAAACTCTAATAAATGTGAAATTTTACAAACATACTACAGAAGTCATAGGGAATATGCCTTATAAACAAGTTTGGGTTTCATTGAGTTAATAATATAAAATAAAATATATATTTCGAAAGAACACATTTTTCTGGATTCTCACAAGAACACATATTCATATTATATGAGCAGTTGAATTTAAAAAATCATAATAAATAGAAAATAAGTCGAATTAATTTGAATAAAATTTTAAGATGAATCCAATGTCTTAAATTCGTATTTTCCAAAAACAAAACACGTAAAATCATTTCTACTCTATTTTTCCTGAATTTTCAAATTGGAGATTACTCCTAACACGATCTAGTATTTTATTATGTTGAGAAGACCAATAGTTGGATACTCATATTGTACCGAAATGACAATGCAAAATCCGGGCAGAAACCTTCAACAATAAGAATGTAAAACAAAATTTAATCTCCTAGTTCATCATGTTTCATTACCAACACAACATCAAACTACTAATACTCAAATCAAATAACTATGGTATCACATATTAACACAAGACACTCCATAATCCTTCCTCATTCTGGTCTAAATCGATAAAGAAATGACTACCTTATTGAAGAACTAAGGTGATTGAGTGAAGATGAAACATTCATGGTGGACTTTTCCAGAGTTCCCATCTCCTTGCCGGAGCTAATCTCTTCTTGTCGAATGATAGTTGTAAAAAGGGTAGAGAGAAGGGGTGATAACTGAAACATAACAATGGAGAAAATAGAAAGTGAAAAAGATCAAACTTACTACTTTGACCAAGATTTTGGCCTTGCATGGCTGTCTTCTAGACATTTTTTGGGCGATTGGACCCTTGAAATGGAATGTAAACGTCGAGAGGAATCTTACGGTGAAATTTGGGCTCATTTGGTCACCAAAAACTTTTTTCCAGTGATGGCCGACGATGGTCCGACAACTTTTCGGCAGTGGGCTGAAGAGCATCTCTCTCTACTCTCTCTCTCTCTCAAATATGTGTTGGGTGAAAAATGAGGAGGTAAGAAGAAGGAAGAGTATTTATACCAATTTTGTCTTGAACTTTAAAAATTCATCGAGCGATTAAACAATGTCCGATTTTTAGCATTTTGGTGTCCACGGATTCGTCTCAACGAGCTCTACTATCCGTTGGTATAATAACATAACATGAATTTTCCATGTTATTCATGCGCAAACGTTGCCGTTGTATAAATGTAATTTCTTAATCAAACCTAAGCTAAAATAATTAAAGTTTGTAACAATTCTTAAAGAAACGAACAAATTCCACTGAGATTTTTTACATAAAATAGTAATAATAATATTTAATTCTTTTTCGAAACAAACCTATCGATTTATCAGGATTTTACATTATATGTGGTATTTGCATATTTATTTATTTACTAGACTTGTGGGTCATGCGAATCGCGAACTCGACATCCGGTTTCCTCCAACTGGTATTAGAGAGTCACATGATTCTAATATATAACTAATACGATTTTAATTCTATTTGATATTTCTTGTAATTTAATTTGATATTAGATCTCTTAAAATTTAATTTTGGCCTTATATATGTGTTATTTGTTATATATGTTTAATGTCGAATATTTATCCATTGTCAATTCGTTTTCAGTTTCCTGGTTTATGAATGGATTTTTAATCACACGAGGGTTGACCATGTATGGCTTGAATATATTCCTTCATCAATGGGAAACATGTTTGATTCTCTCATATCTTTCAAGAAGTAAATAAACCAGCTAATTACTTGGCTAATGTTGGCCTTCAGTTGGGTGAGCTTGTAGAAAGCTAGAGTCTGTAGCTTGTGTTTAGTGTGTATATCAGAGAATAGATTGAGAGAATTGTAACTGTTTTCATTGAACTGCTAATCGAGTTATAGTGTGGTCCTCACCTTCTATATATACAACCATGCATGCGTGTATAGTACAAGAGCAACCAACGAACACCCTAACAAACTAAAAAGGTAATACGTGAAACATGGTTTTATTAGTTACCTACTATGACTAGAAACAATCATAGCCATCTATTGTTTAAAGCAATCTAACGGTAGAGACATTATCTTCCACCTTCTTCTTCATGCATGCACAGCCTCACATAAACCACAACAACCAAGCTTCAAGCTCCATTAACCCCCCTCAAGGTGGGCATTACAGATACCCAGTAATCCCAACTTGGATTTGAGCATGTGAAAGCGAACACCTGGTAAAGACTTCGTAAAGAAGTCGGCAAGCTGGACTTTAGTTGAGATATGTAATGGTTGAACAAACCCCTTCTTGTATTGATCTCGAACAAGGTGACAATCCATGTCAATATGCTTGGTTCTCTCGTGAAATACTTGATTCCTAGTGATGTGAATCGCAACTTGGTTGTGACAATACAAAGGAATTGTAGGGAGAACTTCAACTAGAAATCTTGAATCAAATAACTAATCCACAACAACTCCCTTTCCGTAGCACCTAAAGAAAGGTACTCCATCTCCGCAGATGAGATAAATACAGTGGATTTCTTCTTGCATCTCCATGAAATAAGCGCACCACCATATTATACACAATATCCTGCTAAAGACCTCCATGTATCAACACACGTTCCCCAATCCGCGTCTCAATACGCATTCAAAGTACACTCATTAATGATAGGGTAGAAAATACCTAAGGAGGGGAAACCTTTTAAGTATCTCAATACATGAGTGACAGCCTTCCAGTGAGAAGATTGAGGGGTAGCCATGAATTCACTTAACTGTTGGACTGCATACAGAACATCCAGCCGTGTGAGATTGAGATAAAGCAATTGCCCAACCAATCTCCTATACATGTAAGGCTGCTCTAACACATATCCATCCTCCTTACTCAGTTGTAACCCTGGAGGTAAAGGAGTAGACACTAATGAACAACCTAAAAATCCAGTAGAATCCAACAAATCCAAAATATATTTACGTTGGTTAAGATAAGTACCCCCCTCTCCACACGCAATCTCAACCCCAAGAAAGTATTTAACAATATATAAGTCCTTAATGGTGAATGACTTATGAAGGTAAGCCTTTAGTGCATGAATTTCCACAACATTCGGACCAGTGACTAACACATCATCGACGTAGACAAGGAGGCAAAGAAACTGAGTACCTGAGCCTCTAGTGAACAAGCAGTGATCTGTAGACAATTGTGAAAACCCATAAGCAATCAAAGCGCTGCAAAATTCAGCATTCCACTCACGGGAAGCTTGTTTTAGCCCATATAAACTCTTCTCTAGTTTACACACTTCACTCGACTTTGCTTTCTTGTATCCTTGAGGAGGTTTCATGTAAATATCCTCATGTAGAAAGCCATGCAAGAATGCATTGTTCATGTCGGCTTAATGAATCTCCCAACATCTAGACATAGCTACTGCAATGAGAAAACAAACTGTAACAAGTTTGGCAACAGGCAAAAAAAACCTCATTATAATCGATACCAAATTCTTGGTTGTATCCTTTAGCTACTAGTCTAGCTTTGAATCTTTCTATTGTTCCATAAGAGCATAGCTTAACTTTGTAAACCCATTTAGAGCTAATGGTTTTCTTACCATGTAGAAGAGAAGTAAGTGTCCAAGTATGGTTCTCCTCCAAAGCCTCCAGCTCCTTATCCATAGCTTCCACCCATTCCACATATTGGCTAGCCACCTTATAGGATATAAGCTTGTGTAAATTAGTGATATTAACAAAAAAATGTAGTTTGGCTAGTAGACAAGTGAGGTATGATCACATATGGAAACGTAGGTGGCACATTAACAGATGGAGGAGAAGAAGATGTAAAACCCACATAGTCATTCATCCAAGTAGGTGGTTTAGTCATCCTTGCACCATCCCTTCTTCTTGATTGGATTGAATATACCTCTCATCCAACTCTAGAGTTGAGTCAACTTCAACCCTTGCAGTGGAACGCTCATCAGTATCTGCTAATATGAAATCTGAAGCTCCATCAGAATCTGCATCCTTGAAATAATCAACACTCATGGATGGCATATCATTCTCTGAAATCTCATCATCTGACTGTGAATGGACAGAAGGAAACATGGATAAACTATCTGTAGTACTCTCTTCAAATGGATTAGAAGAAATAAACTTAACATCTCTTGACACTAAGAGTTTAGATGACTCTAGTTGATACAAGACATAACTTTTGTGGCAAGAAGAATAACCCATGAACACACACTTCTTACTTCTATCATCAAACTTAGTACGTCCAAAATCTAAGTTGGAAACATATGCTAAACAACCAAATTTTGATGTGTTCTTTAGATCAGGCTCATGACCAAATAATTTCAGAAAAGGGCAATCTCAATCAAGAACTTTACTTGGTAGCCTATTGATGATCCATGTAGCCATTAGTAGAGAGAATGACCAAAATTTATGAGGAATCTTGCTTTGAATCATGAGAGATATAGCTACTTGCAAAAGAGATCTATGCCTTCGTTCTACAATGTTGTTTTGCTGAGGAGTATAAACACAAGATCTCTGATGCAATATGCCAAACTCTTCTAAACTCATGTTATGGTTAAGAAACTCAGATCCATTGTCAGTTATAATGGATTTGATCTTCTTATCAAACTGAGTTCTTACCATTCTAACATATGTTATAAGTATAGAATGCACTTGACTCTTAGATTGCATCATATAAGTCCAAATCATGCGATTATGATCTTCTACTATAGTTAACATGAACTTGGCATTGCAAAAATTTTCAAACGTATAGGGACCCCACACAACCACATGTATTAACTCAAACACTTCAGCAGACCTCCTATTTAACAAAGGAAATGAACTCCTAGCCATCTTGGCCTTAAGACATACCTCACAACGAGCCATCATTTCTGCATCTTTCTTGCTATAAACCTTCTCCAGTTGCTTCAAGTGTTGTAGGGTTTCCAGTGAAGCATGCCCTAAGACCTCATGCCAATCCATTATGGAAAGATTGGCCTAATGCATCATATTGCTATGCGATGTCTCCTCCACTGTAGGATTGAGCAAGTATAAGTTCCTGACATCCAATAGCTTAAACTCTTTCATTCTTCTCCCTTTGTATGATGAAGTGTGTTTTAAGAAAAACACACTTGACATTAGAGTCCTTCACAAGATGTGCCACAGAAATCAAATTGTTAGTAAGTTCTAGAGCATAAAATACATTCATCAAGACCAACTCATTATTGCTTTGGGATCTCCTATATGTTGAACCACTCGGATAGAACCATCAGGAAGATGTAAGTTATGTTTCTCCTCCATTCTATAGACATAGCTCATTAGATTAGGATTACAACACACATGTGTTGAAGCTCCTGAATCCAAGATCCATGTGTTAGGACAACCCACTCCCACAGTAAAAACATCATAGCCATAAAAAAATAAGGTTGTCCTTTGCATCCTTTTGTACCATATTCACTCCATGTGTCAATGAACCACCAGGATCAGACTTTGCTATATTAGCTTACTCATATTGAATTAGCTTCCTCAGCTCCAAGTTTGAACCAATACATTTCTGATGTGGACCACGCATTTCAACTACAACATCCACCTCCACATAATTTGCTTTGAATTTGCCTTTATTCACACGATTATTATTTTGCTCATCATCACGCAAGACCTCCCAAGGAACCTGTCGAGTTTTTACCATCTCTGACCTCTTGATACCAAGTAGAAAGCTAGAGTGTGTAGCGTGTGTTTAGTGTGTATATCAGAGAATAAATTGAGAGAATTGTAATTGTTTTCATTGAACTACTAATCGAGTTACAGTGTGGTCCTCACCTTCTATATATACAAAACCATGCATGCATGTATAGTAGAAGAGAAACCAATGAACACCCTAACAAACTAAAAACGTAATACATGAAACACATTTTTATTAGATACCTACTATGACTAGAAACAATCCTAACCATCTATTATTAAAAACAATCTAACGGTTGAGACATTATCTTCCACCTTCTTCTTCATGCATGCACAACCTCACATAAACCACAACAACCAAGCTCCATTACAGCTTACAACCTTCAACGACAATAATTTGCATTCCACACTCCGATCTATTATTTCTTGAACAAATGAAAATGCCCAATTCTCTATTTACTTGTAAACCTGTATAAAGGCTTGGTGTTGTGGCATTATTGCTGAGAATTGAGTTTTTGAGTTGATTGTGCACTTGCTGCTCCCTTTCCGCCTTGACGCTTGTTGTCGTGTGTGGTTAGGGCCGGCCCTGAAGGGGTCCAGCCTGGGCGACGGCCTAGGGCCCATAAATTTAGGGGGCCCAAAATTTTTATATTATATGTATTATATATATAGAGTTAATTATAAAAACTAGCCAAAGAAGATAGTAAAAGACAAATAATAGCCACAAACATAATACTATTTAAATTCTAGCCATTTTGAATGTGAATTATCATAAATACCCTTCTACTTAAATTTAATTGTATGAATGGTACGAATGGTATGAAAGGTATGAATAATATTCATTCATACAATTCATATGTACATACAATTTAATAAAATTATGTATCACGTATGAATAGTACGATTCGATACAATTCATACGGTTCATACGTACATACAGTTTAATAAAATTAAGTATCACGTATGAATAGTACGATTCGATACAATTCATACTATTCATACTCAAAAATATAAAATATAATTACAAGGGTATTTTAGTACAAGAAATTTATAAATGGCTAGAATTTAACTAATATTATGTTGTTGGCTATTATTTGTTTTTTACAATCTTTTTTGGCTATTTTATATTATCACTCATATATATATTCAATCAATATTTTTAAATTTGTTAAAGTATTAAATCATGCCCAACAGTGAATTATTCATTAATTTTATTTGAATTTTAAGGCCATCCAACTTAATAATTACATATAATTAACATAAGTGTCGTCTATCGTTATTATCTCTTTATTATGTTTCTGCTTTTCAAACACTATAGAAGAATTCTGATTTTTTTTTCCTTCCAACATTCTGCAACTCTTTAACTTTCATATTTTTTTTCTTCTTCCAATATATTTTACTATTAAATCACAATATATATATTTCTAAAATCTTGTAGAATTCATACATTGTTCAATCTCATTCTTAATGGAAATTTACAGCGCTTTTTAGTTTCTCACCATTCTCACTGTTTTGTGTCTTAATACAAGATTCTGAAGTAAGAAAGCATAAAATATAAGTAAGTAATTACATATTTTCTATCAATTTGTAATCAAATTTGTTACAAATTTCGTTTGTTCAATTATTTTTTTCTTCTATTTTTTGTAATTTGCAGTTTGATTCCCATGAAAATCTTGGATGCTTCTTCTTTCGATACGTGAAAAGCAGTAAATTATAGGTGTTATCTTTCTTTTATAAAATTTTACCTTTAATATTGATATTGTGAGTAGTGAATATTTGGTATTGATATTGTGAGTAGCGAATATTTGATATGATATTTTGAGTAGACTAAGTAGTAAATATGATGTCTAATAAACATCTATTTGGAAGTCAGAGGAGAAAAACAAGAAAAAGAATTGAAGAACTTACTAAATCACAAGCGGGTGATATAAAAAAAAAATTGTTAAAAATGTTATTGAAAATGCAGAACATTCTAATGCGAATAATGTTGATGAGCCTGTTGAAATTCATAATGTTGATGAACATGTTGAAATTCATAATGTTGATGAGCCTGTTGAAAATATAGATAAATCGAGTGAATGTGAAAATATTGATATATACGATCCGAGAAATTGGGATAATATTGATAATAGTGCACCAGATATTTTAATCAAAAAAGGACCGATAAGAGAAATGAATTTAGTGTTTCCTAAACACAATATCTCTAGACATTTTTCTTATACTCACTATGTAAGAAAATTAAGTAATGGAGAGACGACTGATCGAAAGTGGCTGGTATATAGTAAACATGTTGATAGAGTGTATTGCTTTTGTTACAAATTATTTAAAAATATAAGTAACACAAGTTCTTTATCAAGAAATTCAAGAAATTATTTAAAAATATAAGTAACACAAGTTCTTTCTAAACATTGTTCGGCTTTCATGGTTCTAACGAGAAACTTTATCAAGAAATTCATATAAGGCACATAAAAAATAATGAAATTCATTGAACATTATACATGTCATGTGCTTGTCATAGTCTTAATCTTACTCTTAGTGATATGAAATTCTTGTGTTAAGACAGTTTCATTTATTGGAATAGTACAACGCATATAGACATTATTTTCGAGCTCACCAAAATGGTGGCAAGTTTTGCTTGATAATGTCAAAGGCTTAACTGTTAAATCTTTATCAAACACACGTGGGGAAAGTCGTATTAATAGTGTTCATGCAATTAGATTTCAATCTGTTGAATTAAGAGATGTTTTATTAAACTTATGTGATATTTGTGATGATGCAAAATCAAAAAGTGAAGCTGAAAGTTTAGTTACATCAATAGAAAATTTTGAATTTTTAGTTGGTATCATTATTTGGCATGATATTTTATTTGCGGTAAATATGGTGAAACAATTAGAAGATTTAATTTTATATTTTGAAAAGTATAGGAATGAGGGTTATGATAGAAGTCTAACTATTGCCAAAAAAAAACTTGCCTTTGATATGAACGTTGAGCCAATATTTTCAATAAAACGTCAGAATATTAAGAAGAAACAATTTGACGAGATAGAAAGTAATGAAATTTTATTATCACCTGAAACAGTTATATATTTAGAATTGAATATTTTATAGTTGTCATGTACATGGCTATTGCAAAGTTGAAATTGTTGAAGACATATTTGAGATCGACCATGTCGCAAGAAAGATTGAATAATTTGGTAATTTTATGTATTTAAAAAGATATTTTAGAAAGTATTGATACAAATGATATTATAAATGATTTTTCATCTTAGAAAGCAAGGAGAAGTTACTTTTATAATTAATAAAATATAATCTTGTACATATTTATTGAATGAACAATTGTTTTTCTGTTCGTAGTATGTTGTAAATTTTTTTTTTACCTAAAATATTTTGTTGCCTTTTATATTTTGTTTTTTTTTAAATTTTGTAATAAAATATTTTTCTTGACAAAAAAAATTAATAAATAGAGGGCCCATTTTTATTATTTGGCACCGGACCCAATTTTTGTGCCCTGTGTGTTGTGTGGAGTTGATCTTCGCGATTGGCATCTGAGTTTTGGTTGAGGAATTTTGCTGTTAGTCTGTTTATGTTCTTTTAGGCCTATTGCCTGTTTGGATCCTGTTTCTGTGATTTTGATCTAGCCTTCTGCTGGGTTATTTGTTCGCGATCTGTGCTGTAATTTTGAGCCGTCTTTCTTCAGTTTTTAAGCTGTGCTTTTGGGCCGAAGTTGCTCCGTTTTGTTTTGTTTGTTTGTTTGTTTTTTTTTTTTTTTGTTTTTTGGGTGTGTTCTTCCATTTCCCGTTTTCTTTATTCTGCTTCGTTATCTCGTTTTGGTTAATTTTATATTTAATTCCCCACCAAACAAAACCATATCATGTCTTAAACAAAAATTGAAGTGCTCAAACACTCGAGTCAATTAATCATTTCTTGTTTTCATCACATCATATATATATATATAATTATTGATGTACGTATATTTTTATAATTTAAACATCTGAAGTTGTAAACATATAGAGTATATGACGAAAATTAAACAAGGGTTAATTTTTATCATCGCGGTCGTGGTCGTGCTCTCTATCCAAAGGCTTGAGCAAGCCGTACGTTACGGCCATCGAGATCCAACCTCCAAGGAGAACCCTCATGGCCGACACCCGCACCGGCGATCCCCCAAGCCGGGCCCCGGCCCCACCGAACACGAGCAGAGCCAGCGTGGTTACAACAACTATAGCCACTATCCGTGTCTCATGTTTAGAGAACACCAAAGCTGACAGTATGGGGAAAAGCGATCCGAGCAAGAACGCGAGGGCTGAAGCCCCTGCAGCCTTGTACGGATTAGGCAATGTGTCTTCATCGTTGTGGTCCTCCTCTGCCCGTGCGTCCCTCACGATTACCTTCATGAAGGGGGAGCGTGCAGGGGAGGCGGTCGGGTACTTGCGACCAATCCTGGTCGCATGGTCCCCCTCATCATGACCGGGGGTGGTTGTGGATTCTTGAATCACGACGATTTCCTCGTCTTTCGTAACCATAGTCGTTTGCTCGATGTCTCTCTGGGTGGAGACGGAGACGAACTCTCCCACAGCCATGCTGCATGCTCCCGCGACGGCGCCCGCGATGCCCGACACGATCATGAGGTTGTGATCCTCCTTGGCAGCGCCGACACCGAGCATGAGGGAGGTGGTGGAGAGGAGGCCATCGTTAGCCCCAAGAATGGCGGCTCGGAGCCATTGAGCGCGCATTAGTCTGCTCCTCTTGGAAGAGGAGGAAGAGGAGGATCTATCTTCATCTGCAACAGAGACCTTGAGTTCAGCAACACTTGTAGTAGTTGTAGCCATGGAGGAATCTCTCTCTCAAAGAATATAGGGATGAGGGGAGTGTGGCTTCCTAGTGCACACCACACGAACTAATTATATATATTAATTAGGATATAAAACTCAACTATGCATTTCCTTAGGGGGTGCCGTCGTACATAGGCATCAAACGTCACAAACTAAGGGAAGATAAGATTAAGAAATCGAACAAGAAAGTACCTGCGCAAATTTAGGAGCTCACCACATGATATATTAATACCTGTTATTTTGGACACATATCATTCCATGGCTACTCGAACATTTCTCTCGATACGTTATTCTGTCGTTAATCTTCAAATTTTTATGTCATATGCTGGAATCCCACTCTATCTGGGAGTTCTAGGAACACACATTTTTAACCTTTACATTATATAAATATACTTTGTTGTATTTAATATTATGGTAAGGATCGTGTCAAAGTTTGGCATAAAACCAATAAAAACCTTTACGTATCTCCTATTATTTCATCGCTTCCTCAAGTAAAGAATATATATGGATTTGAGGAACTGATCAAAGAAACCACCACTCCGAACCTCACTCGATCGCACAATCTGTTTGGTTCTTCAGCTTGCCATTTGATCATTTAATTAATTAATTTTGATGGTGCTATATATCTAAATAAATTATTTTCATGATCAATTAACTTTTGTCCATGTTAGCTAATCGAACCATCTTAAGTGATATTCTTTGTTACCATTGCATAATATATATTTATGATGGGTGAAATAGGTGAAGTAATAATCATCATGGTTTCTATCCAAAGGTTTGGGTGTCACAGCTATCGAAATCCAACCTCCAATCAATAATCGCATGGCTGATACCTACAGCGGTGAGCCCCGACCCCACCGAACACAAGCAGAGGCAGAGTCGTCACAACCAATGCAGACAGTATTGGAACACTTGATGCACACAAAAACGCTAGCGTGGATGCCATGGCAGCCTTGTATGGATTTGGCAGCATCTATCTCCTCCACCAGCCTCGACTTGTTCTGATGATTATTCCTTGCATCGCTCGGATGTTTGCTCAAGTCACCCACAGCAGCGGGCATGGATTCTTGAATCTTTACACCTTAAGCTTCCTCACCTTCTGCATCGGCCTTGTCCTCCATAGTTGCTTGCTCAATGTCTCTTTGAGTGGAGACGGACGCAAATTCTCCAACAGAAACTCTGCAAGCCCTGGCATTGGCTCAGGCCACCAATGCCTGTTACGATCATGAGGTTGTGAACCTCTTTAGCAGCACCCAACCCAGCATGAGCGACGTGGTTGAGAGGAGCCCTCGTTTGCTACCAAAATAGCTGCTCGGAGACATTGAGCTCGCATGAGTTTACTCCTCTTATGTCCGTCGTCATCTGCAACAAAAGTTTTAGTTCAACGTAAGGTTCGGCTCTGATAACAGCCATGGGATCTCAGAATTTTAGGATGAGAAAGTGTGGGTTCCTAGTGAAGACCACGACGCCAAAGTAATATATAATTCAAGTTACTCTTTCCTTAGGAAGTGTCGAACAAAAGGTTAAAAACAACCAAGGAATTATATCACTTATCATTGGAACATAAAGATACCATATTTTTGGACATAAAAATACAGTGGTTTATTGTTCACCAAAATGTATCGAAGTAGACTGTCACTTCATATCTTTATCATCGATTTTGTTCAGGATATACAGAATATTTCCAAACTTCATCTTTATTAATATCCACATTAATAAATTTTCCAGCGTTTTCTTGCACTCATAAGGGTCATGCCGAACTTTAGCGTAAAACCAACAAGAATCCTAAAAGAAAGGTTATATGCAACAACTTAGAAATGATACACTAGCAAACAACAATTATAATACAAGGAGATATTACATAGGTACAATTTTCTTTGTTCCTTTGTTTCATCATTTCTTGAAGTAAAAAAAAGCTTGTGAGTTTCTCATATGGATAGATAACTCAAAGATAAGCGGTGGATCACAATTTACAACAAAAGCCAACATATGCATAACAAAAGTGACATATATAAGAGAACTGATCTGGTACATTCACATCTCAAATTAATTGTAATTTTTGAAGGAAGGATGCAATGCAAAATGCTACAAGCGAACTTGATGTGGATCGGAATGCTTGAGTTCATGAATAGTCCTGATATGTGAAGGGGCACCAACTAACTGCTCTTAATTGCTTATAAGTGGTTATCTTTTCAACTTCTATTATCTTAGTTAGCAATCCATTTTAAGAAACTATGTCTTGTCTTTGGAGATGAGATGAGACGATGATATGAATAAGAAGATGGAAATTATTCCCTTGTGCAAGTTTTCGGTATTATTCGTAAAACAATCAACGAATCTTGCAATTCTCTCTTGAGTTTGTGTCATTGCCCATCATCTGGTATCAGTTTCAGGCCGATCAAACAGATATGCCACCACAAAATCGCCGCAATAATGAAGCACAAATAAACGATATTCACCACCGTGATGATATCGATCAATTCCGACGTCAGGTGGAGCAACTTACAGTGCAGCTCGCCGCTTTGCAAAATCCACCTCCCCCACTCAATGATGATGTTGTCACTTCTGATGATGAAGGAAATCCTTTCGCAGATCCAGATCATCAGCAACAAAATGGCAATTGACGTTGGGAGGCAGGATTTCAGACCGAGATTCCTGAATTCAAAGGGGATTTACAACCTGATGAATTTATTGATTGGCTCGCTACGGTGGAAAAAAAATTTGGACTACAAAGATGTCCCCCCCCCCCTTGTCCCGTGTCCCTTTGATCACCACGCGCCCAGGCATGGTGGCAACAGTTGAAGGGGACTCGCCAATGTCATGGGAAATTGAAAATCACTTCTTGGGACAAACTCCGTAAACACATGAGGTCTGCATTTCTTCCTTATAATTATGAGCGTGATCTCTATTAACGCTTCCAGCGTCTCCGCCAAGGAAAAAAATCTGTCGATGAATATACGTGTGAATTTTATGAACTTTTGGATCGTAACGAGTTAAATGAAACTCCTTCACAATTGGTTTCTCGTTATATTGGTGGTCTTCATCTTCCTTTACAAGATACTCTCAACATGTTTGATCCATTTACTGTTGCTGAAGACCACCAACGAGCTATTCAAGTTGAGAAACAACTTGCACGTCGTGTCTCTACTGCTCCTAGTGCTCTATCGCCTTTGCCCTCCACTCGGCCCCATACCAATGAGGTTTCTCTAGCACCCACTCATACTTCCTCCCATCCACTGGGTGCACCATCTGCTATTCATTCTGCCTCTGCGTGTTTCAATGCTTCAACTGTGGTGAAACTGGTCACCGTATGTCGCAATGCTGCAAGCCTTTCAATCACACACTCACAACTCTCGACCAACTCGAATCGAATGAACCTTTTATTGAACCATTCATTCATGTAGCCGAGGACACCGAACTTCTTCCGGGGGATACTGGAACTCTTCTAATGCTTCGACGTTCTTTCTTAAGTTCTCGCACCACACCCGATGATTGGCTGCGTAATTCGGTCTTCCAATCTATGTGCACCATCAATGGTAAGGTTTGCAGCTTCATTATTGATTCAGGTAGTTGTGAAAATGTGATTTATGACTCTACAATTACTAAATTGGGATTGTCCACTGAGGCTCATCCTCGTCCTTACAAATTGGCTTGGCTTAATCGAGGTACTGATGTCTTGATTTCTCGACGTGCGCTGATTACTATATCAATTGGATCGACATATTCTGATGAAATATCATGTGATGTGGTTTCCATGGATGCGTGTCATCTTCTCCTTGGGCACCCTTTGCAATTTGATAGGGCTGCTTATCGTGACGGCCTAGCCAACACTTACTCATTCCTATTTCGAAGCAAGAAAATTGTACTTCTCCCAAGTTGTGCCAAACTATCTTCTGATGTTAATACCCGCATCTCATTATTGGCCCGGGCTCCTTTTGAGACTGCTATGCGTGAAAGTGGGTTAGTATATCTTTTATTGGCTTCTCATGTTTCTCCTTCACGAGATGTTCCATCTTATGTGCAGGACTTATTACGTCAATTTCGAGATGTATTTCCCGATGATCTTCCTGATGGATTACCACCTCTGCGTGATGTGCAACATTGCATTGATTTAATCCCTTGGTCTGCACTACCTAATCGGCCTCACTACCGCATGAGTCCGGCAGAGCATGAAGAGCTTTGACGCCAAGTTAAGGCATTACTTGTTAAAGGACATGTTCGTGAAAGTCTTAGCCCTTGTGCCGTGCCTGCTCTTCTAACTCCAAAGAAGGATGGCTCATGGAGGATGTGTGTCGATAGTGTGCTATCAACAAAATAACGGTCCGATATCATTTTCCCATACCACATCGATGATTTGTTAGATCAATTGCACGATGCTTCTTGCTTTACTAAATTGGATCTAAAAAGTGGGTATCACCAAATCCTTGTACGCCCTGGTGATGAATGTAAAACAACATTTAAAACACGAGAGGGGCTCTTTGAGTGGCTGGTTATGCCATTTGGCTTGTCTAACGCCCCGAGCACTTTCATGCGCGTGATGAACCAAACACTTCGTCCCTTTATTGGTAAATTCATCGTTGTATACTTTGATGATATCTTAATTTATAGTTCTACTGTTGATTTACATCTACACCACTTAAATGAGATACTTCTTGTTTTGCGGCATGAAATTTTTTTGCTACTCTTTCCAAGTGTGAATTTTGTGTACACACAGTCCGGTTCTTATGCTACATTATTTCTTCGGAAGGACTTGCCATGGATAAATCCAAGATTGATGCTATTTTGAATTGGTCAAAACCTCAATATATTGTTGATGTTAGAAGCTTTCATGGTCTTGCTTCTTTTTATCGGCAATTCATTTCCCACTTCAGCAGTATTATGGCACCACTAACTGATTGTATGCATGGTCCTAAGTTCTGTTTGACACCTGATGTTGCTGCCACATTCGAAGAAATTAAAAGACGGCTCACTAGTGCTCGTATTCTGGTGCTTCCTGACTTCTCAAGTCCTTTTAAATTGCATTGTGATGCTTCTAAGCTCGGAATCGGCGCTATGCTCAGTCAAGGTGGCCGACCAATAGCTTATTTTAGTGAGAAGCTTAAAGGCCCCAAAACTCGTTTTACCACATATAATGTTGAACTCTATGTTGTTATTCAAGCGGTGAAGCATTGGAGACATTACCTCTTTCAGCGTGAATTCATTTTATTTACGGATCACGATGCGCTACGCCATATTGGTAATCATGATAAAATTTCAGCGCGTCATACTGCTTGGCATGCTTATCTCCAACAATTTACCTTTGTTATTAAACATAAATCAGGTACCACGAATCGTGTAGCGGATGCCTTGAGCCGTCGTCATTCTTTATTGACTGAAATGCGTAATAAAGTTCCAGATTTTGATACTTTTACTGAGCTATATGCTTCAGATCCATAGTTTGGTGTTGTCGTGCAGAACTTACTTGGTGGTACGCGATCTGATTTTCATTGGGAAAGCGGATTTCTCTTTCACGGTGCTCGTTTGTGCATTTCACAGAGTAGTCTTCGCTTGAAAATTATCCAGGAGCTTCATAACCTTGGCCATGCCGGACAAGAATGAACTTATCTCTTTGTCTCTTGCTCTTATTTTTAGCCTTCCATGCATTGAGATGTCAACCCTTTGTTGCTCAATGTCGCGTGTGCCAATTATCTAAGGGTTAGGCTACAAATACAGGGTTATATTTGCCGCTTCCCATTCCGACCCAGCCATGAACAGATGTGTGCATGGATTTTGTAGTAGGCCTCCAAGGACTCGGCGAGGGAACGACTCCATTTTTGTGGTCGTTGATCTTTTTTCCAAAATGACTCATTTTATCGCCTGCAAGAAGACCACGGATGCTATAGCTGTTGCACTTCTCTATTTTCGTGATGTCTACCAGTTGCATGGTCTTCCTTCAACCATTGTTTCTGATCGAGACACTCACTTTTTGAGTTATTTTTGGCGTAGTCTTTGGCGTACGTTAACACTTCGTTAAATTTTAGCTCGGCTTATCACCCACAAACGGATGGGCAAACTGAAGTTGTTAACCGTTCCTTGGGAAATTTTCTACGGGCACTTGTGGGTGACCATGTGAAGGGTTGGGATACTAAATTGCCTCAGGCTGAATTTTCTCACAATCTAGTTGTTAATCGCTCTACGGGGTATAGCCCTTTTCAGGTTATTTATGGGTTTGTTCCACATGGCCCGTTGGATTTGCTACCGCCACCTGATGTTGTTCGTCTGCATGGTGTTGCTTTTGATTTTGTTACTGATATACAACGCATTCATCAACAAGTTCATTCTAACCTCCATGCTTCTAGTGCCGCATATAAGTCGCATGTTGACCGTGATAGTCGTGAAGTGTTGTTTGATGCTGGAGATCTTGTTTGGGCTATCTTGACGAATGACCGCTTCCTAGCACACGAGTATCATAAGTTGGCTGGGCGCAAAATTGGCCCAGTTAAGGTAGTGGAGCGCATCAACCCCAATGCCTATCTTCTCGCTTTACCGAATCACATCCGCACATCAGATGTCTTCAATGTCAAACATCTTCTTCCTTACCATGGTGAATCCTCTGATGGTGACCTTTCAGATTTGAGTTCGAATCTCTCTAGCCCCGGGGAAGATGATGTGGATCGGAACGCTTGAGTTCATGAATAGTCTTGATATGTGAAGGGGCACCTTACTGCTCTTAATTGCTTATAAGTAGTTATCTTTTCAACTTCTATTATCTTAGTTTGCAATCAATTTTAAGAAACTATAAAGTCTTGTCTTTGGAGATGAGATGAGAAGATGATATGAATAAGAAGTTGGAAATTATTCCCCTGTGCAAGTTTTCGGTATTATTCGTAAAACAATCAACGAATCTTGCAATTCTCTCTTGAGTTTGTGTCATTGACCATCAGAACTTTAGAGATATCCATCCCTCCCATCTTGTTCCTCTGCGTCTTTATTAACAGCCTGAACAGATTTGTACCAAAGAAATGCTTGGATTCGAAGTCAGACTTATTGTTAGTTTCATTGTACAACAACAGATGACTAAATAACCAGTTCGAAACATTAGATTACGTAGATCTTGAAACATCATAAACTAGTAAAGTGAAGTGTATTGTTAGGTAGAAGAACACTTTATCATTCTACTATTTGCACACGGAAGCAAACGTACCAATGAGATATATGTAATAATCGAAATCTAAATATTATTTTCACCAACAAGAAACAAGTAATTATCAAAGACAAGTAAATAAAACAAGTAAAGATGAACACAAGAGATTTATGTGGTGAGTATTGCACGTGGTGAGTATTGCACAAAATGCAAGCTCGTCAATGGAGTGATTACGGATTTTACCCAAGAAAAGAAATCATTCTTTCTTGTACAATATCTCCCTCTCTAACTCTCTTGTTCTCCAACTCATTCACAACAACTATTCACTCTCATTTTTTTCTCTTTGTATACTCCTCTGCAACACTCTTAGCTTTTGTTTCAGCAACTTCGCATTACAACCCAACATTGCCTACTAGCTCCAATAAGGGCAATAAGTTGGAATTGGCCTAATTAAGTTTTGGACCTCTTAAGTTGAGTTTTTTAGTTCAAGTTCGAATATAATATACGTCATGTAATTAACGAACTAAATTAAATCAAAACTAGATTCGATTAAGTCATATATATTATAGTCAGATTAATCATATCAAAGTTATATTTTCTTCCATTGATATATTTTCCTCCATATATCTTTATAATAATCACATTTTTTTTCTTATTATTGTTGTTTACATATCTACTCGTGGATTCTTGATGTTGAAGAAATCATTTATATATCATGAATCAGAATCATGAGGACTCTAATATACATAATGTCGATAAAATTCATTAATCTACATAGATCCATCATATTAAATTACGATTACATTATATATACTTCAAATTTGTGGTTGGTTAATGAATTTTTCATTAAGACATAATTTGATGTTATTAACATAATATTTGTCATAATATTTTTAAAATTCACATATCTCGTAGTGAATTTTCACAACTACAGTCTACACCATAATTTTGAGGCCATACTTTTATCCAATTCTTTACATTTTATGTGCATATAAAATCATTGTATTGAGTTATCATCAGACCTAGCACTCTTCACTTTCTTCACTTGATATTGATTTTATTTGAATTGATGATTAATTTAAGATAAAATAAAAATTAAAAGATAATAAGGTAAATAGATTATACACTACAAAAATTTAGTTAATTGCCGACGGAAAAAATCCCTCGATATAAATTAAAAATCCGTCAACTATACAAAATACCGAGGGATTGCCAACAAAATTCATTCATCGGCAATACCGTCATCGGTATAAAGATTACCGAGGGAATAATCTGTCGGCAATAAAAATTAATATTATATTATATATTTTTAATTATTCCGTCGGTAATATAATGAAATAATTAATTTAATTATTTTATTTTCCCTCGGTAATCCCTCGGTAAAAAAAGAATTAAATATTAATTAATATATTTTTCCTCGGTAATCTCTCGGTAAAAAAAGAATTAAATATTAATTAATAATTATTTCCCTCAGGAATCCCTCGGCAAATTAATTATTTTGAATTTTTGAATTTTTTATCCAAGTTTTACTTTAAATTATCAAAATACGAAAATTCAAATTTATTAATGTAGTACAAATATTAAACTCATAACAAAAAAAAAATACTACACTTGGATCTTAATCAAAAGACGCAAAATACTACACTTAATCTTAGCCAAAATATTATATCTTCTTATTTATAGAATCTCATTTATGAAAAGTAATATTTTTTTTTGATGTGGGACATAAGTTGATTGCCGACGGAAATAACCCTCGGTAATATTATATAAATTCATGAATTTTTATATAAATTAATTTTATTTCCAACGGATTTCTCCCTCAGTAATATAAAGTAAAAAAATAAATATTAAATAAAATTAAATATTATATTTTTAAAACAAGAAATTATTTAATTTTTAAATAAATAAATTATTTATTTTCAATCAAATCAATTATTTATTGCCGACGGAAATATCCCCTCGGCAATATTAATTATAATAAAATAATAAATTCTATTTTTTAAATAAATTAATTTTTTATTGCCGAGGAATTTTTCCCTCGGTCATATATAAAGTAAAAAAATAAATATTTATTCAAATATATATTAGTTATAAAAAAAAATAAGAAATTGTTTAATTTTAATATAAATTAATTATTAAATTTTTAATTAATTATTAATTACCGAGGGAATTATCCTTGGAAATATTAATTATAATAAAATAATAATTACTTAATTTTATAATAAATTAATTTTTTATTGCTGACGGATTGTTTCCCTCGATAATATTGAAAGTGAAAAATAAATATTTAATAAAATTAAATCCGTCGGCAATAATTATTTAATATATAAAGAAATATTTATATAAAAAATTTATCGGTAATCCGTCGGTTATTATCGAGGGATCAAATTCCCTCAGGAATTCCGTCGGCCGTTTTACAATTTCTTGTAGTGACAAATAAAGAGTAAATTAAGAAAAAAAATATGAAAAAATGATTTTGCATATATATATATATATATATATATATATAGATATAGATATTAAGAAGTTAACTTGATCATCCTTGATCCTGAATTATTTATCAAAACCAATAAAAACTATTGTATATATAGCATGATCAAATTAACAATATCACGATCAAAAGTTAATTATCTTTAATACGTCATAAAAGATTATTGTACATTTAATGTGGTCACATTTTTTTTATTTCAATGGAGAAAGAGTTTGCGACAATTTTAGAGATGTATTTTGAAAAATAAAATGATCGCGCTTAAAATTATTTTTTCTATCTAACACCTCATACAAGAGTTTTATACGTTTACCGTGATCACATTTTTTTAATCATAAAAGTGTTCTATTATATTTTCAATTTACCTTAATTTTATGTATTTGAAAAGCTTAATTGAATGTTTATGATTCTTTAGATAATATCATACTAATCTTAAAATAAAATAAAATGTGGCATACCCATCTCGTCTAAAATATTGGGAGGTGATCTCCAAAATTAAAAAATTACCGCCCAGGAAAAATTAATTATTTCCCACTAACTCAATTATCTAAAATTTAAAATTTACCGCCTAAGAAAATGCAGTTATTTTTAATGAACATAAAATAAACAATATGTTACAATCTCACCCCTTCTTATTTTGTTTTTTCTTATTTTCCCACTTATCATAATTCTATTTGTTGGTCCCGAAAGAGCAGAGTTCAAGCTATTCTTAAACAAGAAATTGCTCGACAGATGACTGACCAGATTGATCAACAGATCGATACCAGATCAGTCCAAACAGATTGCTCTCTAGTGTAAATGCTTAGACAATAATAAGAGTGATCTTGTTATTTTCTAAGTATTGTGTGTGCGGAAAAATGGTGGATTTAGTGAGTGCTCTTATATAGAAAACCTTAAAGATTAACCAGATTGATTAAAGCAGATTGATTGAGATGCAGTCTATATGGAAGTGCAGAGAGTTAGAATAATAAACAGCTGAAAGTAAATATGCAGAAAGATAAATGACATAGTTGTTTAACGTGGTTCGGGAAATCCCTACGTCCACGATCTGATCAACACTAGATCAGATTATCCACTACTAGGATACTCTTCTTCTTTATACTCGTGGAGAACGAGTCACAAGTATTAATCAAAGCTAGAAGGATACTTATGCAAGAAGTAAGGGTCGTGTCCATTTACAACAGATTACCTCTACGTTACCACTAGAAAATTACTAGCTAGCAGGGTGATCTTCTTTCTCTCGATAAGATAGACTTGAATCAAGGTTGGGTTGGTGTGATGTAGAATCACAAGTAGTTTGATGCTCTTAGTCTGATGTTGAGATTGGTTGCTTGAGAGTGACTTTTTCGATATAGCGCACGCGTCTCTTTTTCTCCAGACCTTGAACTTCAAATATATAGGCTTTAAATTTGAAATTCTACCCGTTGTTGATTGGCGTGAGATTGATTGTAGATTGTCAATCAATGATATCCATCATATCTGTTCTTGCTTTGTAGAAACGTTGACTCAATCCTCTAAGTATGGAAAGCAGATTGCTAGCGGTTACTTTCCGTCCTTGTGTCAATCATGAATTCTCTTCCCAAACCCTATTGGATGGGCTTCAATATTGACGTGGCAAGAGGATATGATGTGTAGGATGATGTCATCTGGTGGTTTGATGACTCTATCGATCTGGTGTCTTGCTGTGATCATCGATCTGGTTGGTGATCTGGTTGTAGACTGTTACAGCAGATCGATTTCTTCTCTTTTGTGAAATGTCTTGGTCTTCAACCTAGACTATTACAGAAATGACTTCTATATGAATAACTTCTTTACATGCTAAGTCATCTCTTAATCTGTTCTCTATCAGAATTCACTTCATGTGTAGTGCTCTGTTAACACGTAGAACAGTTTAACACCAATAAAAGCTATAACACCTAAGTGAGTTTCGAAAGATCATCATCAAAATCAAAAAATGCTTCGGGGTTCCCAACAATTTCCCCCTTTTTGATGATGTCGAAACCTCACTTTACAATATCGTCCTATAAGTTTTTAAGAGTGATCTGGTTTGAGAGCCAGATTGATTAGTTTTTGTTATTGAGTTATAATGATTAATAACAGTTGTAGGTGTTCTGGACAATAAGTTTTTGTTATCAGAAACTCAAAAGATCTTTCATAGATAAGAAGCAAAATAAGTTACAGTTTATCAAAAATAAGAATTATAGATAGTGAAGGATGTGAAAATAAGTATCTATCTGCTCTTCCTCCTTTCATCTAGTTGCTTCTTCATCTTGGCTCTAATCTCATCAGATATCAGTTGTACGCTCTCGTAGACTCCCTCTCTGACCCTAATGTAGTCTGGGTCCTCTGCATCAATCTTGTATCCTCTATTTTCAGCGAGCTGGTTGATGAAATTGAGCAAATAGGTCTTGTCAGGGATCTTGGTGCCAGGTATGTCAGGGCATTCTCTAAATTCCCTCTCTGGGGCAGTGATGGTGACCTGGGCTTCTGCTGCTGCTTATCTAATTGCCTGCACCAGGTCCTTGGCATCATTCATATCTAAGTACAGATTGAATGCTTCATTCGCTGTGCCCTCGCAGTATGCTGGTTCCTTGATGAAGTAGCGGCACATGATGAAGCCATATTTCAATCCTTCCCATCCATCCTTCAGATTGACTGGCACCCAGTTGCTTTCTCCTTCTTTCTACTTTTTGGTCTTGATAGGTGCAGAAGAGAACCAACCTGATTCAGACTTCTTCCTTTTCTTCTTTGATATCTGGGATTGACTTGATGATCTGATTGATTCAGCTAGCTTCTTGCCTGGTTGATCTGGGTGTGCTGGCTATTTAATTTGAGCCTCTATTTTCTCTCCAGCAACACCAGTTTGGTCCTTTTCTTTTTCAGCTTCCTTTCCTCCAGACCTTCCTTTCTGCCTAGATCCTTCTCCCTTTTCGACATCATCAATGTAGATGTGGATGAGTGCCTTAAGGGAGGTGATCTCCTCCTTCATTTCCTTCATCTCTTTCTCTGAGTCCAGCTTGTGTGTGAGGAAGGAGGTAATGTTCATGTTGGATTCATCGATCTTTTTCTCCAATGAAGATTTTGCTTTGGCCAGATCAGCTTTATAGTTCTCTTGATCTTCCTTGATTATCCCAATCTCATCAAAGTTTGAGTCAATCAATGTCTTCGTGGGATAGCGCAGTTCGCTTAGCTTCCTCTCTATAAAATTCTTCCCTTCATGCTCAAATTTTATGAATTGCGCTCTGGTTTCTATATTTGCAGCTTTGATCACTTCTTCAGAGATTCCATAGGTCTGGTTTTTGACTATGGCATGAACCATGTCTTTCTCCTTCTTAGCAAACTCTGTAACTATTCTATACATTTCTTGGACTTTGATTTCCATAGTTGCCAGAGTTTGATCGATCTGTTCTTTCCTCTGCTCAGCTGCAGATCGATCATCATCCATTTTCTTGCTTAACTCTTCTAGTTTCAATCTGCAAACTCTCCTCAACTCTGAGTCCACCTGGTTCACATGAGATTTAATGTTGTTGTTGAACTCAATTAGGATTCTGGTGGCCTGGTCTTGGACTGTTGAGAGTGTCCCATACATGAACTTATCTACCTTGTGTGAGATAAGGTCCTTGACCTGTTCATTGGATAGGGATTGATGCTGAGTCATCAATATATCCTCCAGATTGGTAGTTTCCACAAACTCGTCCAGGTGGCTACGACAGCAGGGGTGTAGATGTTATCAGTGAGCTTTCCTCCCACCCTCTGTCCAGCGGGTTCTGCTTCCTCTTGTGGATAATTAATCACTTCAATCTGGATTTTGCTCGTCTTGGATGGTTCCCCCTCAGCCTGTGCAGCTGGTGTGATTTGTTCTGCAACATCAGCCTGGTGCTGATCTGGTTTTGATTCTGGTATTGCTGCACCCTGTTGGTGAGCTTCAGCAAGTTCTTCATCTTCATCCTCATCAATACTTTTAAAGAACTCCAGCATCCCTACTTTGTCATAGATCGATCTGAGATCGATCTTTAGCTCTTTGGCCTCATATTTTGCCATGGCCAGGATGTCTGGAAGATATGTGTCTCTCAAATCAGCAATGAAAGAGGTAGTAAAGATGTTGAGAAGAGTGGCTTCTTCTGCCTTGAGAGTGTCGATTGATCTTGTCTTGAGTAAGGCGTCAAGGACATAAAATTCCTTGTCCTTAATGAGCAGAAGGAATTTCAGGCGTTTGGCAGCTTCGTAACTCTCAGGAGTTAACTGGATTCCAGGAAATGACTTAAGAATTGAGTGATCTGCTTCAGCTTCTAGCAGTTTCACTACTGTTTCTGCCTTTTTCTTCTTCGCATCCTCATCAGAGGATTCATCTTCACCTTCTTTACCCTCATCAATCTGCTCTAAAGGTTCAGCAGATGATGGACTGGCTGTGTGAGCGGATGAGAAGTCCTTTTCTTGACTTGGGTTGAAGGATGAGAGTGGTACGGCTTGCTCTGGCTGTCCTCCAATCAGAATGTCATCCACATCCTCAACCTCAACCTCCTGTTGAGGGATAGGGATATCCGAAATGACAGCTTCTTGAACCTGGACCTCCTCAACCGGTTCAGAAAGTTTCTGTAGGCGCCTTCTCTTCGGTTTGGGCTGTTGAGCTCCTGTGGAAGCGTCAGTGTCCACTGAGCTGGCTCTCCTTGTTACTCTCTTGGAAGGGGTCCTTTCTACTTGTTTTTCTTTTGTAACTTTTGTTTTGGTGGATTTTTCTGCAGGGGCAGATGGGGGAATCCAGATTGGATTCGAGCTTCCCATCTCCAATAGGGCATTCACATATACGGGATCTGTGATTTTGGCTATCAGATTTGCAGTGATTCCCATGGACATTTCGAGCTGGTGTTGGTCCTTTGGGAATCGTAGGCTGTCGTTGAATTCAATCACGTTGTCCCATTTGTGTTGTTGGAAGAAGGTTTCCTGCATGTAGCTGATCTTGGTGGAGTGTCGCAGGCTACTTCTCCTTACTTCAATGCCTGGACTCGCTCCTTTCACAAATGTGATCATCTTGGCCTCCTTTGCCAAGAGATCAAAGAGAATTCTACTCCAATTCACTGGCAGATTCAGCACAACAGCAGCTAGTATTTTGAACTTTTCGGGAGTGACTTGATCGTATGATCCGTTTTGATTCATGAAGATTCTCTGAATGAATTCGAATAGAATCTTGAATTCTGGCGCAAGTAGTCCTCTGTTGAACATTCTGTTTGTGTAATGGATAGGCACTACCATCACCATTTTGATTGCTTCTTGTAGTTGTTCGTCCATGATATCTCCAAGGCTAAGACCTTCATCTTTCAGTTTGTAGACTTCATCTATGATGTTCAGCACGTTATATGTTGTATTGCTGATGGTACTGCGCTTGCTAACTCGGATAGTGGCTTCGTTCCCACCTTTCTCTCCTTTCCACGAGAGATAGAAAGCTGCTACTTCTTTGGGCAAGAAATGGAGAGGGTATGTGGTAATGATATTGTGAAATCCTACAGCAAAGTCAAAACAATATAGATGAGCACTATCCTTCTATCAATGAAGTATGAGTGCTCAGTAGCATTTTACAGAATATTGAGTTTCATAGTTCAAAAGTTGTCCTTGAATACATGTTTATGGACAAAATTGAATTTTCAAGTCATAGCAGTTCACATAAGACAGTTAAGAAGGATATAAAGCCTTTAAATATACATAACTAACAGAAACCTTTGTAGTGCTTAACAAGGGCGAAGGCCTTGTCGAGTTTGTGAAAGCCATGGGTGTCAAGAACCGCGTATAGGTCTTGAGTAATGTATTTGTTCAGAAACTTGACTTGGTCGAGAAACAAGGTTGATTTGGGAGCCATTTGTAAAAGATAGATTGTTAAAAGGTTTGAGAGATTTTAGAAAAGATGAAAGGGAAAGTGTTTGCAGAAGAAGTGAAGTGTAGGTGAAAGTTGAATCGCCTAACCAAATATATATAGAAGTGATAAACAAAATAATAAAATAATTAATATCCTTTCCTTTTTCAGCTTTTCCCGCCTTTCTAAGGTATAGACCTGCAGTCTATTTCCCGTCTGATTCACGCGCTTTTTGTTGGGAAGTGGACTCCAGCACCTCCCGGAGGGGGGGTCCTCCGT
>JAPKLX010000212.1:350323-415897 GCA_026898415.1 Leonotis leonurus
TGTGTTTCGAGAGACCATCATCAACACTAATCTTAGGGTTCCCAACATCCTCAATTGATATTTCCCATTATTATGTATGTAACACAAACAACCAAAGGTGCGAAAGTAAGAGATCTTAGGCTTTCTGTTGTTCCAGATCTCATATGGTGTCTTTCCATGTCTGAGTGTAATTGATGATCTGTTCTGAGTATAACAGGCTGTGTAGATAGCTTCTGCCCAGAATTTCTTGGGTAGATTGGTAGCATTTAGCATTGTGCGAGCTGCTTCTTTAAGTGATCTGTTTCGCCTTTCAACAACTCCATTTTGTTGAGGTGTTCTAGCAGCTGAAGTTTGATGAGTGATTCCCATCTTATTGCAGTATGCTTCAATCTTCTGGTTGAGAAATTCTGTTCCTCGATCTGTTCTGATAGTAACTACACTCACCTCTTTTTGTTTGGTGATCTTGTGTAGAAAATCAGGTAGATTGGCTAGTCTCTCTTTCTTCTTTAATAGAAAGATAACCCAAGTGAACCTTGAGTAGTCATCTATGATATTACTAAGGTGTATTTTCTTCCATTTATGCTTAGTGGTTTAACTGGTCCAAACAGATCTAGATGCAAAAGCTCCAGTATTCTAGATGTTGAATGAGTTGTTTTGCTTGTAAAGGATGATCTGGTTTGCTTTCCAGCTTGACAAGCATCACATATATGATCTTTATCATATACTTGATCTGGTAGACCTTCCACTAATTTTTCTTTGGCAATCCTGTTGATTGACTTGAAATTTAGGTGACTCAATCTCTTGTGCCACAACCAGCTTGTTTCTGATACAGTTTTAGTGACTAAGCATGTCTCGATCTGGTTTGACCATTGGACAATATATAGCCTATCCTACAATTTTCCGGTAAGGAGTATCTCATCTCCTTCCTTGTTCTTCACAAAGCAGTTGTTAGTATCAAAAACAATCTGATTACCGTTAGCACAGAACTGACTTACAGAAAATAGATTGTGACTAAGACCCTCAACATACGAAACATTTGAGATGGTGGTCTTGCCAACTTTTATATTTCCATATCCTCTGGTGTATCCTTTTGAGTTACATCCAAAGGTGACCCGTGGTCCTGGTTTTTCAATGTAATCTGATAGTAGATTCTTGTCACAAGTCATGTGCTTCGAACATCCACTATCTATTATCCAGATTGTTCCTCTTGCTATCTTGTTTCTTCTTGAAGTCTTCTGGTCCTGCATTTAATTACACTTAGCTACCCTTCAACGTTTGGGTGCTTGGTTATTAGCAAATGTTCCCTTTCGAATCCAGAACATTTTTGGGTTAGGAACAGAAATATAGCAAGTAATGGAGTTCCCATCATTATCAACTCTAGACAGAGAATGGAATACAGATGGATGATGTCTCTCGATTCCATCATTCTTCAATCCCTTCTTAATAGGTACTGTCCTGTTGACATTCTTTGCCCTGTTGACATTTTTGGTGGATAATGTCTTGTTGACATTCTTTTCAAGAACATGATCTATTTCGGTGTAATGAGTCGGTTGACCCTTTGTTTGGTAGTATTGTTTGTACCCGGTCTCTTTTATCATCATCTTCTGGGGATGATCTTTCTTGTTTCTCAGATTCATTACTTGATCTGGTATTTGCTTTCTCTCTAGTACAAAGTTTATGGTTCCCGAAGATTTTTCCGAGTGACCTGGATATCCTAATCCAGATGTGCCCTTTTGCTGCAGATTGATTAGCAGCTTGGCATGTTCATCACTTTTGTAGATCATTTCTTTGCCTTTCTTTATCTTTTCTTCAGCTACATTGTTTCTGTTGATGAGATCTTTAACCTTTGAGTTTAGTGAGTGAATCTCTCTATCTTTTTCCTTGATCTGTTCTTCCAGATCAGTTACTTGGGCAACGAATTGGGTGTTAGTTGTGCTCAATATCTGTTCAGATTTCTTCAGCCTATCGTTTTCTTCTACAACTTCTCTAAACAGTCTTTTGATGCTTGAATAGCTTTTTAACATCTCATTCACTCCTTCCCATGAGTATTCAGATTGATCTTCTATTTCCTGTTCTAGATCATTATCATTTGAGGAATTGGAATTGCAAGAATTTATCTCGACTTCATCCAGATCGTTGTCTAGTCCCACATAGCATTCATCCCAGCTTTCTTCGTCATTAGCAAAGAATGCTTCATCATTCTCTGATGAGCTATCTGAAAAATGACTTGAGCTGCTTGATTCTTGTTCAGCTAGCATGGCTTTGCGTTCATATTTGAGTTTTCGATCTCTTTTTGCTCTCAACTCTTCTCTTTGGCTTTTGGATAGATCAGGACAATCTGTTTTGAAGTGACCTGTTCTACCGCAACCAAAGCAGGTATAATCCGTTGAGTTAGATGTTTTTGAGAATTTACCTGTATGTTGTTTTGATTCATCCTTGCTCTCAGATCGATCATTGTCACATTTCTTGTAGAATCTATTTTTGTTATCTTTGTGGAAATGTCTGAATTTCTTCCATCTGACCTCCATCTTGTTCATGCGTTTGGCAATCATTGCAAACTCTTTCAGTAATTTGTCATAACCTTTCTCTTCATCTGGTGTAGTAGGTTCAGAAGGTTCATCTGGTTTGCTCTTCGCTTTGAAGGCAACTTCTTTTTCCTTCTTTGAACCGTTTGCTACCTTTTTGGACAGATGATCTGGTCCATGAATTCTTTGTATATCACATTCATGGCCTTCAAGATGATCAAATAAAGCTTCTGTAGAGAGTTCATTGAAGTCTGCACGAAGTGGTTGCATTGCAGCATATATTTCCCAGATAGGTGGAAGTGCTCTGAGTACTTTCATGTTTTTCTCTCTTTGAGTATATTTGTTCTTATTGAACGCTGATATCTGAAGGAGGATTCTAGTGAATCTCATTTTCATTTGCTCAATGGTCTCGCCTGGTTTCATTTTGAATTCATCGTATTTATTGCAGGCAAGTGACAGCTTGTTCTCAATCATGACTTCTGATCCTAGACACAAGCCTCTTAAGGCTTCCCACATCTCTTTGGCAGTATCCAGATCTTGGATTTTGGCCAGATGTATACCTTTGACTGTGCTAGATATGATCCCTTTAGCAAAGTCATCCAGATTGGCTTCGCGACGTTCCTCCAAAGTGTATTTTCTTGGATCTTTAGGAACTTTCTGTGTAGATACTCCAGTTGTAGTAGTTACGGTCTTTTCTTCAGTGATCTCTAATGGACCTTCTTCTATTACTTTCCACATCAGATAGTGATGGGCTTTGAGTGCTGTTTTGATTCTGAAGCTCCATTCTCTATATCCTTGGATGGAGAATTCTTCACAAGCCCTAACAATAGATGATTCCATGGCAGATAGTATGGACGTGAATGAAAGATAGGTTTTCCTAGATCTATTCAAGTTGACCACGCAGGTATTATCCCTGTGAAACAGAAACAATGGTCATTTGAACCACTGCTCTGATACCACTTGTTGGTCCCGAAAGAGCAAGGTTTGGTGTATGGGGGGGGGAGAATACACCAAATACAAACTTTTCAGTTTACTCGGTTATTTATAAGACAGTTCAAGCTATTCTTAAACAAGAAATTGCTCGGCAGATGATTGACCAGATTAATCAACAGATCGATACCAGATCAGTCCAAACAGATTGCTCTCTAGTGTAAATGCTTAGACAATAATAAGAGTGATCTTGTTATTTTCTAAGTATTGTGTGTGCGGAAAAATGGTGGATTTAGTGAGTGCTCTTATATAGAAAACCTTAAAGATTAACCAGATTGATTAAAGCATATTGATTGAGATGCAGTCTATATGGAAGTGCAGAGAGTTAGAATAATAAACAGCTGAAAGTAAATATGCAGAAAGATAAATGACACAGTTGTTTAACGTGGTTCGAAAAATCCCTACGTCCACGATCTGATCAAAACTAGATCAGATTATCCAATACTAGGATACTCTTCTTCTTTATACTCGTGGAGAACGAGTCACAAGTATCAATCAAAGCTAGAAGGATACTTATGCAAGAAGTAAGGGTCTTGTCCCTTTACAACAGATTACCTCTACGTTACCACTAGAAAAGTACTAGCTAGCAGGGTGATCTTCTTTCTCTCGATAAGATAAACTTGAATCGAGGTTGGGTTGGTGTGATGTAGAATCACAAGTAGTTTGAAGCTCTTAGTCTGATGTTGAGATTGGTTGCTTGAGAGTGACTTTTTCGATATAGCGCACGCGTCTCTTTTTCTCCAGACCTTGAACTTCAAATATATAGGCTTTGAATTTGAAATTCTAGCCGTTGTTGATTGGCGTGAGATTGATTGTAGATTGCCAATCAATTAATCCATCATATCTGTTCTTACCTTGTAGAAACGTTGACTCAATTCTCTAAGTATGGAAAGCAGATTGCTAGCGGTTACTTTCCTTCCTTGTGCCTATCATGGATTCTCTTCCCAAACCCTATTGGATGGGCTTCAATATTGACGTGGCAAGAGGATATGATGTGTAGGATGATGTCATCTAGTGGTTTGATGACTCTATCGATCTGGTGTCTTGCTGTGATCATCGATCTGGTCAGTGATCTGGTTGTAGACTGTTACAGCAGATCGATTTCTTCTCTTTTGTGAAATGTCTTGGTCTTCAACCTAGACTATTACATAAATGACTTCTATAGGAACAACTTCTTTACATGCTAAGTCATCTCCTAATCTGTTCTCTATCATAATTCACTTCATGTGTAGTGATCTGTTAACACGTAGAACTGTTTAACACCAATAAAAGCTATAACACCTAAATGAGTTTCGAAAGATCATCATCAAAATCAAAAAATGCTTCGGGGTTCCCAACACTATTTCTTCTTATTCTCCATCAGTGCTAAAAAATAATATATTTTTCTTCTTTTCCTTTACCTCCATTGAATCCTTAAATATCACAATCATTCTTCTTGCAAGGAACAATATGAGTTTTGCTTCTTCTACCTAGTTTTTATTTGTTTTTTTTTTTTGATTTATTTTCTTATATCTTTTTTCTGTTAATGGGAACATGAAAAAAATAAGAGGGATTGTGAATCATACAATAATTCTATAAATTTGTAGTCATGCGGTGTATGTATAGTGACGAATCTATTATGTCACTAAATTAAAGAGTTTGAGTGAAAACCCAAATTTATCACTAAAATTATAAACTAAAGTGATGAGAAAACGTCATGAGAAAAAAAAAGTCTATAGCAAGCAAAAGTTTTTGTCACAAAAGAGATAGTTTTAGTGGAAAGTTGATCCCTCTCAAAGATTTGATCTGCGGTGGTGAGACTGCAAGCATGGTCACTAAAGCTTTTAACAACAACTGTTATAACTGCGAGCTAGTGATGAACATAAAAATTATCACAATATGTTATAGTGACGATTTTAGCACTTATAGTGTCAAAAATTGGTGCCACTACAAATTGTGTTTCTTGTAGTGCTACATAGTACATCATTTGATAAACCTCAAATGTTGGACGAACTCGAGCATCACACAAAAATATGGACACCCGTAGAAGCTGCATCATTACACCATGGTCGCCCATACCCACTCCAGGGATCAAGCTCGTGTAGTTCAATCAGTGGGAAAAGGTTCCACCTCACCCCCAACACCTCCCCATATGGCTATGCCCACATGGGCAATCAACATGGACCAATATTAAGCAATTCCAAACAATGTTGGAAACTTGCTCCCTGTCACCACCTTAGTCAGCATGTTCGCTAGATTATCATTTGTGTGCACCTTCATTAGAGAAATGTCACATTTCTCTATAATATCTCACACAAAGTGATACATGACATCAATATGTTTGGTACGAGCCTAGCGAACTTGATTATTAGTCGAATGAATGACATTTTGACTATCACTCCACAAGTTCACACCATCTTGCTCAATCGCCAAATCGTCTAGAAGGCCACATAGCCACAATGCTTCATTCCACTCTCTGCCATTTTCATATACCCGACCTCTATGGTTGAAAACGCAATTGTTGCCTGTAGAATTCATCGGCAACTAACTGGAGCACCGTGTACACTGAACACATACCCAATAGTAGATCTCCTCTGCCTATCTAGATAACCTGCATAATCAAAGTCACAAATCCACTAACACGACATGTAACTCCACCAAAGCGCAAATCGATCTCACTTATACCAAAGCGCAAATCGATCCACAACTTGGGAAATCCATTGCATACATCAAGCTTCCAATAATGTTAGTATATGGTATATACGTCATGCGTGCCTTGTCTTCTATTGTAGTAGGAGATTGTTTACCAGAGAGCCTGAAGTGTGGAGTCAACGGAGTTACCACTGGTTTAGCATCTTGCATCTCGAACCTTTTAACAACCCGTTCAATGTAGCCCTTATAGCTCATGAACAATGTGTGGTCCATCCTCTCTCTTCTATTCTCCACACCCATGATTTTCTTAGCAACGGCCAAATACTTTATCTCAAACTCCTTTTACTAAGTTCAGACTTCAACATATTTATATCCACCTTGCTCTTGAAAGCAATAAGTATGTCTTTCACATAAAAAAGAGATAAATATAGATACCTCCACGAAGTTTCCGAATATAAACACAACAATCATATTCACTTCTTGGGAATCCATGTTTTATCATGAATGAATTTAATTGTTGGGCCACTCACGTGGGGACTGTTTTAATCCATACAAGGATTTCTTCAAACGATAAACTTGTCCTTCCCACCCTAAACTTTGTAACCCTCAAGTTGATGCATGTATATTTCATACTTCAAAAATCCCATACAAGAAGGCTGTTTTGACATCCAGTTGTTCCAGCTCAAGATCTCCATGAGAAACAATACTGAATAACACTCGAATGGAAGTGTGTTTCACTATAGGACAAAAAATCTCATTATAGTCTACTCCTTCTCTTTGTGTACATCCCTAAGCCACTAGTCTTGCCTTGTACCTTGTACCACCTTTCTCAGATGAATTATCTTTCTTTTTGTAAACCCACTTCCAATCAATAATTTTCTTTCCTTTGGGCAATGACACGATCTTCACTATTTGGTTCTTCCGTAGAGACTCTATCTCTTCCTCCATTGCACCTAGCTAATTTTTGCTATTACTATATAGAATAGCTTCTTTGTATGAGACTGGATCATTCTCCTTCACAAAGAGTGCATATTCAGCCAAATTAACATGGCCATAATGCTTTAGAGGATCATCAGTGTTGGGCACCCTGAAGTATTTTGGTTTTGATAATGATCTCTCGAAACACATTTAGTCTTTACAGCTTTGTTTAGTGTTAAAACTGTTCTACATGTTAACAGATCACTAAGCATAAAGTGAATTCTGATAGAGAACAGATTAGGAGATAACTTAGCATGTAAAGGAATTTTTCCTATAGAAGTCATTTCAATAACAGTATAGGTTGAAGACCAAGACATTTTCCAAAGAGAAGAAATCGATCTGCAATGAAAGTCATCGATCAGATCACTGACCAGATCGATGATCACAGCGAAGCACCAGATCGATATAGTCATCAAACCACCAGATGACATCACTCTACACATCATATCCAATTGCCACGTCAATATTGAAATCCATCCACATAGGTTTTGAAAAAGAATCCTTGATTGACACGAAGAAGGAAAGTAATCACTATCGATCTGCTTTCCATTCTTAGAGGATTCAGTCAACACTTCTACAAGGCAAGAGCAGATATGATGGACATCATTGATTGGCAATCTACAATCAGTCCCACGCCAATCAACAAACGGCTAGAATTTCAAATTCAAAGCTATATATATTTGGAGCTCAAAAGTCTGAAAAATATACGTGTGCTACATCGACAAAAACACTTTCAAGCAAACAATCTCTGCGTCAGACTAAAGCTTCAAACAGTTTGTGATTCTAAATCACACCAACCCAACCTCGATTCAAGTCTGTCTTATCGAGAGAAAAGAGATCACCCTGCTAGCTAGTAGTTTTCTAGTGGTAACGTAGAGGTAATATGTTGTAAAGGGACACGATCCTTATTCGTGCATAAGTTTCAACCAAATTGTGTTTGATACTTGTGGCTCGTTCTCTGCGAGTATAAAGAAGGAGAGTATCCTAGTAGTGGATAATCTGATCTAGTTTTGATCAGTGGACGTAGGGATTTCCCGAACCACGTTAAACAATTGTGCCATTTATCTTTCTGCATATTTATATTCAGTTGTTCATTTATTCTAACCCCTTACACTATCATTTAATCTGCATCTCAATCAACCTGCCTTAACGACCTGGATCATAATTAAGGTTTTCAAAATAAGAAGCACCAACTAAGTCCACCATATTTCCGCACACACAATACTTTGAAAGTAATAAGATCACTCTTATTATTGTCTAAGTATTTACACTAGAGAGCAACCTGTTTGAATTGATCTACTATTGATCTGTCGATCGATCTGGTCAGTCATCTGTCGAGCAATTTCTTCGTTAAGAATAGCTTGGACTCTCTGATAATTAGCCAAGTAGACTGAAAAGTTTGTATTTGGTGTATTCCCCCCCCCCCCCTACACCAAACCTTGCTCTTTCGGGACCAACAATCAGATCAAAACTTGTGGACTTTCTTGTATGCTCGCTTTGACCTATTGAAAGATAAATTATCCGCGAGTTGTTGTTGCTGCAAGACTTGTGCGTTTTCTTGATAAACCTCATTTTTCTCAAGCACATCATAACTTTTATCTTGAGTATCTATGATTTTCCTCTTGAGCATGACTGGAACCCGGTTGATCATTGGGTTCTATCTCAATAACTTGAGACTTAGAAATCTCAGCACCACTGGGCACCGTATCTTGTGCAGAAGCTATGACGAAGCTCAGTCGTTATCACTGTGGTCAAGATAAATTTATAATTCCTATCCTCACACTAAGTTTTGCTAGTTGCAAGTACATGATCGATCCCACAGGGAGTTGGTGAAATCCTCTCTCAATGTCACTTTGGGGGGTTTTGAATCTGGTCTTGCCTTGGGCAAGAAGTCAGTAACCGAAGAGAAAGTAAATACTGAAAAATAAATAACTGTCTTGGTCTTGGAAAGGAAGTCACGGACCTTGCCCCAAAAGATCCCACTAAAGAAGTTTGATCAAGAAGCAGCATTACGTCGATGCCAACGACATTAATTCAAGGCGCTGACTAGGAGGCAACCAGGTATCTTTATTGCTTTTCATTTTTTTATTTTTTGTTTTTATTTTTTTTTTATTTTTGGTGTGTTTTATTTTTGCATCTTAGCCCAGGAGCCCAATTGGCTCATTCTAGCACTTTTCTTTAAGCAAAGTGTGTGAGTGGAGGGAAAAAAGGCTCCTGACTTGAGACTCCTCTTGACCAACTTCGGGAAAGAAATTTTCCCGCCCAGGGGAAACCCTAGTTTTTGTCTTGTGCAGGAGAAGCATCGAGAAGCTCCGCGGGAACTGTTATGCTGAAAAGTAATTGTCCCTCTCACGTCAGCGTGACAGTCAGGGCAATCAAGTGTCTGCGTCTGCATGCCTACCCCTATAACCGCCTATACCCACTCTTCCACCTTCCAGACGTTACAACCACCCTCCCCACTCCTTCACCTCTACAACTTGCAACACTATTTTTTCCTTAACCTCACCCATTATCATCATTCATACTTACTCTCCTCTCACCTTCATCACCCACAACTCTCTCAGTTCGTAAACCACCACTCGCACCACTATCTTCAATATCTTTGCACCACACCCTCATTTTCTCATTAACCACCACAAATAACCAGCCACTTAACCTTTATCACCATGGTGCGCAAGAGGTTAGTAGCCAAGAAGAAGGGAGAAGCTAGCAGCCAACCCTCATCCACGGTCATTGAAACCCAGCCTCCACCGGAGAACACCACGACCAAAGCCGTCGCCATGGAAACACCCGAGATACCAGCCGTAGAAACCACCCAAGCACGCACTATAAAGACAAAACAAAGAAACCCACCACCAAAAGAGACTGAAGAAGCGGAAGAAGAGGAAGTAGAGGTCAGCAAAGAAGACGAAGAGGAGGAGGAAGCAGCGGAGCAGGAGAAAGCGGAAGAGAGGGAGGTCGATCAACCAAATGAAGCCAATCAGAAGGGAAGCTCAAGCAAAGCTACTGTGGAGGAGGCAAATGAGGTATCATCTGAGGTGAAAACCCCAAAGAAGCGCTGGTGCAAGAAAGTCGTGAAGAAGGAAAGATGAGGGCTAGAATTGCCAAGGCCAAGACAAACGAGATGGACGGAAGAGAGATCGTGGTCCCCAAGACCATAGATTTCGAAGTCTTGAAGCAGAAAGACGTGGATGAGCAAGTTCGAGAAAGGTTCTGAGCGATAGGCTTGGAAAAGTTCCTTGACTACGAAACCACCACATACGGTGACTTGGTCAGAGAGTTTTTCGGGAGCGTCAAGGTGGAAGTGGATATGGGAGGAGTCTCTAGTGTGATGGAGTTTTCACTCATGAGAAAGCAGAAAAAGGTAGTCGTTGAAGACCTAGACGTCATATTGATCGATTTCAGAGAAAAGTTCAACCTTGAATACAAGACAACGATCAAAGTAGTCCCCAATGCACCTATGGAGCAATGGAACCGGATGTGGGAGTGTCTTGCCAGGATAAAGGACTTCAAGGGGAGTAAGTCCAAAGCTTCTGCCTTGGAGGACTCGACGGTCAAGGTGTGTCACCGCATCTTGGCCATCAACCTCTTTGGCAAGAAGGATAGTAGCAACATTGTGTCCCAAAGTGAGCTGTTTATAATTTGGGCCATGGAGAATAAACAAAGGCTCAACTTCTCCTCGTTCATAGCAAACCACATCTGCAACATCCTGTCCAAGCCCCAGCAGCGTCTGTCCTTATCCCACCTGCCTACATTGATCAGGAAGTAGTTCGGGTTGATCAAGTCAGACTACAAACGATTCCTGGAGAGAGAGGACCACTTCGACATGGCCACCCTGACCCGCATGTTTACCATTGAGGAAAACGTTGATGGAGAACCACACATTGTTGAGGACCCTATTGAGAAGCCACTTGTCTACCCCACGAAGAGTGTAGTGAAAGTAGCAAGATCCCCCTCGCTAGACCCGCCGACAGAAGAATTGACAACCTATCTCATCCGCATCGACAAGACAATGAAGCAATTGCAGCAAGCCCAGCTGGCCTACTTTGAGCACGTAGGTTTCAAGTATCCCCCAGCTCACCATTAACCCAGCTGGGTTAGGTTTTTAGTTTTTATTTTTTTTATTTTCTTGTTTTTCTGTTTTTGTTTTGTTTTAATTAGAGTCTTGACCAGGGAGCCTCTCCCGCTCTAAGCCCTTTGCCTTGAGAAAAGTGTGTGAGTGGGGAGGGTTCCTGCATCTATCTAGGTTAGTGAGTCATTTTTTTTATTTGCTTTCTTTTTTAGAGTCTTGTTTAGAGTCTTGCCATTATGCTAATTGTCAATGTATCTTGAGCATGATAGACATAAGAGTGTTCATGTATAGGTCAAGCATGTTCTAGGATAGTTTGGTATGACGGAAATGTGGTCAAGTAAGCATGTATACTCTGTGAGATTTTTTAGCCTTAAATGTTATACACACTTGCTTAACATGATTTACTTTGTTGTGTGTATACAACTGCTTGGCTTGCTTAGTTCTAGAACTTGCCTGTTTTCTTGGTCAAGACCCTGCAGACCTGGTCAAGTCTCTAGAGGATTTAGGCATGTTGGGAAGTGGACTCCAGCACCTCCCGGAGGGTGGGTCCTCCGTGTATCGTACCTGAGAGAGCTTATGGGAGAGCGGCATGCCTCAGTCGAAAAGGGTCTGCACTACCATTGTTGACGAGAGGTTAAAGGAATTGATTAGTACTACTCATACAAACATAGTGCATCATCTTTTCAGGTGACCCCTTTGTAAAAACTCCAAGGTTAAGCGGCACTTTTTGTTCATAAGCCCAGAGCCAAAATTTCCTACCACAATTCATACTCCATTACTAGCAAATTTTGATTCTTAATATTTCTTTCACCTCACGAGCATATTTAAAACCCCACAAAGTCCTACCCTGTTCGAGATGAACATAGGGCAGAAAGAAAAATCCTTGGAGCAAGGAGAAAGGGCAAGACACAACCCCCCTAATGGCTGCTCTGGCTTCTAGCTGGGCAGCCCGAAAACCAAAAATCCAAAAAATAAATACACACGGGGGGAGTCTAAAAAAAGAATGGGTATAAAAATTAGAAAATTTCAAAAAAATATACACCCCATAAATAAGTGTGCTAGGGCCCGGGAAAAGTCGAAGTGTGCTATCTAGTCAAGGAATTGCCCAAGACTATAGTTCATGCTGACCTTAGCCTAGTTCCAAAATTTTCTGACCTTTTGCCAAAGCCACGTTACAACCCATGAAAACCTGAGGATAGATGTCTTGACCAGGCTAATTGGGTGGAGACATGTAGAAGGGAGGCAAGCTTATGGGACTTCTCTTGATCAAGTAGTTCCCGAGCGTAAACACTTAACCTAAACACAGAGTGCTGAGCGGGTGAAGAAATATCTCAATGCTCACATGACTGCTATCTTGAACGTTTGAGAACATTGCTTGTTTTATGCTTCAACTCCTATTTGTCTTGACTGTTTTTGATGCATATATATTGGTGTACTGGCTGTATGAGTCTTTTATTTTTCTTTTCTTTTTGGGCAAGTTATATTTACAAGCTTGAGGACAATGGTGCTTAAAGTGTGTGAGTGTGACGAGCCCATTTTTTGTTCTCTTTTTGTGTCTTGTTTTAGTCTAGATCGAGTCATTTTACTTTGTTTGTGTCGTGTTTTGTGTCTCGGAGGACACAAGTCTGGGTTGGCAGGATACAGGTAAAGGTTGCAGGTCATTTCAAGAAAGAGGCAAGATTATGCACAGAGCAGCTTGGGCAATTTGAAGCCCAAGGCAAGGTACCGCTCGAGATCACGCTACAACCGCTGGGGAAAGAAGAACACATTTGCAAAGACAAGGAGATAGACTGCTTAGTCGGGAGCACAGAAGACAACGGGCAAGATGCGGGGATGTGCGGCGAATTTCTTTCCTTCCGTAGAAAAGAAAACATATCTCCCTTTCTTTCTACCAACGATTTGGGGAGGATTGGAAATATTTCCTTCTACATCGAAGATCTGACCGGGAAGGAAAGTTCGCCACAACCCTAGCCACTTCTACCACAAAAGCCCAAGCCCATGGAGATATTATTTAAACCCCACTCTATGAATCAGAGAACGATGAAATTTGAAGGGAGGGACGATGCCCGACTGATCTTATCCTTAGTCTATGATTTTATTTCAATGAGTGATCGGGAGGAATAAAAAAGTCCTATAGGAAAACATTTTATTTAATTTCTATTTAATGCTTTCGGCCTTGCCAAGGGTTGGTCCTGATAAGAGGATGCTTCGTTTATTTCATCCTTGTTCTTTACTTTGGTTATGAGTAGCTATGTTTATAAATTTGGATTGGGAAAGATGCATTGAGGCCAAACCTGAGGTTTAACTGTGCACATAGTTGTATTGGTGTGTTCCTAAAGTGCTGGATCTTAATCTTATACAACTTGATCAAGTCGTCGGTGTTGTCTAGCCAGTAGAAGTCATGGGCAAGATCAAGTTACAACTATGAGCTGGAAACTCCAAGTGTTAGTGACTTCCTGCTTGCCAGCCAAAGAGATCAGTGTGGTGATATAGGTGGGGACGCCATGGGATGTGCGTCTGAGATGGTGTGCCCATGGTTGTTGTGTTCCCCGCGAATGCCTAATTGGGTATGCTGGTGTAAGCTTGGTCCAGGAGTAATCTTGGGCAAGGAGGATAAGGGGATGAGTAATCATTACCTTCTGAGCTGAAAATATATGTTGGGCGAAGCATCGGTGGCTACGTGACGATGAAAAAGGGGGCTGCCTGAGTGATGCGTTTGGTTGGTAGAAGTAAAATCCCATTCTTACGCCTTTAATCAATGACATGCCACTACAACAAACAACTTTGCACCAATGATCAAGACATAAGTCAAGACTCAAGGATTCTAACCCAAGTCAAGTTGATTTCTTATTTAACTCTCTTGGTGTTTTCTTTTCAGTTATTTACTTTTACAACACTTTACTTTTTGCTTGATTACACTTCTTGCCCAAGGCAAGACCCGACTCAAAAACCCAAATTGTGACATCGAGAGAGGAATCCACCAACTCCATGTGGGATCGACCTTGTACTTGCCACTAGCGAAACCTAGTGAAGAGTGTAGGTTTATAAATTTATCTTGACCGGAGTGATAACGACTGAGCTCCGTCAGATTGGCGCCATTCTCGGGGAATTGCGCCTTCCAAAATTTCTCTCTCACCTTGACTCAGGTCTTGTCCATGGTGTATGCTTCGACCCAATCCTGAAGGATACTTTGAGTTCGGGTTCAGCAGATGAATCATCAAATTCTGTATGATCTGTGGATGAAACATTAAAAGGATTATTATCATCATGAAGATTAAGGTTAGTAATTTCACTACACAAATCTTCGACCGGTCGTGGTTCATCATGCTTTGGATTAGATTGAGGGACAAATGGTTCATCAACAGATGGTTGAGATTCTTCAATGCTATATGTTCCCCCTCGATCTGTTCCTCCTTGTTGTATTGCCTCTACAACAGGTTGATCAACCACTTCTTCTTCTCCTTATTTTGTTGGACTCCATAAAAGAATGTTGTCATATAATTTATCCGTGGAGTTCCTCAAGATTGTATGGCGTACCTGTGTCAATCACATCAGATCGAGATACGAGGTGTAAGTCTAAGTTCTGAAGAAATTTACAAGAGGCCATGGGAACGAGGTTGAATTTTAGTACCGCATTTCACCCACAAACTAATGGACAGTCGGAACGAACTATACAGATATTAGAAGATATATTGTGAGTAGTCGTGGCAGACAGAGGAAGGAGCTGGGAAGAAATTCTTCCTTTGATCAAGTTTTCCTATTACAATAGTTATCAGGCAACAATAGGAATGACACCTTATGAGGCTCTCCATGGGAGAAAATGTCGATCACCACTTTACTGGGATGAAGTGGACGAGAGACATTTGTTGGTACCAGAAATGATACAACAAACAGTTGAGATAATTGCCCAAATCCGACAAAGAATCAAAGAAGCCTAGGATAAGCAAAAGTCCTATACGTATAAGCGCCGAACAAATTTACTATTTATGGTCAGGGATCTGGTATTTCGAAAAGTTTCACCTACTCGAGGAGTAGTACGTTTCGGCAAAAGGGGAAAGTTAAGGCTAAGGTATATAGGACCTTTTGAAATCCTAGAAAGGATAGGCCACCTCAGCAGGGGTATTATCCACAGCAGCCTTATTACCCACCTCAGTCAGGGTACTATACACCTCCTCCACCATATCAGTAGCCACCACCTCATTATCAGCAGCTACCCCAGCCACCGCTGCCTCAGTTTCAACAGCCGGGATCTTAGTTCCAGCCACAGTTCCCATCTGCACCGCGACCGGCCCAGCCTAAATTATCTCTTGAGGATAGTCTTGTAGCTTTCATGCAGGAGGGCAAACTGGCTCAAGAGGCTCAAGAGGCTACTATCAAACGCCTCGAGAGTTAAGTCGGGCAAATATCTGGAGCTATGAATCAGGTGCAGCAACAGTTACAAACTGGAAGGATACCGGAATAGGGACATTCCCCACATCAAGTGCAAGCTATTAATGTTCTACGTAGTGGCAAGCATGTGGATAACAAAGTGGTGCTCCCGGAAGCTAAGGAAGACCAAGTGGAGGAGAAGAAGGAGAATGAAAAGGAGATGGAATCGGAGCAGCCAGCTATTCAGTTGCACAAGGCGGCCAACCCGTACAAGACACCAATTCCCTTCCCGAGCAGACTGAGGAATGAGAAGCTGGAACAACAATTCAATGACTTCTACAAAATGCTTTCTCAAGTGCGTGTGAATCTGCCCCTATTGAAGGTCATTCGAAATGTTCCTTCCTATCTCAAGTTCTTCAAGGAGCTTGCTTCCAAGAAGAGAAGATTTGCTGATGACGAGTCCGTGATGGTGTCCGAGGTAGCTAGTTCCATTATGCAGCAGCCTCTTCCACAAAAGCTGCGAGATCCAGGTAGTTTCGTCATCCCCATCGCTCTAGGGAATGGTAAGACTGTGACGGGTATGCTTGATTTAGGTGCAGGTATTAATCTTATGCCTTACTCGATTTTTAAGGAATTAGAGTTAGGTGAATTGAAACCTACACGCATTAGTTTACAGTTCGCTGATCGTTCTGTTAGATATCTTAGAGGTATTATTGAGAATATTCTTGTTAGCGTAGGTGGTTTGATTGTGCCTATGGATTTTGTTGTTTTAGAGATAGGAGATGTGCATGAAAATGGGCGTGATCATACTTTGCTGCTAGGTCGACCATTTATGGCGACTACTAACACCTTGATTGATGTTAAGAATGGTAATATTAAGATGTCAGTGTTAGGAGAGACAGTTTTATTTTCTGTACATAAGCACAACGCTATGACCTCTGTTAGTTCTATTGAGGATTGTTCGTTCATTGACTCTATTGATACTTTTGCCGAGGTCTCTGTTGTGCAGGATTCCAGTTTGAAAGAGAGCTTCAGATCAGGAGTCGAGGTCGGAGCAGTCACTAGCCCTCGGCTGATCCCAGCCCTCAAGCACACAAGAGTAGCGACCGCTACCCCCCTTAGCAGTCGTTACACCCTGCGAAACCATACTTATTCTTCCTTTATTCCACGCCTCTCTTTCTCCATTCCTCCACACAGATCTTATCCCAAAAATCTTCTTCCCCTTTTCTTCCCTCTCACCCGACACACACCTCTCTCAAACCCTCCATCAAAATTTCTCAATAACTCCACTTTTCCTTCCTTAATTTTGTCATCCACCATCTCTCTCACAAAATCCACAACCACTCATTTCCACCCACCAGAGACTCCTTCCACCACCGCTGAACGCTACCTGATCGCTGCCGCCACCGCTACTTTCCGGTAAAATTTCCAGCGCACTCTATTCGGCGTTATTCACCCTCCACGGCTCGTACTTTCTACCGTGATTTGGGAGGGTACAACACCTCGATGACAGCAAGTCAGAGGAGGATAGAGCAGCAGGTTGTCGAGAACAACCGCCGGATTGCCGAGCTAAATGCTCAGTGGTTGAGTTGGGCTCTCTTTAATCCTACTCCACCGCCGGATCAGCTATGACTTCTCACTGCTGTTTAGTACGTTTTTCTTTATTTTTCTTTTTGCATGTGTCCGGGTTGTTTCTTTTAGTTCATTTCTTTTAGTTGCTGTTTGCTTTGCTTTTTGGTGTTTTTCTTGTAGGTTTAACTCTTTCCACCTATTCCAGCTTCCACCACCGCCGCATTGCCTTGTATCGGGTATTATCTTTCCCTCTCTCTCTTGTTTTTATGTTTCAATGAGGAGATTGCTATCTTTATTTCGAGGGGGTGTGCATGCTTTATAATGTAGTATGCGGCGTAAATTAGAACTATGTAGTTGTGCATACATGCTTGTCCAATTGCTTTTTGGAGCTTGATATGATTAGTGATTGATTTTGACGAGAACTTGTTAATTATGCTTGATGACATGAATTATCGTTGTGAGTTATCGATTGGGTATGAGTATTGTATTTCGATCATAACTGTTGTGGGTCAATCTTTGTGTGATGAATTTATGTGATAGCTCGTAGCTTTGTGAATTTGGTTAAGATTGCTCATTGGCTAGACTGGTTGTTAATTGTTGTGTTTGTAAGATTGAGTTGGGAGACTTCTTCTCCTCTAGAAACCATGAGCATGGGAAACCACACAAGAACACTTTTGATGACCTCTAAATGTTCATATCTCGTGACTTTTGGCCATATAACCCACTCTTTCGATATCTGGCTTGAATGGCGTTTATAATTATAATTGAGTCGCTTGAACTGTTTGAATAGGTGATAAGAACTCTGCCCCTCTTCTTCTATAAAATCAAAAAAAAAATTTGAATTCGAGGAATGGGTATGGGAAACCACACTAGGATACTCGGTTTATCCGAAGATCACACCTAGTGACCAATGTTCTGTATATCACTGGAAATTCTATGCCGTTTGATTCTTAATCTATTGAGTTTAAAATGATAAAAATCCAAAGTCTAGCTTGTGAGTGATTGAAAAGCCAAATTTACATATGTTATTGAGTCTGATCAGATTGAATTGCACCTTCGAGGGAAACACGTAGTGATGATTGATCTATAGTCTTATGATCCCTTTTGATTGCTCATTATGAATATGATTGTTATTGCGTGATTATACTTGTCGCTTGTTTTGAAATCTCCGTATTATGTCGAGTTAGAATTTCTTGAGGACAAGCAAGGTATTGTGCGTGGGGAAGTTGTTTTATACGTTTTCGGTCTCGTTTCTAGTATGATTTTGGTCTTAAAATGCTTATTTTTGTTGTTCGAGTTGATGCTTTGGTCTCCTTTATGCTACATTGTAGGTGAGAATCAACAAAAATGACTTCCGAGGGTTCGACAAGAGAAACGAAATGAAAAGACGAACAAAAGGTGTAAAAAAATGGACATCCTAGTCGAGAGTTGACCTAGCGGGTGCTAGCCCCTAGAGCTCGCTAGGCCCTGATGCTGAAACAAGACAGAACTAGGGGCTAGCGACCGCTACCCCCTAACGGCAACTGGCCCCTGGGAACTCTAGGGCGAACAGAACATTGGGGTAGCGACCGCTACCCCCTAGCGCGCGCTACCCCTTGGCGCTGGAAGATAGATCAGAGGGCCAGGGTAGCTACCCTAGCGAGCGCTACCCTGGCAGAAATTCTCTCCCATATTTAAGCTAGCGTGGTCTTCTTCTCCAACACGTTTTTTACAATAAAAAATTAGGGTTTAGACCACAAGAGAAAACACCACAATTAGATTTTTCATTTCGTTAATTATTTTTTCCAATTTCGTTGTGGATTCGTTCGTGATTCAAACTCGGTATTCTCTAATGCATTATTTCATTTTCAATTCGTGAGTTCTTTTACTGCTTTCTTTGTTCCTTTATGATCTCTTTTCTTCTTGTTCTTTTCTTTATTAATTCACAATTCGTTAATCTAAACCTTTCAATCATGTTAATTAATCAATTCAAGGCATGTTTAAATTCAATTTTTTTAATTCTTCGTTCTTAGATTTAGGATTTAATTACTTTATTAGTTTCTGCCTAGGTAATTTGTATTTCAATTTGTTTAGTTTTATTCGCTTAGATAGATAAATTAGACTAGTTAAAATCAAAACTCTTTCTTTTCAATTGCTTTATGTTTTGCAACATAGACAAAGCCCTACTTAGCCTTCCTTGAGAATACGACTTAGGGTCAACTTATTAATCTATAACGAACTCGTTCTCTTGCGATTAAATTAATAAAATAAGTTAAAACACATGCATGTATGATTTCTTTGCATATTTCACTAAAAAATATTGCACTGATTATTTTATCCTTCTTGGCCAAAGTCATTTGAAAGCCCAGTTGCTGCCAAATTAATTTATTACGTGTTAAAAAGTAGTATTAAGATTAAAAATTTAGTACTACTTATCTATAGTTCCTTTTTTTTGGAAATTAAAGCCAAAATATATTTTCTATGACTAACAGGTACTTAGCACTGAAATTTGAGCTCATAAGGATATACGATTTTCCCGTAATTAGGAATTTCATCGTTGAAAAGCTGGGGATATTTAAACATATTTTGAGTTATTAAGATCTTTTCTTAAATGAAAAATACATGAATCTCTGTTAAAATATTTTCACGAAGGAATCGATTGTTTAATGCTCTTATCGACCGTCGGGGGTTCTTATTCGGCCTAACACGTTGATTTAAGGATTGTGATCACTTAGTCTCTACTGTGGTAGGTTGATCACCATCGGGTTTTGACTCATGCTATGTTAGGGTGTACGGTTCGCCATGCCCTATTTGACTGAATGTTTATGATTTGTCGGTGGTAAAAGGCCCGGGACATAACCTATATAAGAGTAACGTCATGTTGAGTCATGTTTAATTTATGCACAAATGTTTTAGCTTACTTATAAGTTATTTTTGTTTCAAAACATTCTAAGGTAATTAAGTATACTGAACAGAGACTATGTTTTTCGTTTTATGAAAAGCCTAACTAAGTGCACTAGTACTCACCCCACGTTTTCCAAAATTTTTCACATGCTAAGGAAGCAGCATGATGTGTGTGGCTGAGGAATGGTGTTATTGGGATGACGATTGCTTCATCACGAGAACGGTTTACCGTTCTATACATAACAATTTTCGTTGCCATGTTCATGTATGTTATGATATTTATGAAATAATTATCATCCACGTATATGTGTGTGATAATATATATGTTTAAACTCTAAGATCATTTCCTCATTCCACCAATGCCTCATCAGCCATTATTAATAAAGGTTCAAGTTATCATATTATCATTGTCCATTTCATGCATACACGTTCATAGAAGAGCTTAGAAGTAGTCGGCCCCTCTTGGACGCTCAACTCCTCGGCCCCTTGTGTAGTGTTCGAGCGAATGCCTACCACACTAGGTGAGCTGGGTGAGTGACTCCTTTTGGCGAGCTAGGCTCACTAACCTCCACCTTTGATAGACGGTTCTTATTGGACGATTCGGCCTCTTGAGGATTCTGGATTATCGTTCCTACGAGACGAGCTTTATTATCTCCAATTCATTTCATATTGGATGATTCAGCCGTTTGGGATTCATGATTACCATTCTCATGTATCGATCTGTATTATCTCCAATTCATTTCATCTTGGACGATTCGGCCGCTTGGGATCCTGGATTAACGCCCTTGGCGCATGCGTCGTCCCTTGAGATTTGAACACCATGTTTGGAGTTAAAGACGGCAAACCTGTCAAGATTCCAATGCAGACCAATGGAAATATTGATTTAGATCCAGAGGGCAAACCAAGAAATATAACTCAATACAGGGGTATCATAAGCTCATTTTTATATCTAACTGCTAGTCGACCTGACATTTCTTTTGCAGTTGGAGTATGTGCAAGATACCAGGCCAACAACCCCAAGGAGTCTCACATGGAAGCAGCCAAAACGATATTGCGATATCTCAAAGGAACAACACACATTGGCTTAAGGTATCTATGTGATGGTAATTTTGAATTAACAAGTTACATTGATTTAGATTATGCAGGATGTAAGCTAGATAGGAAGTCAACTTCTGGAACCTATCAATTTATTGGAAACAAACTGATCTCGTGGTTCTCAAAGAAGCAAACCTCTGTGGCTACATCAACAACATAAGCAGAGTACATGGCCGCTCGAAGCTGTTGTTCACAAATACTTTGGCTCAAACAACAACTTAAGGATTATGAGATCAATGTGAAAGAAATACCTATTTTCTGTGACAGCTCGAGTGCAATTGAAATTACACAGAATCTAGTCTTACATACAAGATGTCGACATGTGGATGTGAGACATCATTTTATAAGAGATCATGTGGAAAGGAAGCATATACAGGTTGAGACGATACACACAGAAGTACAACGAGATGATATTCTAACAAATGCACTACTTGAAAAAAGATTCAAGATGCTATGTGGAAAACTAAGATTGGTAAGCTTGGATGAAAGAAGCAGATTGAGAGCAGATTGCTAATACAGATCACTCAACAGATCGACAAGATGCATATTACTATATGCAGTATGCAGGAAATAGTTCACTGGAACCAGATCACTTTGTAAATCACTAGTAACAGATTGGTAGAAAGCAGCTCACTGGGAAGAAGAAATTCAAATTGCTTAAATGCCAGATAACTTGCAAAAAAGATCACCTATTGATTCAAATCGGAATAGCCATTCCACGTGGAAATTCATTTTCCATAAACATTCCTTAATCAAGGGGGAACTTATAAATTCGTATCGATTTCTGATTATATACCAATTTAACCTTAGTCTATACGTTATTATCTGACAAGATTTGGTGAATCTTACATAAATTGTAATGATTATTGCAGGTATTGGAAAGTGTAATCGAGGCAAATCATTACCTATAATAGAGAAGGAAAGTTGCAGAGGCTACGAAAGATGACACGCGCCCAAATCTAGCCCTAGATGTCAATCGCGTGTATCAAACGCGCCTTAAAGGCGGGAATTCGGAAGAGATGAAGCTGGAAAATGAAAAGGGAGGATTTAATCTCAACCCTTAATCTTTTATCTTCTAATCTAAACCGTTCAATTTTTACTTATATATATGTGCTGTATGCTGTAACTGTTCACCTTCATTTTACCGAGCACTTAAAGATTTCACAGCCTTCAAAGCTTTTCAAAATCTCTCCAAAATCTTTTCAAATATTCAAATCTATTTAAAAAATGGTACGATCAGCGATGAAATTTCCCAAACGCGTCGCAGAAGTTCAAAAATACCTTTCGCTCGAACCCTTTGTCACGTTTTCTACTCATGGCTTTAAGAAACTTGAGGAGATTTATGCTATCATCAAGAAATGCAAAGGTTTAAGTGTTTATATTTGCTTATATTGCGTATTTATATATGTTTCAGCCATTCATGAATTCATTAAGTATATGACCCGTGATTACATGTTTTTCTGAAATTTGTTTTTGATTTTCTTCGCATACTGTGATTTATGCTATGATTCCTGTTGAACATGCTTAGATTTTGGTGGATCATGAATATGTTATTATTGATTTATTTGTTTGATTACATGATTAGAATAAGACTTGTGTTGAAGATATGCAGAAAATTCTGGAGAATTGTCGGTTAATGTTCATCGAGTTCTTACTGTGAAATGGATAAAGTTGACATATTTTGCTTCTAAATTTGATAATTACATGTTATTAACTTGTCAACCTTTGCTAAGGATTTCACAACATTGTTACATCCCATCCAGATATGTACTTACCCAAACAGGTTGCTACATTCTATCTAACCTGGGAAGATTAAAAATCAGGGAATGAAGCAAGTGTTCTGATGCCTATTGGAGATAGGACCAACAAAACTACCTATGATGTTATGCAGATAATTCAACATGCCTACAGACTGAAGGATGAGGGGATGAATTTGTCTGAGATCACCAAGGTACAACTACAAGAGGCAGTGGAGAAGATGATGGTCATTCCCATGGCCTATACTGGAAGGGTCAAATTGCTGTTTGATTTTGTGCAAAGGATCTTCAGAAACAGAAACTTCTTCCACTACGCAGCCACCAAAGCAGAAGAAGAGGAGGTTGAGGAAACAACAACCAGTCTCACCAGAAGAGGAATCTCATGACCCAGTACAAGATGTGATGCCCAAATCAACCTATGACCCCAGGCAAGAGAAAGACTTCTCATCTGCCCAGACAGCAACACCTTCTCCAGATTGGTTGGAGAAAATAGTTGAAGAAGAAGAAGAGGAAGAAGTTGATGAGGAGACCGAGAAGAGAAAGCAAACTGAGGAAGTAGTTCAACTATTGGAAAATGAGGCAAATCACTCAGTTTTGCAAGATTTTCCAGGAATTAAGATTACGCCAGAGAGCTATGGCGCTGCTCTCCATGTGAAGACATATCTTATGATCAAGGACAACGAGTACTACGTTCTTGATGTCTTGCTTACTGTCAGATCAATTGAGGTGTTGAAGATTGAGGACGCAACTCTTCTAAGAATTTTTCAAGTAGCTTCAGTTATTAAGTTGAGAGAATCCTACCATCAGATGATATTGGCTATCATCAAGCATGAAGCTAGGCAATTGAAAGTTTTATACCGATAAGATGGATTTCTTTGAGATTGTACTTGACACAGATGATGAGGCAGAAGAAGAGGCCAGGGAAGAGCCATCTACTCAACCTGATGTGGATGTGCACATGGAGGAATAAGGTGAAGTGCATACTGACCAGCCCAGTACTTCTAGAGCACCAGAGCAACATACTTAGCAACAACCAACAACATCAGATACACAAGCGCAACAACAACCAGAACAATCTCACCCATCTACTGAGCCAAAACAGTCATCTGCCGCAGCAGATCAACCCACTGCTTAGCCTGAGCAAGAAACAACAGGAAGCGATAAGCAGAAGAATAAGCGAGCCAAGAAAGTGGTTCTTGAACCTGTTGAGGAGGAACCTGCTGGTTAGGTGATAAGAGGAGAGCCAACTGATGAGCTCTACAATCTTGGAGCAGCAGCGTAGTTGAAAAAGCAAATCAGCTTCATAGACTTGGAAGACTTGTTGGAAAGAGAGCCCAGGCCGTTCACAAATGAGCAAGTTGATGATCTGATCAACTTAAGGATCCAAGATCATCTTGCAGCTACATGCAATGAAATGCAAGAAAGAACAACTTTGTTGGTCTCGAAAGAGCAAGGTTTGGTGTATGGGGGGGGGGGGAGTGGGGGGAATACACCAAATACAAACTTTTCAGTTTACATCTTGAGTAAGGTTTGGTTTTCCTAGATCTAGTCAAGTTGACCACGCAGGTTTCAACCCTGTGAAATTGAAATAATGGTCTTTTGAACCATTGCTTTGATACCACTTGTTGGTCCCGAAAGAGTAAGGTTTGGTGTATGGGGGGGGGGATACACCAAATACAAACTTTTCAGTTTACTCGACTAATTAACTTAGAGAGAGTAAGCTTTCTCGAAAGAGATTGCTCAAGATGATAGACCAGATCGACTAATGAGGTTTGCTACTAAGTCGTTTGGTGATCTGTCCAGGTCGATTCTCTGTTATGAGTTACGCTAAGCAGATAGCAAGAGTGATCATGTTATCTAACAGAGTGTAGTGTGCGGAATGAGGTGGACTTAGTCTATTTCTCTTATTAGAAAACCTTTTGAAAATCTTAACCAGATCGATTAACAAATTGATTAAAGATATGCAAGTTGAATGCAAGTGCAGGGTTAGATGTAAAATGCATAAATTAAAGCACAAAATTGTTTATACGTGGTTCGAAAAACCTCCTACGTCCACGGTCCAATCAAAACTTGATTGGATATCCACTACTAGGATAGTCTCTTCTTTATACTCGTTGAGAACGAGCCACAAGTTCCAATCACAACTAGAGTGAAACTTATGCACGAATAAGGGTCATGTCCCTTTACAACTTACAGATAAATCTGCTACAAGATACATTTACGTTAATCCACTAGAAAACTACTAGCTAGCGAAGATATCTTTCTCATTCCTCTCGATAAGACAGACTTAAATCGAGTTTGGTATGATTTTGATCACGAACGACTCGAACACAATCTGGAATGTTGAAATCTCCTCGTTGAATACTTTGATGATTGAGTAGATTTCTTGGCAGAGTATCAGCTTTGTAAGTTTGCACGTAACTCGACAGACTCTTCGAGATCTTTGTTCGAAGCATTTTTAGGTGTAGAATTTTTTGAATTCTAATTGTTGAGCTTTATTGGCGTGTATTAAATGTTGATTGCCAATCAAGGATATGAATCCCAGAATATATCCTCTTGCCTTGTAAAAGGTTGACTGTATCTCTGAAATATGGAAAGCAAATTGATGATTAATCTCTTTCCTTTCTTCACGCTGTGATTGACTCACATTCTTTTCTCGATCTCTGATTGATTGACTTTCCTCCTTCATGTGATCTGATGATGTGGCAAATGAGGTGGGATTCACTCTAAGTGCATCGGGTAACAGATTGTATATCAGATGACTAGGTGATCTATCGTAGAACAGGTTCACTCTTTCATGTTGATCTGGTCAACCAGATTGAGTCCATTCTGGTCCAAGTGGTCTGACCCAAAACTTGCTCCAAAGAATGTTGTCAATAACTAGGTTAAGCTGCTTTTGATCAGATTGAGTGACCTTCGAACAAATCATCTATTTCCTGCAGGTGCGCTGGTATGCTTCCTCGAACAGAAGAGTATCTTACCATTTGACTTCTATAGGACAAAACAATCTAAAAGTATTTGAGTCCTTTACACCTTAAGTCATCAACTAACCTGGACTAGATAAAGCATGCTTGCTCTCTATCAGATTCACTTAGTATTATAGTAATTTGTTACATGTTGAGCAGGCTTAGTTCTAGAAAACATGAAATAAATCTAAGTGTGTTTTGAAAAAACATCATCAAAATTAAATTTTGTGAAGGGTTCCAAAAAAATTCCCCCTTTTTGATGATGTCAAAACCACACCTTACAATATAACCCTAATTAAAGAATTAAGAACAATTTGGTTTCAAATACCAGATGGGTTAATATTTTGTTATAGTGTTATAACGAACAGAAAGCAATAATATGAGTTCTGGACAACAAGAAATTGTCATTAGATAACCCTTCAAATATATATCAGAGTAAATCAAAAATGGGTTACATGATAAGTCCAGATCAAAATAAATGAAGCAACAGATGATAAGTCAAATAAAGAAACCTAAGTGAACCATCTTCTAGCACCCTTCTTTATCTTTTCCTTTTGTGCATCCGAAGTTAACTGCAAGCTCTCATTGATCTCATCCCTAACCCTGGCATAGTTGGGATCATGATTATTGATCTTGTAGCCTTTAGTCTTGGCTATCAGATTGATGCAGTTCAGTATGTATGTCTTGTCGGGTAGATTGCTTCCTGGGATCAGAGGGCACGCCATATATTCCATTCCTAGTGCGTTGATCTATCTTTTGGCTTCTCTAGAAGCTGAACTGATTCTTTGTACAAGCTCCTTCTCTACATAGTTATCCAGATACCTCTATAAATCCTCATCTGCAGGCTGTTCAGAATATGTAGGCTCCTTCACAAAATATTTGTTGAGAATGAAGCCTGTTTTTAGCAACTCCCACTCCTTTTGGTCCCCTTCTGCTACCCAAGGATCCCTGGGAGTCTGCTTCTGTAACGATAAAGATCAAGCCTTGAAAGACTTCTTCTTCTTTTGAGTAGGATTAGTTTGAGCAGGTGGTGTAGACTGAACTAGTCTGGGAGGCGAGAAGGGCATCTGATGTGCCTTTTCCCTTTCTGCTTGCTCTGCTGCTCTTTTCTCCTTGGCTGCTCTGTCTTTGTAAAATTGTGCCCTGAAGACTGGGTCTCATGCCTCTTCTGGGCTAACACCCAATAGCATCAGCTCAGTGATATGAGCATTTTCATCATCAGTTGCTTCTTGCCCTTATCTGACTGTTGCTACTGTTGTTGTTCTGGTTGTTGTTATTCTAGTTCAAGTGTTCGGTCCGGTCTGGGTGGCGTGTATGGTCTCTGCTCTGATTGTTGTTGTGCTAGCTCATCCCCTTCTCCGCCCTTATTTCCTCATTTTCCTCCTCCAGAACCTCCCTTACCTCCTTTATCTGATCGTCCTTCCCCCTTTTTGACATCATCAAAAGTGGATTTGATAAGTGTACATAGGGAGTCAATCTCTTCCTTCATCTCCTCGAGTTTCTGCTCGACATCTGCTTTGAAGTTAAGCAGGAAGGTGATGTTCTGGTTGAAATCATCAAGCTTTTTCTCCAATCTCTTGTTCATTGTGGATAGGGTCTTGCCATAAGTACCCTGAAGTTCTTCCACATCAGTTATTCTGGTGTTCTGGTTGTCATATTCTGCTGGTGTGGGATACAATAGATCATTCAATGCCTTTTCCAAATTTCTCTTCAAAATTTCCAGAACTCTTTCTTTCTCAAACTCCTCTAGCTATTTGTGGAGTTCTCTTGTAGTTAACTCAGTGACCTCGGCTGTTATGGATGCAGATCGTTATTTAACAGCATCCTCGATCATTTCCTTCTCCTTTGCAGCTAAATCCAAAACTAACTTGTCAATTCCATCAACCTTCTTGTCTACATTCTCAAGTTTTTGGTCAACTTTTTCTTTAATAGCATCTGCTGCATCTCTATCATCATCCATTTTCTTTGTGAGCTCCTTCACTTGGTCTCTAATCTTTCTCCTTAGATCTTTATCCATGTCATTCACATAATCCTTCTTGTGCTGGTTGAAATCGGAAAGGACTTGTGTTGCTTTTTCTTGGAGCAGGTTGCAGGTGGTTGTCAGATGATCTTGTACTCGTATGTTGATCAGATCATCAACTTGCATGTTGTTGAAGGATTTGTGTTCTATTTACAAGATCTCTTCCAGGTCAGTGAAAGCAATATTTTTGCCCAATTTTTCTGCTGCACCCGGAATGTAAAGTTCATTGGTGGCCTCTCCTCCAATGACTTGGCCTGTTGGCTCCTCCTCAACTGGATTAAGGATCACAGTTGGAGTTTTCTTCTTCCGCTTCTTCTGTTGTGGTCCCACCTTATTACATCCTTCAGCTACTGCTTTTTCTGACTTGGCAGATGGCTGAGCTGGTGTAGGAATGGTCTTTTTTTGTGCAGTTGTTGCTTTGTCTGCTGCTGGTGCTTCTGATGAGCTGAGTTGTTATGGTGCGCCAAATGTACTAGGTTGATCTGCTTGTGCATATCCTTGTCCCTCCATCTGCACATCATGTTGCTCATTCTTATCTGTTGTCTCCGCCTCATCATCAATACCTTTGAAACTTTCAAAGAAATCCATTCTATCAGCATAGAATGATTTCAGATTAATGTTAAGCTGCTTGACTTCATGCTTGGCTAGGGCAAGTATCACCTGGTGATAACTTTCCCTCATCTCGGTGATAGATGTCACTTGAAAAATACTTAGAAGAGTGGCCTCCTTGACCCTCAACTCTGCTATCGTTCTGGTGTTGAGCAGGGCATCTAGGACATAGTATTCACTGTCCTTAATCAGTAAATAAGTCTTCACACGTCGAGCTGCTCTATAGCTCTCTGGTGTGTGAGATGGATTCCAGGAAAATCTTGGAGAATAGATTAATTTGCCTCATTTTCCAACAAGTGTATGACCTCATCTGCTTGCTTCTTCTTCTTTGTTTCTTCATCAACCTCCTCTTCTTCCTCTCCCTCCTCACTGATCTTTTGCAATCGATCTGGTGAGGGTGTGAAAGTCCTTGCTGGGGAGAAGTCCTTGCCCTGGTTGGGATCAAAAGTGGACTCTGGCATGACATCATAAAGAATCTCTTCCTCTGGGTTCTGAGATTCACTTTCTGCCTCAGGTGAGGCAGGTTGAGTCTTCCTAAGCCTCCTTTTCTTTTGATTTGTCTGTTGTGTGGTAGAGGAAGTGTCTGTATCAGAGGAACTCGCCATTTTTGCTGGTTTTCTTTTCTCCTTCTGTGCCTTGGGTTCTTTCTTCTTTATTAGATGGAGCTATCCAGGTCGGATTTGAATTCCCCATCTTCAATAGATGTTACATGTGAACATCATCTTTTACCTTGTTGAGCAAGGCAGGTGATAGACCTAAAGACATCTCCAGTTGGTGCTAGTCCTTAGGTAGAGAGAGCTTTGTGTTGAACTCGATAGCTCCCTTCCATACTTGCTGCTTGAAAAACTTCTCTATCATGTAACTTACTTTCATGGAATGTTGCAGGTTTCTCTTCACCTCCACCGAGACAATCATGTCTTCTTCTCTGGTCTCTACCACCAATCTGGCCTCCTTTGCTAGTAGATCAAACAGAATTCTGCTCCAATTAACCTTCAGGTTAAGAGCAACAACTGTGAGAATCCTCATCTTCTCAGGGGTCACCTGGCCACTGTGCATCATAAAAATCCCCTACACAAATTCAAACACCAGTTTGAATCCTGGTGCAAGGAGCGATCGGTGGAACATCCTTCCAATGTTGTGTACTGGAATGACCATTATCTTCTCTACTGCCTCCTGCAGTTGGTCCTAGGTGATTTATGACAGACCCATGCCTTCATCTTTCACTCTGGAGGCGTGCTGGATCATCTGCATCACGTCGTATGTTGTCTTGCTTGTTCTATCCCCAATGGGCATCAAAATTCTTGCCTCAAGCCCTTGCTTCTCATCCTCCCACGTCAGATAGAAGGTGGCCACTTGCTTGGGCAGGTACATCTACAGATGAGATGTAACAATGTTATGAAACCCTAAATAGAGATTTAAAAAATTAATAACATATAATTATCATCTCCAAAAGCAAAATATACTGAATATTGTCAATATCATCAAGAACACGAATAACACTATGTGATAGTTTACAGATATTCAATATATCATCAAACACATATCTTGTTCATAATCGTTCTGAAAGTGTATCAACCTACTCTAAGTGATTATTTGCGGAAGCTAAAGTAGAAGACACGAGATAATTTTTGCGTAGGTTATCAATTAATAACCTACACGGAAGCCTTACAGCCAAAAAGGAATAATCAAAACAAGTGTTGAGCTATTACAATGTTGAACACAACAATAACTACAACACTATCACTAAAATACTAAATGTATGTTCTTATGAGCTAAGAAGCATATACAAAATTAAAACTACGAATTTAATCAGCAAATATGTCTATCTAACCGTGTTAACTGAATGAAAGAATTCTATTATTTATAGATAGACTACATGGGCTTGGATCCATAAGTGTAGTAACTGTTCGGCCCATGTCTCCACAATTTTCGCAATTCTGTTGTTGTGCTCCGCAAATCTGCCTGGAATTGTGGAACTACTTTAGTTGGTTGTTGACTCCTGGATTTGCGGAACAGAATTCCACTAAGCATGAAACTCTCAACTGCCTGGTAAGACTTGGTCTTCCCTCTAGTCTCCGTGCACCTGCCAAGTCATCCTTCCACGTGGCTGTCGAGTTGGACGCTAGTCAACACCAGTTGTTATGTTGCGTCAGAAACTGGGTCAACATTCCTGTGAAGAATACAAAAACACACATGTTAGGTCAACATTACAGATAACAATATATCTTAAATACCTAACAAACTCCCCCTATTTTTGTGCCTTCTTCACAACACCCTTTTCTTCACTAGAGCTCCCCCTGAATGTTTGTGCCTACAAAACAACTTCAAGAGTAGCAATATAGATAGAGATAGCAATATGCACGTAAAACTATCACACATCTCAAGCAACAATGTTGGTCCCGAAAGAGCAAGGTTTGGTGTATGGGGGGGGGGGGGAACACACCAAATACAAACTTTTCAGTTTACTTGTTGAATTATTATAAAGTTCAGGCTATCCTTAAAATAAGAAATTGCTCGACAGATGACTAACCAGATTGATCACCAAATCAATGTCAGATCAGTCCAAGCAGATGGCTCTCTAGTGTAAACACTTAGACAATAATAAGAGTGATATTTTGTTTTGAGCCATGAGCACGGGAAACCGCGTGAGGATACATTAAGGAACCCCTAATTGTTCACACCTCACGACAATGACCATATAACTTGATATTGTTCTTATTGCCTTTTTGAGTTCATTAAAGTAGGAGTACATAAGGATTCTACCCCGCTCTGTTAATCAATAATTCAAATTTATAAAAGAGATGGGTTTGGGAAACAACACCGGGAAAACCCGAACATTCGGAATACACACCCGGTGAACATTATCCTTAGAAAAGGTAAAGAGAAAGATACGCCAATAAAGTGATGGTTAAAAACTCTAGCCGGTAATGTGATCTCAATGTACCTTTTGCATCATTATTTTGTGTTGTTTGAATTGATGAGTATCTAGTTTAAGTGGACCATTTGCTTCTATGATCTCTATGTGACGTGACGTGACGTGATGATAGGAAAATTGATTTTGGAACGATTTGAAGTCTTGTCAAGAATGCATGTCGTGTTAGATTTTTTCTATGGTTATTTTAGACTAAGTTATGTTTCAGGACAAGCAAGGTTTTGTGTGTGGAGGGGTTGCTTAGCCTCTTTTTTATCGTCTAAACTCGTATTTTCCTTGTCTTTATTCTTGTTGTTTTTCCATTTTGCATGATGTTTTGGGCACGATTTACGTTTCATTTTATGTTTCAGGATCACGAGCCTAAACAAGTGGTTAAGTTGGAAAAGGGACGAGAAAAGATCGAGAAATGACGAAAGAACAAGATGAGGGCCGAGAGCATAAGTCAGCGGTCGCGTAGCCCTAAGAGACCGCTGACTAGGTGGGGATGTGCCAGACCGAACCACAGTCGAGCCAGCGCGCAAGAGGGAGCACGAGCCAGGGTCAGCGACCGCTGACTCGGTCAACGGTGCAACGACCTCTGCGGATGGCACGGAGGAGCGCCTAACCGAGCCACTCAGCGGTCGCTAACATTGAGCGGCTGCTGACCTCTCTGTCTTTGCCTATAAATAGTCAACGTCTTTCACACTTTCGTGGGACCTTCTTCCAGACGTTTTGCACTTATATTTCGAGCACCTCTCGACCTATTGTTCTAGAGTCGAGACTTGTGATTTTTAGTTAGTCGTTTTTAGCTTTATTATTCAATTCCGAAGGTTAGCCAATTGTAACATTCTAGTTAGTTGTTTTTCCCGTTTATCGTTGTGGATTCAAGTTCGTTCCAGTTTATTAGTCAAGTTTACTTCTGTTTATATTCCGGTTCGTTTTTACTATTGAGTTCCTTTATTTGTTTATGCTTTCGCGTTTCTATTTCGTTTATTTATTCTACATTCTCTTTGCTTTCAAATTCCAAGTTACTTTTATTCTTTCCAATTCGCAACTCGTTTTCTTAGATAAATAATTCGTTTCTTCGTTTACTTTTGTTAGTTTAGAATTTACATTCTTTCGTAATTTATATTCATTGCTTAGTTTTAAAACCTTCAAACGATCTTTTACTTGTTTTTGTTTTGAATAAAGAGTTAAATTGTCCTGCTAAGTCTTCCTTGAGAATACGACTTGAGTTGACTTATCATTGCTAGACGACCTCGTTAAATTGCGAGCGACTCGAAACAATTTTAGTCGAACAATGACGACTCTTCTCTAACTGTCGAAGGAGACCAACTAACGTATCCCCCACGATTAACAAATATCCAAACAAAAATTTTCCTTGCAAGGGATCTTGTCTATATAGAAATACACTCTTTTATCTACAAGGACACGATCAGCGTAATATGTAATCACCAACCCGGTAATAAGGACCCCCTCCCTTCGGTACATGATTTCTAATTCTCAAACTATCTAAGTGTTTTATTTATTCCTCATGAACACATGCTCACACATGTGCTAACTTGAGAGTTAGAGGAGTCTCTTCTTTAGAGAACTCCCATTTTTCAAGTTCACCGGCCACCTCATTCATTCCTAGCAAAATATATGTGATACAGTTAGCAAACAAATTTGTTTTCAGTTAACGATCCATTGATAGCAAGTATAAAATTAAGTTATGAATGATTTTTCTACTTCTATTTGGAATTTTTATGGATTTTAACCAACTCTAATAAAACAAATCAAAATAATCCAACAAAACCTTTTATTCGATTTAATTTTTGTTATTTCGGTTAGTATTGGTTGTAGGAGGTGTTATAGACTTATATGTTTAGGACATATTACGGAAGCAAGCATTGAATTATCTTAATCCTTATGAATAGTTATGGAAGTATATTATTATATAAGATAATATTCATACCTTCATTGTTATATGAAATATTTTTATTATTCTTTATTATATTCGACTAAAATTCTAAATATTTTATTAATTTTTGGTACGAAAGAACAATGAGACCGACGAATTAATATTTAGAGTGAGATTGGAATCTCACATGATAGATGTTGAGGCAAAGAAGAAATGTGAGGTGATATGAATAATGAATGAAAGAGTGCCACATAGAATCACCACCATGACAAATTCATAAATATAATGAGAAAAAGGAAATACGACACCTCGTTCCAACTGCCGCAAACGGTTTTGCCGTGAGGGCCAACTACCACCCGGTTACAGTTGGACACGTGTTTTTCCCTCCAACATTTACACGTGCTTCCCTTGAACAAATGCATTTATTCTCATATCCTTTTAGCAATTTAGCTGTAAAACATTTTAAAAGATTTTTTTTTTTCTCTTATTCATAATATTATCTAGGAACACAGATAAATTAGCTCTTCTCTCGTTACGTCACGCAAAAGAATTTGCTCTAACGACAACAACTTACAAGTATAAGTTCATAATACTCTCTCTCAATTCACATACTATAAATAAAATTTTTGATATGTAAACATGTTTTGTGAACACACTGAAATTATAAAAATATAAAAAATCTTGGAGGACCCATGAATAATATTATTTGAATGGGTGAAGTTAGATAAATTATATATTAATTTATTTAATTCCAAACAATAATCTATAAGGCAAGTAAATAATTTCCAAGTATTTACTTGCAACAAAGGCACGTGAGATGTTGGTTGATATAGTTTTATGCCGACCTGCCTAATTTTGTTTGTAGAAAAGGACTTCCTGTGTTCAATTTTATCACTGACGAGTAAATTCATTTTCCATTTTCCATTTTGTTTTATTTTTTATTTTTTATTTTTTATTTTTTATTTCTTAAAGATAAAGTAACAAATAAGTCTTTTCAAAGTTTTCTATTTGTTGTCTTAATCCTCAAACAAATTAAGATCCATGACTTCTTAGTTAATCACTTCATGTTGTTTTTTGACCATAATTATTTTGGAATGAGCTCTTTTATAGTACAGTATAATGCTCGCAAATTGTTCAATAAAATACTTGTAATAACCTTTAACGATGATAAATGAGCAACAAAGGGTCGTGCTAATTTATAAGCGTCCGAGTGATTTGATTATCCTTCATAGGGATGATGTCTATCTTAGGTACTTATTTGTTATGTTTCTCTTCTTTTTATAAGCATCCAAAATATATGTAGAATCAATATTTGAGGTTGATTAAATTAAATTTATATATTTTTTATTATTTTATGAATGCGAAAGTTAAATTTTAAATTAAAATTAATATGTAGAGAAAATCACACCCATTAATTTATAAAAATGAATGATTGAGATCTATTCTTATTTCTCACATAACAATTCTTTTTTATATGATTCAAAATATATGTACGCATACATATATAAAAAATCTAACCACAAAATGATGCTTAAGTGAGAGAATTATAGCACGTACATAAATGTAGAGAATTAATCAATGTTTAATATTTAATCTTTATTGCTTTAATCCTTTTGATTATTGCTTATAATTATAATTGGAAAATTAAAGGAGAAAATATATGTTAACATTAAATAAAATATGTTTAAGTAAGAGAATAATTAATACCTAATTTTGTTTTATTGTTTGTACCATTATTCATTATAATGAAAAGTCATTAATATAAATTAATAAAGACGAGAAAAAATAATATATCAATATTAAATATATACAGACAAGAGAAATATGGGTATAAAATTTGAAAATGATTTATATTATTAAAATGTATATTTAACCACTGCTTTATTTGCAGCGTAATTACCACCCTACAAAATTTTAAAATTAATTATATATGTTTAATTTTAGTTGAAATATCTATAACAAATTCTATTATAACTCTCCCTTTTATATATATATATTCGACTATTTTTTATATAATTTTATTTTAAATATTATAAAAATAATTTTTATATTAATATTATAAACGTAATATATTTAATATATTTATTTTCAGTAAGAATAATATCCAATTTAATATATATTCATTTCTCTTCTCCAAAACATATTTCTGGAGTGAATTAACTCTATATTTTTATTTTTACTTCTCATATATACCAACAAGAAATTACATGTAACTATTCTAATTAAACAGAAAGAATCACCCCACCATGATTGATTTTTTTTTAACATGTTTGCAAATGATGTTACATGCATGTAGCTAAATAAGAAATATTTAATAAAAGTTTATTAATTATCACTTTCCGACTATAATTTACTTTCCGACTATGATTTGTTGATTATATTATAGTTTATATTTATTAAATATGAAATAATATAAAAAAAATTACAATAAATCATATCCTTTATATGTAATTATGCGACATTGACACATATGCCGCGAACATAATTTCTATAATATTTTTGAAAAATATATGGAACAATTCAAATTTACACTGTTGTACTTTACAATAAATCATATCCTTTATATGTAATTATGTGACATTGACACATATGCCGTGAACATAATTTTTATAATTTTTTTGAAAAATATATGGAACAATTCAAATTTACAGTGTTGTGCTTTACATTTTATCTAACAAAATTTGCAAATAACAAGATCATTCATTATATTTTAATCAAAGGATTATAATGAATCATAGTTAATACCTACAAATCGATTTTTATTTCATCCAATTCAAATTTATATATAACTATAACATATATATTTTGTTCACGAATTTTCCTTTACCTTTAAGTAATCGATACATAATTAAGGATAAATATATTATAATACCCGCTTATAAATAGCAAACTCAAAAATTAGCTATCAAAATTAAAAATATAAAATTCTTGTAACATGTTAGATCAAATGTCGTAAAAGCATTTAATGGTATTGAAGTAGCCGTTGACGAATTAGATAATAAAGAATATTTTTTGGTAAAATTAATAGAGTACTTGTATTTTCAATTTTAATAATTACTACTTCCGTTCTAGTTTAAATGTCCAACATTAATATTACAATAGATATATGTGAATATAAAATAAGAGAGTTAAGATGGAAGGCAGGGAGTACTTATTAAAAAAAAAATTGTTATCTATAATGATTAAGATAGGGTTGAATATTTTATTAACGTTTACGTGCCAGCTTAAATTATTTAATTGCCTAAGTTGGAGAGCGATTTACAAAAATTATATTTTCATGGATAGGACTTTACTAATTTGTTGCAAAAAAAGCCCAAGCATTAAATCGAGAATATAAATTGGTAACATGGTACTGCTTAGTAGTATATTATATCATCTATTTATATTTGTTATAACATTAACTAACTTTCAGAATAATGTGTAACTTCCAAAATAAGTTAGGAATTATGACTCATTTTAACCAAAACAGACAAAGACACGTACAATTATGAGTTCTCAGAATTCACATGAAGTTTAACTAGATGATTGATAAAATAGCTCCTCTTGTACCAAATTGATAGGATAATTTGGATATTGAGTGGAAACATTATTTAAAATTATATTTGCCATTATGTTCAATTTTGTGTCTATAGCATGAAACAAAATTTCTAATTAATTACAGGGTGTAAGTGAGTCGAGACAACTCATGAGCTATTCGAGATGGACTCGAGAAAAACATGAATATCGAGTCGAGCTAAACATCGAGTCGAGCTATTCGAGTATATATCGAGTTCGAGTTAAATGATACTCGGCTCGATAGGCTCGGGAGCCTAGGTTATGATTTTACATTAATATCATTTATTGTTAAACAAGTCTAAACGAGTTTAAATAAGCGTAAACGAGCTTAATTGAGATAAAATTCAAATTATACCAACAATCGAGCTTAATCGAGTCAAGCTCGAGCTTATTGAGTTTTTCATTGAGTCAAACTCGAGCTCAATAACTTAAAACTCGACTGTCTCAAGCTAGAGCTTGACACTTATGAACCGAACTCGAGTTTGAGCAATTCAATACACTGTTTGACTCGACTCGTTTACACCCCTAATTGTGTAGATAGCCAAGGATGTATCCTTATTTTGGATAAGTTGAAGACCCATTGGACAATTTGGCTAAAGCTAAAGGATCATGATGAAATTATAAAAAATGTTAGTACCTTATATATGATAATTGGAGTATTCAGTTTGATTTTGCAAGGAGTAATGTTGCAAATATGCAACCAAATGGGGGTCCCATATTTTTATAAGATTGAGACTGGAAACAAACAGTGGCAGCAGTTGAGATTTGAAGTCAAAAGAATCTGAAGAAGTTGCAGTTACCAAATACTGTCATAAAAATAACTGAAACAAATCATAGCTGCGTTAAGACAATTACACAAGCCATAAAACTGCACATTCTATACTTTTCATTCTTTGTTGCACTATATAAATTATAACCAGTTGGTTTTGGTTTCCACCATTTTGTTTTCTTCTTTCTGCTCAAACCGTGTAAGCAAAATCTCAAGTTTATCTATTTATTTGATGTTGATTTGAGGAAGTGACTAGTGTTATTTTAGTAGCTAGGAAATGTTATTTGTGTTAATGATTATGAAATTGATTTGTTATGTTGTTTGATGAATTCCAGTGGAGAATTAGAGTAAAATAAGAATGGAGGTCTCAGGCATGACTGTGGAAAAGGCTGTGCAAGAGGTGATGAGAATGCACAAGTTGTTGCCGGCTCGGCCCGGGATCGAGGAAGTCGAGGCAGCCCGAAGTCTGATCCAGAATGTGGAGAGGGAAGAAGAGTTGAGACTGGAGAGAATTTCTCAGCCAAACACGGCAAAAGAATTGCCAGAAGAACTGTTCATTATTCTGCAACAACTGCAGAGGACTCTGCTTCATATGCACAGCAAAGAGCAAAAGAAGGAGGCTCAGAAACTCTTGGATGTGGAGAACATCCACCTACTATTTGATGATCTGATTCAGAGAGCCTCAGTATGTCTCAAATCCTATGCGTCTTCCAAAAATTCCAAGTCCAAGAACACGAGCAGCTCGTCTCTTGCACTTTTAGCTTCTTCTACCACCAGTGATTTGAATTCGACGTCTCCGAAAGCTGCTCCACCATTGCTGCCACCACCTTCTGTTCATGTGAGAAAGGCTGTGAAGGCGAAGGATGATTCTTATTTAACGAAGCCCTTTAAGGCCCTTGATATAGAACGCCTGGATGCTCAATCAAGGGATGATTTGACAGTTCCGACAGTAGTAGATTCTACTCTCAGATCAGGATCTGCTCATGGTGAGTTCACTATTTCTTGCAAGACTAGTAATACTGTCTTTGTCCTTGCTCATATAGCATCTATTGGTTTATTGCAGGCGAGAAAATGAATTTAATAAAGCTAGCTAGTTGCATTGAGGTGTCTGCGAAGAAGGGAGCTCAAGTGCTCCTTCTGCAGGGGAAATTATCAGAGCAAGTTGATTGGATTCCTGATTCAATCGGGAAGCTCTCGAGTTTAACAAAGCTGGATTTATCAGAAAACGCAATAGTGATGTTGCCAGATGCAATAGGCGGGCTTTCGTCACTAAAAACTCTCGATTTGCACGGAAACAGACTCCAAGAATTGCCAGAATCAATAGGGAACTTACTCCACTTGCTCCATCTTGATCTGAGAGGAAACCACTTAACAACATTGCCTTCATCCTTGGATAGGCTGGTTCGCCTTCATGAGCTCGATTTGAGCTCTAATGGTATCCAAGTGGTTCCAGAAACCATAGGGTCACTTGCCAGCCTCCAAAAACTAAGCGTGGAAACGAACGACATAGAGGAGATCCCTCATGCTATAGGCAGGTGCACTAATTTGAAGGAGCTTCGTGCAGATTATAACCACCTGAAAGCGCTCCCAGAAGCAGTGGGACGAATCGGGTCGTTGGAGATTCTGACAGTGCGTTACAACAACATTAGGCAGCTGCCAACAACAATGGCATCATTAACTAGGTTGAGAGAGCTGGATGTGAGTTTCAACGAGCTTGAAGCTATACCAGAGAGCCTGTGCTTTGCAACAACACTTGTAAAGATGGATGTGAGCAACAACTTTGCTGATCTGCAAGCACTGCCGAGGTCCATAGGGAACCTGGAGATGCTGGAGGAATTGATGAGCAATAATAATCAGATTAGAGCTCTACCAGAATCTTTTGGAATGCTGAGTAGGCTGCGTGTGCTGAATGTGGAGGGTAATCCGCTGGTAGTGCCACCAAGAGATGTGATTGAGAAAGGAGCTCAGGTATTGTTTGTTTGTTTGTTTGTTGTTGTTGTTTTGTATGTTTACTCTCAAGTATATTTGGGATTTGAATTATGAGATGAGATTTGGTGGTTTAGGCTGTGGTTGCTTACATGGCTGATGTTGCTGGGAAGAGGGAGATGAAGCCACACGCAACTAAACAAAAGAAATCTTGGCCTCATAAATGGTTGTTTTCGATCTCTAATAAGCGCAAGCGCGACCTTGTGGAGTATACAAAAGCCTAGTTTGCACTGACTCTCTCTCGATCTGTATTTTAGCTTCTTTGGGTAAATGCAATGTCTACTTTCACCCAAGTGAAGCAGTGTGTCCAGTCCAGTTTCTATAGGCATATTCCGTTAAATAAGTGTTGATTATTGTGTAACTACCACGATGCAGATTTCTTATTCCGTCTTCAAATTCTTGCAATTTTGTGGCCGTGCACAACAATGCAGACGTGTTAAACAAACACGCACACAATCATCAAGACAACAAAGAACACCAGATTTGTATACTCAATTCATCTTACGATTACGATTACGATTACGTCTGGAAGCCATGTCATCTTATTGAGGAATATTGTGTTGTACCACATTGATGACTGGACTTTGCTTGATTTCATATGGGGGGTTTGTTGCTTGTAGATGTGGATGTAAGTAGATTGAAGCAATCAACAAGAATTTATAGTTTGTCAAATATTTGTTGTTAAAAGCAAGCTCATAGAGCGTCGAGATCGATCTTGCTCGATTATGTTTAACTTTATCTCTCTTAATTCTTATATTCATTAATTTCTATTGATCAATAATGGTCATTAAACTATGATCAATTCACAAATTATAAGTCGCATTTTTTACAATGTTATTACAAACTAAAATTTTATAATTTGCACGTTTTTTTATTTTATTTTTTTTTTTCAACTAAAATTTGTCACACATGATAAATTTGTTTCTAAGCTTAAAATTCATCAAAAATAAGATTGGATGGAGTGTTCCGCGTTTTGAGTGTTCCGTGTTTTGAGATTGCGAGCATAGTGATATTTGCAGAGTTTATCACATAATTAGAATTTTCTTAAAAATCATTATTGAAGCTTGAAGGATATTTATAGGTATGGAAGATGAAACTCAATTAAAATTTCTAGCCGTCGTAACTTGAATATGTTTTTCATAGACGTTGAATCCATTGTCATTGTTTGTTATTTATTTATGGTAAAAGTGAATCTCTCATTTCCATATAGTTGATTCTTTGCTTGAAGAAGATATGTTAGAAATTACTACTCAAGTTGGAGGGTCTAAAAATACTTCAATTATTCTCCAAAATCACCATGGGAGATTTATGATCCTTAACGCTCCAAAGAAGTCATCAAAATTCAAACGCTAAATCCAACAATCGAAACACAACGATATTTCCCAAAGTGTTGATTATCGAAAGATTTCATATTCTTGATATTATGTTCTAAGCCCACTTAAAACTATCATATGCTTACAATACATATCATAACTCACTTATAGTTTTGTAATAGATTTTGATTTATCGATGTAATAACTATAAGATTATACAATTCCATAGCTATAGTTATCTATCTATGTAAGTGATGGAGATCAACGTTATATAGAAAGTAAGGTTGTAAAGGTCACGACCAATAAATCGTGCATATATTCTAGTCAAGTTACACTGCATATGTGGCAAGTACTCGGCCATAAATAAGTGAGTAATCCAATATTAAATGATTCTCCAATCTAGACTGATTCGATGTTGATACATGAGGTTGTCTGAACCACATAAAAATTATTTTTGTTCTTTATATTATGCATTTAACTAGTTGCATTTTAACTGGCCAATTGTGTCTAAATTAATCTTACTAAAGAACATTTTGACTTAACAAAGAAAATTTTTTACATATAAAATCAACCAACTAACCACCAAACTTTCGCATATGATCTCATGTGTCATCAGGTGGCCTGTTTGATAAAGCAAGATCAACTCACTCTTTTATACCATTATCTTGACACATCTATCTCTCATTTAATAAGAGAAGCCAACCTTGACATCCCAAACGAGCTTATCATAAGCGAGTTGACACTCTCATCCTTGATTCAAAGCAACTAAGAAAAATTTGTAATTAGTATAATTTTCCTCCCTATATACCAATCTAGCTTTTTTTAGGACCAAAAAGATAGCTAAGAAAACATGAAGATATGACAATTAATGACTTTATAGTGTTACCATTACTATACAGTCCTCCACAACAGCGCCATAATTTAATCGCAATATTTTCTAAAATAAAATATGTAGTAGAGACAAGTCAATTATTATATCCACATGAACTGATATATCGGAAAAAAAACTTATTAATAAACACAAATACCTTATTATTATCTAGAAAATAGATTATAAAGATGAGTTTTTAATAACCAATGAAGAAAATTAAACAAACTGAAAACAAAAGATAGAAATCAAATACGAGAAAACGGATCCTAAGACATGCATCGACACTAAGGGGGTGTTTGGCTAAGCTTATAAGCTCCTTAAAACAACTTATAAGTTGTTTAGGAGCTTATAAGCTCTTTAAAAATGTTTGGCAAATTAAGCTCTTTGAGAGCTTATAAGTTGTAAGAATAAGCTCTTAGATCTTATAAGATCTCCAAAAAATAAGTAGCTTCACCCCAACTTATTTTCACAATTTATAAGCTCTTGTAATAGCTTATAACCTACAAGAGTTTATAAGCACTTTAAAATAAGCTTAGTCAAACACCCTCTAAATCAAATTCACATATTTAATCGAATTATCAATTTTTATTCAATTCATGTGAATGATCAAAAATATAATCATAAAGTGTTGATAGGTGTAATATCCCGCTAATTTCTAAATTATACTTTTAAGTGTTCTAACTATTAAGGGACCTAGGTATGATGAAATAAGAATTTTAGGAAAAACCTAGAGCCTATTAGGACCTACCATGTTAATTTGGCAGACCGGGAAAGCTTTTTAAAAGGTTTATTTAAAAAAAATGAACTTTTCATGCATAAGTCGAAAGTATATACATATTACAGTCCTTGCGTAGAGTTTTTCAAAAGAAAAATATTGGCACTAGGTTTACCCAAAAAGGAGTTCGTATGCAACCGCTACGAATTTTTAAAGTTTAAGCACGTCGTTAAAAAACATAGTTTTTCCATGCATGACCGAAACTATATCAATATTATAGTCATTGTGTAGAGTATGAAGAAAGGGAAATGTTGACGTTAGGTTTGCCCGAAAAGGAAATCGTGTGTAGAAGTTACGACTTTTTAAGGTTAAAGCATTAATAATAATATAATATAATATATAAAAAAATAATAAAAAAAATTCTAAATTTTCCTATAAAAGGGGAGAGGAGTCGTGACTTCCTCCCCACATTTACAGAAGCAGCGCCCCCCTCCTTTCCTCTCTGCTTCTCCTCTCTTCTTCTTCTCCTCCTATTTTCTTCTTTTTCTGCCATTTTCGGGTATCGAGGTTCTGCCGGTTAAAAAATTGAGGATCGATTAAAATTAAGGTACGTCAGGGCAAGGTCGAAGGTAGGCATGGAGCTTGACGAAAGTGGCTTAGCCGCCGTTGAGTCTTCGTCGCCATCGTTTCGATATCATTATCTTCATGTTTTCTCCTCTCGTTATATTCTTCATTCATTGTCCCAATCATGACTAACGGTCTATCAGACGGATAAGGTCCCTTAAGGTTTTGAGTTTCTGACCATAAGATCCGTTACTCTGCCGGATTGAATTTTAGATTTGGACCCGGTTAGGATCGACATGTCATGATTTATTGCATTATTTCATGTTTTTCTAAAGGAAAAATATTCACGGTCTATCATTTTTCAATAAAATTTATAGTGCATGTAGAGAAAAAAATATAGGATTTTCTGAAAGAGGTTTCATTAATTTTCATCGGTCCAATTTTCATAGATTTGAAAAAGACTACGAATCTTCTCGATTAAGCTTCGAGGTAAAGTTACATATTTTAAAAATGTTTATACATATTCCTATAGGGAATAATGTCCGGATTATTTTTGCCTTCTTGGCCAAAGTCATTTGAAAGTCCGGTTGCTGCCAAATTAATTTATTACGTGATAAAAAGAATAATATTGAGCCTAAAAATTTAGTAGTACTTATCTATAGTTCCTTTTGGGAAATTAAAGCCAAAATATATTCCCTATGACTAACAGGTACCTAGCACTGAAATTTGAGCTCATAAGGATTTACGGTTTTCCCGTAATCGAGGAATATCATCGGTGAAAGGTTGGGGATATATACGTATTTTGAGTTATTAAGCTCTTTTCTTTAAAATGAAAAATGCATGGATCTCTGTTAAAATGTTTTCACGAAGGTATCGACTGTTTAATGCTCTTATCGACCGCCGGGGGTTCTTATTCGGCCTAACACGTTGATTTAAGGACTGTGATCACTTAGTCTCTACTGCGGTGGGTTGATCACCATCGGGTTTTGACTCATGCTATGTTAGGGTGTACGGTTCGCCGAGCCCTATTTGACTGAATGTTTATGATCCGTCGGTGGTAAAAGGCCCGGGACATAACCTATATAAGAGTAACGTCATGCCGGGTCATGTTTAATTTATGCACAAATATTTTGCTTACTTAGAAGTTATTTTTGTTTTAAAACCTTCTAAGGTAAGTATACTGAACAGAGACTATGTTTTTCATTTTATGAAAAACCCAACTGAGTGCACTAGTACTCACCCCACGTTTTATAAAAATTTTCACAGGATAAGGAAGCAGCATGATGTGTGTGGCTGAGGAATGGTGTTATTGGGATGACGATTGCTTCATCACGAGAACGGTTTACCGTTCTATACATAAGAATTTCCGCTGCCATGCTCACGTATGTTATAATATTTATGAAATAATTATCATTCACGTATATGTGTGTGATAATATATATGTTTAAAGTCTAAGATCATTTTCTCATTCCACGAAGGCCTCATCGGCCATTATTAATAAAGGTTCATGTTATCATATTATCATTGCCCATTACATGCATACACGTGCATAGGAGAGCTTAGAAGTAGTCGGCCCCTCTTGGACGCTCAACTCCTCGGCCCCTTGTGTAGTGTTCGAGCGAATGCCGACCACACTTGGTGAGCTGGGTGAGTGACTCCTTTTGGCGAGCTAGGCTCACTAACCTCCGCCTTTGATCGACGGTTCTTATTGGACGATTCGGCCTCTCGAGGATTCTGGATTACCGTTCCTACGAGATGAGCTGTATTATCTCCAACCCCGTCTTTCATATTGGATGATTCGGCCGCTTGGGATTCAGGATTACGGTTCCCATGTATCGAGCTGTATTATCTCCAATTCATTTCATCTTGGATGATTCGGCCGCTTGGGATTCTGGATTACCGCTCCCATGACTCGAGCTGTATTATCTCCAATTCATTTCATCTTGGATGATTCAGCCGCTTGGGATTCTGGATTACCGCTCCCATGACTCGAGCTGTATTATCTCCATATTGCATATGATTCATTTTAGATTCATTATTATAGACATTGTCTTTGCATTGGTTAGCTGTTGGGTGACAAATGGCATAGTCAAAGTTATAGAGGAGATGCTGTCCGATTTTCAAGGACAACTCTCACTTATATAATGCACACGAACACAATGCCCCCTTTCTTCCCCACTTCTTTTATCCCCGCCCAGTCACGCCCTTGGCACGTGCGCCGTCCCTCGGGATTTGGGGCGTGACAATAGGGCATTCTACGATAGTAAGCTAGCTTAAATTTTATCTCTTTTAAATCTCAAGGCAAATAAACTAGTTACAAAAAGCACAATATGAATTTTCTTATACAATTTACCTATCTTTGCTAGTTTTCAAGGTGAGGTCTGTATTTTATTTCGAGAGATTGATTAAGTAATCAATTCGAATAAAATATTAAAAACACAATTGACATGTAATAATAGTGATCAATTATTAAAACATAAGGATTAAAGTCAAGAGTCTCAAAATTCCGCATTCACCACGTTGACCACAAAAGTTTGATACTATTATCCATCGATTAGAATTTATAAATTTTCAAATGCCATAAACTTAGTAGTCATGGGGAACTTTTTTATAGGTGGAATTAGATTTTTAAATCTTAGTACTGTTGTGTATAATATAATCTATTCTACTGCTATATCCTAAATGATATGCTATTCAAATTTTTAATATAATTGTTTAATCAAGTAAAAAAAATTAAATTCAAGTATTTATATATTCACTTTGTTGACTGCAGTTTCTTTTTTGGCTTGTCCCATTGACAGTAATCATTTTTTTGAAAAAAGAAAAAATTAACTTTAAAATATTAACTCTTACCTTTTTAAAACATAACAATTTAATTTCTTAATCTTCGTACTGAATTTCTTGTGACTGGTTTTAACGTGACAGAAGGAGTTAATTTAAAAAATACCTTTTAATATCGATTTTACCCTGTAATACCGGTTTTACCTTTCTAAAAATACCCAATTTAAAAAACATATATGTTCAAAAATATTCAAAACTAAAGATTCATGTCAAAAATAACCACTTTTTAAAGTAGTCAACTATTTGCACACCAACACCCATTTATTCTTTGGGGCCCACGCAATTGGAAGTGTATTGGAAATTAGGTACTTAATGTTTTAACATTTCTCCATACTGCTCCAACGTTCATCTTCTTCCTCACATTTCTGCCATCACCACTCGCTGCCTCTCGCTCCCTCTTTCTCCATCGCTGGTTTTTTTCTTCCACCGCTCCATCAAATTGCCACCATCTCATTGAATTGTTCTTCCTCAAATTTCTGCCATCACCGCTCGCTGCTGTTTAGTACATTTTACACGTATTTTCAAGTCTCGTTTTGTAGTATTTTAGTTAATTTTATTTAGTATTTCGTTCATTATTACGCCGGGTGTTGAATTTATGTGTAGGTTTTTTTGGTGTGGAAAAATGGCGCAAAATGGAGTCGTAGAGATGAAGTTTGGCGCGAGAAAGCGTAAAGGACGAGCCGAGGAAACCGGACGGGAGATCGCTAGGAGTTATGGGCAGAAACGAGAGGAGAAACAACGCGAGAGCATGGCCATATGCGAAAGTTACGTCTTGCGCCAACAACTTGAAGATCTCCTTCTGAACCACTTCCATGAGGACTGGATTTAGTCTTCGTTGGCTATCTCGTTTTGGAACGAAGTCTTCCTCAAGATTCATGTGATGCATGCATGTAGTAGGACTAATGTCACGAATGTTCGCTAGGCCTCATCCAAAAGCGAGTTTGTGCCTTTTGAGAACTAGAAGTAATTTATTTTCTTGGTCCCTTGTCAGCTCGGCTGAGATAATCACTGGTTTGTTTTCACATTCTTCCAAGAAAAAACATATTTAAGGTAAGTGGAGAGCTTCTTGAGTTCTAATTTATCGGGTGTGGGCGCTTCCTTGGGTTTCGCCTGAGTGATGGATTTTTCGTCAATTTTCTGCACTGAGGAATCAATAGCATCAACGTAATAACAATCATCAATAAAATTAACAGACGGTATGGTGCGACTCCTATGGGCATAAAAAGACACTTCCTCTTCTAGAACAGACATTTTAATTGTGTCATTTTTAACATCAATCAAAGTATTAGTGGTGGCCATGAATGGTCTTCCTAGAATGAGTGTAAGCTCTACACCATTTTCGTGCACGTCTCCAATTTCCAAGACAACGAAATCAATAGGAACAATCAATCCATGCGAGTAAACTGTAAATACATGCGAGTAGACTTTAGTTCACCTAATTCCAATTGCTTAAAAATAGAATACAACATCAAATTAATTCCTGCTCCTAGATCAAACATGTCTGATGCTTCCTTACCGTTTCCTAGAGAGATATTGATAACAAAGCCACATGGATCCTGCTGCTTAGGAGGTAAGGGCTGCTACATGATGAAGCTTGCCACTTCGGAGACTGTCACCACTTCTTGATCACTGAATTTCCTCCAAAGTTGACGTAATCTTTGAGGCTTCAGGTCCCGATCTTTCTTCGAATGTAGTTTTTTTTTAAGAATTATGTCTTGATGTTGGACATAAAATATTATTATCGTCCATATGTGCGCTTGATGGTATCATGTTAAAGAAATATATGACTTAGTGTTAGTTAGAAAGATGAGACTTGAATGGAATGAGTTTTAGAGATTAGATAGCTTGTTTAACTGAACAAATATTTTGTCAAATGATTTAACAAAATTCAAGATAAACCGAAGGAGAGAATCATTGTCTTTGAAATTCGGCGTGGGAGTTGTTGACACCATAAAGTATTCAAGGTTTGAATTTGAGCGAAGTCAATGAAGTATGGAGCTTATGAAAGGTACTACAACAATTTATATGCTTTTAGGGTTAAGAAGATTCATTTTGGATCGAATAGATACGAAGAAGTAGTAGGTGATAACTTGATTTTTGGGTTCAATATTGATATGAAGTGAAGTCAAATGAATAACATTAAAGGCAAGATAACAATCAAATGATTTTTATCAATTTCTTGGAAGGATATGAAATCCGAATGAAAAAAATAAGATAATAGGTGGGGAACATGTAAATTTCCCCATTAGAAAGTCAAAGGCTACGAGGGTTAGATTAACTTATCAATGAAGGGATTCAAAGTATGGTGTTTCAAGGAATGATTTCATTGTACAATTAAATGTTTCAAGAGAATATAATCCTTCAACTAAATGTTTCAATGACAATGGTGATGAAACAAGTACTAATCTCGTTTGGAAAAGAAAACTTTCATGGAATTTAAGTTGGTGGTTCATTGTGGAATTTGGAACATGTGAAACATTTATAGGATTTAAAGGACATCTGATTATTGGTACAGGAGGGTATTCAAGAAGAAACATGTTCACAAGTACTTGAGAGGAATATGGTGGAAAAGAATCAACCGTCAATCATGACGTCTAATCGAGGATAATAGATTTTAAAATGTGGAAGACTTTCTTGATTTTTCAACTCGGGAAAGCTGAAATGAGTTTAAATGAAAATATAGGATTACTCATTTCTATTTTTCAAGAATAAAAATGAGTTGTGGAACTCCACTTCTCGGATTTAGGCATACATCTCTCATCTTTCTTAAAATCATTCGTTGTATTATTCTCTTCATGAGTACTTCAAGTGACAATACACTTGCTACTAGTATATGTTTGGGTCTTTATCAAAAAGAAAAATATCTATAACCGAATCTAAGAAGAGTAGCAAAAGGGATATGTGCATATCGTGTCAATCATTTATTTGGAATGAAGTGAGAGTAAGTTTTACCATAAATGAATACTAACAAACTCGTGAATTATGAATAACTCTAATTGAATAGAAATTGTTGGTGTTTTACAACTAGATATCATTATTTGGGAAACAAGTGTAACCAACAAGAGAATAGTGTGGTTTCAATTTGTTGAAGAGCTCAAGGGATACATTTGTATAACATGACATGAATGCTTATGTGACACGGTAAGATAGTGTCAGAAGAAAGAACTTCTATAACACTAGAGATAAAGATGGTCTCAGTAGTTGATCAAGGCGTACAAGATAAAGTTTGTTATACGAATGTCAAGGAAATTATTTTCGAAAAATAATGGTCATTTGACTTAGAAGAAATTAGGAAATTCATGAAACAAATATTTGGCTCAATGACAATAAAAGGAAAATAATGATCCAACAAAAATAACACTTTGTAAAGATTCACACAAGATGTGTGGAAAATATTTCGTTTATTGAACAAAATTTTACATCACTAGAGCTTTTCCAATATGAGGATGAAACAATGGGATATTAGTAATATATTGTAAATGAGGTAGAAGGTGGTTTCATAAGGAAACTTAAGTCATTAAATTGCATAGGAGTTGGAATTTTATTTTTGGGTAGTATGTGACGTAGATATCCAATATATATATAAGGTGTAGATGATAGCAATAAGATGTACTCTCAATTTGATTCAAACGATTAGTTCTTGATATATGAGTGGCTCTCTTGGAGATTTCTCCTAGGTCGGATGTGATTAACACTAGTTAGTATCGGTGATAGTGAAAGGTTGTATACTGAAAGCAAGACTTTATGCTTGTATACATGGATTCCTTAGTTCACTGCGTTTCTTCTATCTGAAATATTGTTATTGCATAATCCAATTAAAAGTCCATTTTAACTCATACTATAGATTATATGGTGTGTTGTAGATCATAGAAGATCATATAATTGGACAAAGTTGAGATATAAATTGAGTTCACAATCGAGGCAACTATGGGCGAGTTGTTGGTTTAGATTGTAACATAAATGGATAAATAGTTTGTCTTGACTATTTATTTATGCTAGTACCTACGTGTATTGAACAGGATCACAGTGAGATGTATTCTTATATTCTGACTAATTAAGAATCAAGATCTCGGTGACTTAAATAGTCTTAACCTTAATTGAATTAATCGGTGTGAATAATTAATTGACTATTGCTTTGATTTATCAAGGGTGAGAGTTCTATTGAAGCTCAATATACTCGATATTTTGGGTGATAGCAATTATTATTTGACATGCGATTACATTGCAATAAGGATCTGTGTCCTGCTGATAACAGGATGATAATATCCTCTCGAGGAACTTAATAAGTTTATCGTATTAAACCCTGCAGGTGGGATTAGTTCCGATACGATAATAAGTTTAAGTGGTAGCACTCGAGGTGTCATTTATTATTGAATGACTAATTAATTAATTAATTGATCGTCAGAGGGATTAATTAATTAATGGGTATTAGATATCTTAAACACGGAGATTAATTAAGTCTAATGCTAGCCCAGACTCACCTAAAGAATAAAGAGGTAATTCAGTATTAATTTTCTAGTGGAAATAAATTAATACTGGTGTCTCGATTTATATTCTGGGCTGATTAAGAAAATTGAACACCGGGAGGCCCAACTTTATTCGAGCTAGTAGATCCCCGCTTGGCCCAATAAAGGCCTAAGCTCTATTGTTATTTTCGGCCCTATCTCTATCTCTCACTAATGGACCCTTGTGTGATTTAATTAGGATGATGGGCTTATTATTAATACATAGTATTAATAGTAGCTTAAGCCCTAACCCTAATACTAACTATTCACTCACGCAAGAAAGGAGGGCACAAAATCTGTGAGAGGGAAAAGAGAGAGAGGGACGTCGACAATCACAAAGAGAGGAAGCTTGAGGATCGTTGCCACCCAACGTCAAGTTTCGCCATGGGAACAAGTCGGAAGATCACTCTAGAGTCTCTCATTGTCGGATTTGCTAGTAAGATTCAAATCTTCATGCAATAGGCACAATGATTTTGCATGTGTTCGTTTGGTATCCGGAATTGGTCACGGGCATATGGACCATATGAAATATTATGGTTCCTACAGATAGTTCTTAGGAAAGCTATGTATTTCTTTATCAATAGACAATAATCTATTTCGATTATACAAATCTATCGATGCTCCATCTTCTTGCCAAGGGCATGTCGTTGACTTATCTTGTTCTTGTAGGATTGTATTTAATTTAAACATTGGTTTTCACCTGGTGCGTTAGGGCTTGATATCATCACAACACTTTTGTCTTCTGGATTCGTCATCTTGCACATAACATTATAAGGTAAAGGTATTAAGAGTTAATGAGTTTCTTGTTCGTTGCTACTTGGTCTTCCATAGTGGCACTTTTGGAGTTCACGCGATGCCTTCATTAGAAATCTCCTCTTCATCGTGACTCTTGGAGTAACGTATAGAGCTTTACAATTTCGTTCATGGGTACATTTTCGTTGCTATTTAGTTTCTAGAAGCATATTACTTTATTCCAATCTGGGTCTATTCTATAAAATCAGTCTTATCATTGAGTTCATTGTCATCTAATTATAAACAAAAGGGAGAGACCTTCATTCGTCAATTTAGTTCATGATAGTAATAAGTAGGCATTCTAAGGCACGTGCGAGTCGCTTGTCATCGTCGTAAGTTGTTCTAAATGAGATCATTAGCTCATTGTTTCAACTTATTTTAATTAAGTTACTAGTAATAGAACGAGGTCATAATAGATTAATAAGCTAACCCAAGACGTATTCTCAAGGAAGGCTAAACAAGGTTTCATCTACGTTGTTTGACAAAAAGCAATTAAAATCTAAACACTCTAATTGTGTTTTGAATGAATATTAATCTAAAGTAATTAATTACCTAGTCGTGTGAAATTAAAGGAATTGAAAAACAAATTATCCAGGCGAGAATTAAGAAAGCAATTAAATCCTATGTCTAAGAACGAGGAATTAAGTGAAATAAATCTTGACATGCTTCGATTGATTGATTAACATGGATGATAGAATAAGAAATCCATAATTCAAACTTAATCAACAAAGACGGCATAAGAAAGTAAAAACAATAAATAATGAAGGAAGTAATAAGAACTCACGAATTAAATGAATAAATGATGCAATAATGATAAAAGTCTCAGGGTTGAATCACGATCGAATCCACAACGAAGGGAAATAGTGAAGTATGAATATGAAATAACAAAACTATCTGCTGTGTTTTCTCTCTTACTGCAAAACCCTAGAATGATAAGTCGTACATTAATATCACGCGAGCACATATTATATATGGGATAAATTCTGCTTAGGTAGCACTTAGTAGGGGGTAGCGACCGCTACCCCCACGTTTTGCATTGGTAGAGAAAAGTCGGGGCTTGCGCTCGCTACCCCCACATTATGCATTGGTTTCAACTGGGCGAGCTAGCGGCCACTGTGTAGCGGTCGCTGGGCTCGCATTCTGGCTTGGCCCCCACGTGGTGAGCTAGCGGTCGCTAGGCTCACGTTCTACCCGATGTGTGAACTTTTGAGGTCTAGCGGCCGCTGGGTGTTAACGACCGCTACCTTGGCAAGCTGCTAGCCCTCTTTTGTGTCGTTTCACCCTCGTTTCTCTTCTCGAACTTCATTAGCTCCATTTGTTCGACTCTTTACCTGAGATAAGAAAATATGGCCACCAATCAAATAGAACAACAATGGCAAGAGAATTTAATATATTATCGATTTAATATGCCGAGAAACGAGATCGAAAATGGGCAAAAAAATCCCCCCACACACAATGTTTTGTTTGTCCTCAAGCAAGTCTATGCTCAAAAATGATACAGAAATTTCAAAACAAGAAACGAGTTCAACTATGCAACAACATCATATTCGTTATGAATGCCTTAAAAGGGATCAAAAGACTATCACACTAATCACTACGGCGTGTTTCCCTCGTAATTCAACATCAATCCGATCAAACCTCAAAAACACGTGACGATATGGTTTTCAATCACTCAAAGCTAGACTTTTATTTCCTTCATCCATTTTTTTTAAAATCAAATCGCGCTAAGATGGTGATAGATAGAATAATGGCCACTAGGTGTGATCTTCCACATAAACCGAGTATCATAGTGTAGTGTCCCATACCCATTCATACAATATAATATCTTTCGATTTTTGATAGGAAGACGGGTAGAATTCTTATCACCTTCAAACGAATACTCAAAACGATCATTCGAGACAAATTGAGAAAGAGAGGGTTAAGTGGCCAATATTCACGAGAAGAAAACGATTCAATCTATACCCACATCATCCATGCTTATGCACCCCCCCCCCCCCCCCCCGCAATGAGAAAGATAAGAAGGGACTACCTGGAAAAAGGGATTATGCGGCGGAGATAATGCTAATCTGGAACAGGTTCAAAGCCAACTGCAAGAGAAACACAAGAAAACAAACCAAACAAAAAATAGGAAAACATACTAAACTCAGCCCCGGACACACACAAAAGAAAAAAAATAAAGGAAATTTGTACTAAACTGCAATGACAAGTCACTGCTGATCCGGTGGTGGAGGAGGATCGTAGAGGGCCCAGCTGGACCAATGCGCGTTCAGCTTGGCAACCCGATGATTGTTTTCAACAACCTGTTGGTACAGCCAAGCCGACTGCTCCTATGCCAATCGCCATAGGCAGGCCTACTCGATGAGGAGGTCGTGGGTATCATTCACCCGCTGCTCGATCCTCTTCTGGCTCTGAATCATTGTGTTGTTGTACTCTCCAAAGTCGTGGTAGAAAGTACGAGTCTCGTCAGCATAGGTCCCAAAATCCTACTGAAATGTGCCAAAGTCCTGGCGAAAAGTGTTGAAGTCGGTGCGGAAAGCTCTGAAGTCAGTGGTCAAGGCTTGGAACTGGGCACTCAGCTGATCAAGGTTCCCTGAGCAGGAGGAACCAGGGCCATAGTGATGCTGGCCGGATGAGGTATCGGCATACCCGGAGGATGTGCCGGTAGGGAAGGCATCGAGAATCTGAGCATCCTCATACTCATCCTCCTCGTACACCTCTAAGTCGCCAGAGGGAGGTGGAGGGTTAGCTGTAGCAGCGACTAGCTCGATTGTGTGATTCACCACACATTTGCAGACTGTGGATGGCTGCCGACGATAGTCCGCCATGCAAATCCATGCTTGTTTGAGCTCGAACATGTCGATCCGGGTGCAGTAGATGGTGTCAGAGGGATCGAGGTACTCCGGATCAAACACCTCGAAATGACGAGCAATGGCGGAAATCACCAGTGGAAGAGTGGCTTGATACCGGGATGTGGCTAGCATATTATTAAAAGTGTTGAGAATATAGTAGCCGGAACACACTCGAGTGCCTTGAGTCGTGCAGTGGAGGAGATAGAGCTCCGCGTGGTTGACTTTGTTCCCTTGCTCCTTGCTGGTTATGGCATACGAGAGAAAATTGTGGAGAATACTTAGCACGTTGTTTCTAATAAAACCCGCCGGCATCCCGCTGGATTGCCAATTGTGGAATCCTGTGAGGGCAGTCCAAGCAGCATTCGGGTTGAACTGAGACGGTGGGGTTTGATCCATGATATTTTTGCTGTGGAAAGCCATAATCCTACAAAGTTGAGAAATAGACAAATGACGACGGGGTACTTCCCACAATCTAAACTGACAATAGGTAATGTCCGCAGGCACATCAAATGTAGATAAGAATTCATGAGTAAGCATAATAGAACATTTATTTGACATTCTAGCATACTTTTTCAAACCTAAAACATTGAGATAACGTTCTAATTCTACAGTGCATCGCAAATTGTTCAATAAATTTCAATCCAAAGTGTGCGGAGGGGTTACCTCATGCCATGTCCACCACTCGTAGAACCGGCCCTCCAAGTCGGTTTGGATGAGAAACAGGCAGTTAAACTCCTCCCAGATGTCCTTCGGTCCCTCCGGTGGTTGTTGTGAGCTACTAGCGGTTTGTTCTCCGGCACGATGCTTTGTTCTTGTCATGGTGATCAGAAAAAATGATAAAGGAGGTCGCCTGAGAGAGGTGGCCGGAGTAGGCGGCAAGCGACGACCAGCGACAACGGGTTGCGATTAGCGGCGGCGGTTGGTGACTTGAGATGGTTTGGGAGTGAAGAAGATGGAAAGGGAATAAAATAGTAGGGTGAATAGGTTTTTTAGAGTAGTGGAGAAGGTGATGTTAAGAGATGATGGTGGTTGGAGATGGTGATGGTTGGAGATGGTGATGTGGGAAAAGTAAAAGGGTTGAGGATTTGATGATGGCGTCGGTGAAGGAGGAAGAAGGAAGAAGGGGAATGAATGGTGTGAAGGGAGAAGATAAGAAGTGAATTGGGTTGAAGAGATTTGTAGAGAAGGGAAGAAAAGAAGAAAAATGGCTTGGGAAAAGAAGAAGGGGATCTAAGGTTTCCGCTAGGGTAGCGGTCACTTGGGGGGGGGGGGGTAGCCCTAGCATTCTGGAATAGCACGCAGTGTGGGGACTAGCGGCCGTTGGGAGGTAGCGGTCGCTAGCCCTCCCTTCGGTGAGATGGGCAGAACACAGGGGTAGTGCTCACTAGGGGCTAGTGCTCGCTACCCCTGTGCGAGGTGGAGCGGAACAGAATGCGGAACTAGCGGCTACTAGGGGGGTAGCGGTCGCTAGTCCTGCTCTCGTAAAATCAAAACGAGGTTAGGGTAGCGTGCGCTGGGGGCCTAGTGGCTGCTACCCCACCTCTCGGCCAATGTTGCAATCGATTGTACGTTCCTTCCAAATTCACTTAAACCACATGATCAAAACACAAATTAATTCTCACCCAAACAGTATACGACTTAAAGGGAAAAGTAAAACGAACATAAACAAAATAAAAGAACAAAAGGAAATAAACGAAACAATTGTTTAACGTCATTAGCTCGACGAAAAATGCTCAATTAAGTGGTGAATCTTCAATTGGTGTCGACTCCACCGTGAAGTTTGTCGGCCATCCTTCAGTATAAGGCTTCACTCGATGCCCATTCACAACGAAAGAATCGGAACCTTCTTTAGCAAGCTTCACCGACCCGTATGGCTTCATGTCCTTCACAACAAATGGACTACTCCATGTCGACTTCAACTTCGCAGGAAACAATTTCAAGTGGAAACTGAACAGTAGCACCTTTATTCCGGGCTTGAGATCCTTGTGCAAAATCCTCTTATCATGAAGAGCCTTCACTTTATCCTTGTAAATCCGAGCATTGTCGTATGCCTCATTACGCAACTCATCGAGCTCCGACATCTGAAGGGAATGGTGCTCCGCAGCTTTGTGTAAGTCGAAATTGGATAATTTGATCGCCCGATAGGCTTTGTGCTCCACCTCTACCAGAAAATGGCATGCCTTTCCATACACGAGCTGATACGGGCTCATCCCCAAAATGCTCTTGTAGGCCGTTCGGTACACCCAAAGAGCATCATTCAACTTGATCGACCAATGCTTCCTAGATGGTTGGATAGTCTTCTCCAATATATTCTTGATTTTTCGGTTGCTAGTCTTCACTTGGCCCGACGTCTAAGGGTGATAGGGAGTGGTAATCTTATGAGTGATCTCATTTTTCTTCATAAGGCTCTCGAAAGGCTTCTTGCAGAAGTACTTTCCACCATGACTTATGATTTCACGTGGAAATCCAAACCTGCATAAAATATTTTTCTGCACGAACTTAAGCACCACATGAGAATCACACGTCCGAGTGGGGATAACCTTAATCCACTTGGACACGTAATCGACGACAAGTAAAATATATTCATATCCATGAGACTTTAGAAAGGGACCCATAAAATCAATACTCCATACATCAAAAATCTCAACTACAAGCACATATTAAGGAGCATCTCATTCCTACGACCAATCGAGCCAACTTTTTGGCATCTATCACAAGAGAGATAAAAAATATGCGCATCCTTAAATAATAAGGGCCAAAATAAACCTGACTGGAGGACTTTATGAGCCGTCTTTTGTCCTCAAAAATGACCACCACAATGTGTTTGGTGGCATATCTCCAATACCTTAGATTGGTCTTCCTCCGCAACATATCTCTGAATCACGTCATCTTTCCCGAACTTGAATAGAAAGGGGTCTTCCCAAAAGTACTGCCTGCACACATGTAGAAAACGCTTCCTTTCTTGGGAAGTTAGGTCAGACCTTAATTCACCACAAGCTAAATAATTAACGATGTTAGCAAACCAAGGCACTTGAGAAACACTATAAGCATGTTCATCAGAAAAAGACTCGGTTATGAATCCATGAGGAGAGTGAGAAGGAAAGTTCTCTAAACGAGATAGATGATCGGCAACGACGTTCTCACTACCTTTTTTTTTATCATGGATCTCGATATCAAACTCTTGGAAGAGCAAAACCCATTGAATCAACCTATGTTTTTCTTGGGGCTTAGTCAACAGATAACGTAATGCAGCATGATCACTATGAATAATTATTCTAGAACCAATGATATAAGCACAAAATTTATCGAGAGCAAAAACTACAACTAACATTTCTTTTTCAGTAGTAGTGTAGTTAACCTGAGCAGGATTTAGAATAGAACTAGCATAGTAAATAACGCGCAACATATTATCAACATGTTGACCCAAAACAGCTCCCACAGCAGAGTTCGACGCATCACACATGATTTCAAAAGGAAAAGACCAATTAGGACCGACAATAACAGGAGCACGACAAAATTTCTCTTTCAAAGCATTAAAAGCAGTAAGATAATCAGCATCAAAATCAATGGGAGTATCCTAGGCAAGCAATCGACAGAGGGGTTGACAAATTTTAGAGAAATCTTTTATAAATCGGCGATAAAAACCAGCATGACCCAAAAAACTTCTAATCTTCTTAACATCAGTCGGTGGAGGTAATTTTTCAATCACCTTTACCTTACCTTTATCAACCTCTATCCCCTTGCTCGACACTACATGTCTCAAAACTATACCACTACGAACCATATAATGACTTTTCTCCCAGCTCAAAGTAAGAAAATTTTTAACACAACGATCAAGCACACGATCAATCTTATCTAGGCAATCATCAAAAGAGGATCCAAACACAAAAAGGTTATCCATAAGGACCTCAACAAAATCACTAATCATATCAGAAAAGATAGACATCATACACCTTTGGGAGGTACCTAGCGCATTGCAGAGTCCAAACGGCATCCTTCGGAAGGCATAAGTCCCAAAAGGGCTAGTGACTGATCCTACTTCGGCTTCTGATCTAAAGCTCTCTCCCAAGACTTCCGATCCTTCGAATGCTTCTTCCAAACTGGAATCCTGCACAACAGAAATCTCGGCAAGGTATCAACAGAATCAATAAATGCACAATCTTCAATGGAATTTATAGATGACATCGTCTTGTTCTTATGCACAGAAATAATATTGTTTATCCTAAAACTGACATTTGAATGTTTCCATTTTTAACATCAATTATAGTGTTAGTAGTGGCCATAAAAGGTCTCCCTAACAACAGTGTGTGGTCTCGACCATTCTCATGTACATAACCTATCTCTAGCACAATAAAATCCATAGGCACAATCAAACCGCCAACACTAACAAGAATATTCTCAATAATTACTCTAGGGTAACTAACAGAACGGTCAGCTAACTGTAGGCTCATGCGAGTGAGTTTCAATTTTCCCAACTCTAATTCTTTTAAAATCGAGTAAGGCATGAGATTAATACCAACACCTAAATCTAGCATACCTGTGACAGTCTTACCATTTCTCAAGGTAATATTGATTACAAAACTACTTGTATCACGTTGCTTTTGTGGGAGAGGCTGATACATAATGGAGCTGGCCACCTCGGATACCATCACTGACTCGTCATCAGCAAATCTTCTCTTCTTCGAGGCAAGTTCTTTGAAGAACTTGAGGTATGCCGATACATTGTGAATGACGTCGAGTAGTGGCAGATTCACGTGCACTTGGGAAAGCATCTTATAGAAATCTGCAAACTGCCCCTCCAATTTCTCATTTTTCAGCCTGCTCAGAAAGGGAATCGGTGACTTGTATGGATTTGCCGTTTTGTGCAGCTGAACAACATGTTTTTCCTGCTCCTTCTCCTTCTCCTCTGCTACTTTATCCTCCTCAGCTTCCGAAAGCTCCACGTTTTTATCCACTTGCTTCCTACTACGTAGAATAGTAATAGCCTATAACTGGTGTGGTGAGTGTCCTTGCCCCGGTATCTGCCCTGTCTACTGCTACTGCTGCTGCATTTGATTTACAGCTCCTGAGATCTGCCCCACTTGACTCTCGAGGCATTTGATTATGGCCTCTTGAGCCTCCCTTGCTAGCTTCTTTTCTTGCATTAAAGTAGCTAGACTGTCTTCTAGAGAAGATTTAGGTGGTGCGGCCGCTCGTGATGCAGGTGTGAATGGTGGATGGAACTGTGGTGGAGGCGGCTGGAACTGAGGTGGCGGCTGCTAAAAGTGCGGTGGAGGTGGATAGTACCCATGCTGAGGTGGGTAGTATGGCTGTGGGGATAATACCCATGTAGAGGTGGGTAGTACTGCGATGGAGGTGCTCATCGGGTAGGGAAGTTAGATCTCTGCACCTGACTCTGTCCCTTCCATGTGGAGCTATTGTGAGATCTCCATCCTGAAGTCTGTTGGACTGAATTATGATCAAATGACTGTCGTGGCGGATATCCCTGAGCAGCATAGATATCCGCCTCTCCTTCAAAAGTTAAGTCTGTCATTCTGCTGCAGTTGTTCTCATCATGGGTAAGATCAGCAATGATAGGGCACGGTTCAGGTACCGGCTCGTGCTTTGCCACTGCATGGGCCTTGCTCATCTTCAACTCTTTTAGCTCTCTCATCATATCAGTCATCTGCCTCTTTAAATCCGAACTCACTCCGATTTCCTTGATCTCTACTCTCTTAGAACGAGAGGATTTCTGCTGCGAGTTGGTTGCTAGAGTCTCAAAGATCTCTACTGCTTCATCAATTGTCTTGTCAGATATTTTTCCTCTAGTTACTGTATCCACCATGAACTAATAAGTGTGCTGCAACCCATTGTAGAAGATCTTCCAGAGGAGTTCAGGCACAATCTAATGGTGAGGATATTGATGCTGCAACTCCCTGAATTGATCTAACGCCTCATGGAAAGGCTCGTCAGGTTCTTGAGCAAATTGCATGATCTGAAGACGAATCTGTTGAGTCTTGTGGTTCGGGTAGTAATTGAGCAGGAATGCAGTACTCACGGCTTTCCATGTAGGTAGAGATCATGCTGGAAGGGAGAGGTACCACGACTTCGCCCTGTCCTTCAGTTAGTAAGGAAAACACTACTATAGGAGCCTTCTTTGCTGAGTGTCTGAAGTGGGATGAACTGAGCAGCTGTGCATCCCTAATGAAGCGGAGTCGTCTTCATTAGCTAACACGTAGAATGAGGGCAGAAAGTTGATGTGGTTGTGATTCAGCTCATAATTTCTCTCCATAGCAGAGAGCACTATAGCAGATGTTGTAATTCTATAAGAGGGTCTGGTGAAATCTCCTAGCTTCCTAGGTGCTTCTTCTACGTCGGCCATGATTGCCAGTTTCTCTTTGAATAAAGTAGCAAGGTTGAAGACGTCCTGATATCGCTCCTCAAACACACTGTCTCTTCTATTGATATTGTCAATAAAGGAAACCAATTCTTGTCTCAAGCTTCGGCGACCTAGCATACACAAAACCAAAAAAATAAAAGATCAAAAGCACCTGAGGGAAAAAAGGATAAATAAAAAGAAAATAAAAGAAAAATAGAAAATAAAACGCAACACAAAAAAATGCCTAAAGTCTTCTCCGACAACGGTGCCCAAATTTGTTTCAAATTATTTTAATTAAGTTACTCGCAATAGAACGAAGTCATTATAGATTAATAAGCTAACCTAAGTCGTATTCTCAAGGAATGCTAAACAGGACTTCATCTAAGTTGTTTAATAAAAATCAATTAAAATCCTAAACACTCTAATTGTGGTTTGAATGAATATTAATCTAAATTAATTAATTACCTAGGCATGTAAAATTAAAGGAATTGAAAAATGAATTATCTAGGCGAGAATTAAGAAGGCAATTAAATCATAAGCCTAAGAATGAGCAATTAAATGAAATAAATCTTGACATGCTTCGATTGATTGATTAACATGGATGATAGAATAAGAAATCAATAATTCAAACTTAATCAACAAAGAAGGCACAAGAAAGTGAAAGCAATAAATAATGAAGGAAGTAATAAGAACTCACGAATTAAAGGAATACACGATGCAATAATGATAAAAGTCTCCGGGTTGAATCACGATCGAATCCACAACGAAGGGAAATAACGAAGTATGAATTTGAAATAACAAAACTATCTATTGTGTTTTCTCTCTTGCTTCAAAACCCTAGAATGATAAGTCGTACATTAAAATCACACGAGCATACTTTATATAAGGGAGAAATTCCGCCTAGGTAGAGTTCACTATGGGCTAGTGACCGCTACCCCCGCGTTCTGCATTGGTAGAGAAAAGTCGAGGCTAGCACTCGTTGGGGGCTAGCGAGCACATTATGCATTGGTTTCAACTGGGCGAGCTAGCGACCGCTAGGGGGTAGCGGTTGCTAGGCTCGCGTTCTGGCTTGGCCCCCGTGTGGTGAGCTAGCGGTCACTAGGTGCTAGAGGTCACTAGGCTCACGTTCTGCTGGATTTGTGAACTTTCGAGGGCTAGCGGCCGCTGGGTGCTAGCGACCACTACCCTGGTGCGCTGCTGGCCCTCTTTTGTGTCGTTTCACCCTCGTTTCTCTTCTCAAACCTCATTAGCTCCATTTGTTCGACTCTTTACCTGAGATATGAAAATATGGCCACCAAGGATCAAGTAGAACAACAAAGGTAAGAGAATTTAAAACATTATCGATTCAATATGCACGAGATACGAAACCAAAAACGGGCAAAACATTCATTGAGGTATCTAGCTTAACTCAAGTTCTCTAGACGTGCGAGTTTAAGTTCGAACTCTCCTACCATTACCTTATCAATAAATAGTCCTTGCTTATAATCTAATTCGAGAATTATCATGGTGATCACAACACGCTAGATGAGTCACAATGCCACTATCTCCACATACGTGGTACTTTACCATTTTACACTTTCAAATAGCTTGGAAAATGGTTATCATGTCATCAATATTATTATTTCTATCTCAAGGGCTAACTCAGTCCCTATCTTGAACATGTGAGCTTCCAATATATTTGTAAAATTACACAATCTAACTAGTGATGGTCTAAAATATTATTCATTTGATCTCAAGGGTACTACGCCCCTATCATGATCTCATAAAACATATCCATGTCTCACTTTACGGCAAAACATTACACTTTCATAAGTGAATCAATATATCAACGAAACTTTTCAATGTTGAATTTCATGGGCAAGTTAAAAAAATGATTCTCATAGTTTCACACATGTTCATTAGGAAATTTCTCTTCATATAACATGACTTGTACATGTCATTTTAAAAAATATTTTCAAATTATTTTAAAAACTTCATAATCATTTGAAAACATTATTACCTTATTTCCTGAGGCAGTGAAGAGAGCTATGAGAGAGAATTTATTTCACTCAAAGGAATCTAGAGAAATAGATTCTAGACTCAAGAAATAATGGAGAATGATTTCCGTATCTAGAGCGAACCAAAGCTCTGATACCATCATGTAACGCCTCGCGGGATGGAGCCACGCGGAATAGGGATTCAATGAATTATATTGGGAAATATTTTAATACGACAATAATGATGTAATTATTAAAGAAGAAATGAAAACTCCAGGAGTTTGGACACACTGGATATGACACGAGTTCAATGTATGGAGACATTGAACTGTAGATATTGAAATAATTGGTATTGAAGGTTGAAAGTTTTGTTTTAACGGTCAACATGATAAGAAATGAATTTGGATAAAAAAGGTCATTCACAAGATGAAAGCAAATGACAACATAATATGTATTAATATGACATTATCATCACCTTGGTAATCGACATTTATGAATAAGACACTCGATCAGGCCCACCGCATCGCCAGCTCATCACCGTCCTCCTAAAACATGTTAAAACAATTGAAAAAAAGATTTTGGGTTGAGTACAAGTGTACTCAGTGTGAGTCTTTTGCCTGACTTTTTCAGTGAAAAACAACATAAATCTTCGTTTAAAGAATATTATATGCCCAACCATATGATGCATGGCGTTTTAAAACGAAAGCCCACCATACACATATGAAAAGATACATTTTACCATCATATCGAGCTCTTCATCATTCTTGGCTCATTCACAGTGTTCCTCATTCCGACTAGATGGGAAAAACTGAAGTCTTCCGCGAATAATCCCCTTTCGCCAGACCAGGGAACTGGCAAAATTCACCCGATCCGGACTTTACGTGTACACTACCTTGGCCGGATCCGGCTCAAGGCACAATTGTTAACTTACATCATTTTCAGCGCCAATCAACGAGTACGGTAATACTGATTCGTCACATATAGGATACACATGAGCAAAATAAAAATATTTGGCATGTAAATTCACATTTTCATAAAAAGAAGTTCGAGCATAATAACTCAAAATATCGTACTGTAAATAGACTCACACATGTCACCGATGTAAGGAGCTCACATTTCGTTGTATATGATAGATGATATTCCTTGGTAAGACCCTACAAGATGAATCTCATGGCTGAGTACAAATCGATAGTCGCTAAACCCCTTCTCCAACCTTAAAAAATTTTAGTGCTTCGTAAACTTAATGTTTAATCATTCTAACATCTACTTATTAATTATCCAATGATCATCATTTACAAGACTTGTCTGCCAACCACTAAACAAATTTTAATTCATTATTAATCAATTCAAGTCATCACGATCGAAGGAGTAAAACTAATCTCGATTATACGAGTACTTTACATAATCATATTATCCGCGAACTTCGAGTAATGACTCATTCCAACTTAAGACATTAATCATACAAGTTATCCCTATATTTTTATTCATACTCCCGGATTTTTGAAAAAAACCAAGTGCTAATAACATTTCTCATGTTTATATATATATATATAATATATATATATATATACTAGAAATATTTATAAGTCATGCAATTAATTATATAACTATATTTTCATAAATATAAAAAGAATGCTCGTGATATGCATGATGCTCATGGTCATATAAATCATGTAAACACATAATCAAGTTTAAGATCATTCATAAAATAAATAAACTTAATTACATATGAATATTTATAATCTAATTTAGAATGTTATACGGGATAACACCTAACAATTTCCATAAATACTTCTCATAAAATGAAATTATAGTTAATCATTATACAAGAAATTTAGTCAAATATATCAAACATACATAACATTTCACAATATGTTGCTAATAACATATAACATAATTTAAGGTAAAGAAAGTCTTAATATTTTCATTAACAAGTTTAATGTAGATTGTTCGGTAGGCTTTAAAAAGTCATAACTATCTACACACATATCATTAGAGACTATAATGTATCAATATATAAAGATACTGAAGTCTTCTTTTATTTAAAAAAAAAACTAGAATCACAAATATTAAGTGAGGAAGAAGTTATTCAAGGCATACTAAGATCTGTCCAAAACAGTCATCTTACGGGCTGTCATTTTGTAAAATCCTTTAAAAATATTTACTCTTGTTTAAAAGTGTTGAAAACTTACAGATATGATACATATATATTAAAGGAGGTTTTGTAAAAATTTCAACCAAAGATGATTATTAAAACTCCATGAACGAAGATAAATAGTTCAACAATGTGTGAAAAATATTTCAGATCCATGCAATGAATATTAAAAATATCAAACCAACTTATTTTTCCCTAAAACTTGGTATTATTACTTTCTATATATCCTAATATTCCTAGAAAATTTTAAATATAGATTACACCTTCTAAAACCACATGAACTGATAAGACAAAGTGTCACCATTTACAAAGGTTTTCACTTCAAAATAGTCATCGTCTAGTATTTTTCAAAAAGCACACACATTATATAAATGGCTTAAAATTAACATTATTAATATTACCATAATAAAATTTCCACATAAATATTTTCATCATAAAAGGATAAGTAAATCATGTGAAACAGGCTGCATAAGTTATCTAAAAACAAGGGCATATGCAATATTTTTTGGTTTTTCGCAGTTGAGGGAGCTATTTCACGTATTTTTTTAAAAATAAAAAACGAACTTAGATTCAGCTCAAATTTTGTATACATATAGTTCACATAGCAAGGTTTGTATATAAAGATTTTCAAAATAAATGGAGAAGTATAACAATGCGAAATAGACAGAGACGTATATCAAAAAATAATCGGCAGATTTGCAGGTTTCAACTATATCTCTTTCATGTTTCCTCAGTTAAAACCTTAAAGATCCAATTTTTTTTAGATTATATCTCTAGAAAACATATATATATATATATATATATATATATCATCTTAAGACAAAAGTAGGAGGCATAGGAGTATTATATGCTTATATATCACACTCAACTTCAAAAGAACAAAAAAATCTATGAGAAAGAGTTTTACCTTTCTAGGTAGGATATAAGAATTTGGAAGAACTTGAAGTGTGGATCCTGACGTGAGGATGGTGTTGGTGTGGAACAATGGAGGGGTGAGTTATTTTGAGCTTGAGAGTGTTTCTGTCACGCCCCGACCTCCGCCCTCGTGGCAGAGACCGGGTGTGAG